>MU280781.1:0-21208 GCA_022385605.1 Xylariaceae sp. FL0594
GTAATCCGTCTGGCCTGAGGCCTGCCAACGGGTCGCATAGGTCCTTCTACCCCTCCGTGGTTGAATCCGTTGGTTCTCCTTATTGGGTTGTGACACTCACTCTCGACATGGGGCGGCCGTTACAAGCGGTGTAGCTTTGGAACTTGCAGCAAAAGTCTTCGCCGTTACATTATTAATTTTTAAGTTATATTTCTTTAAACTTATTAAATTATTAATAAATCTTTATTATTATAAGTTTTAAAAGCTATATATTTCTATAATAAATAAAGATAATTTACTATAGTTTAAAGTTTTAATCCTATACAGCGTTAATTTATAGAAAATCTATTTTTCCCTTTAAAACCTACTATAATATATAAATGTTTTTATATAATGTTTTTAATATTTATATTTTATAAATTTTAAGATAACTAAGTAGCTACTCGCTTTACTATTATTTTAACTTGTTATATAGTTTGCCTTTTAGTTAATAAGCCTAAATTAAAAGACTGTTTAATTTTCCGATTTTTTCTTGGTTTTATAGAGTAATATTTTAGAATTGATCCATCAGGTGGGCTGATCTATTAGGTGGACCTAGACTCCAGGTTAAATGTTCTACACCTGTTCACCACTAGACAAACCGTTATATCCCTTGGACTGAATAAGGGAGATGTCTTGCTTAGCATATACCTGCCTGGTAGAGAAAGGGCTGACCAGTGTCCTATAGCACAGGTTAAGTCCTCGGAGAGGGTTTCTAAATCCCAAGTAGGTAGGTAGTCGATACCATGTTCCAGCTACAAGAGCCTGGAGGACAGCAGATGACTTAAGGTAGTGGATTAGAACTTGGGGAGATTAGCAGTCTCCCTATTACCCAACCCAACCCAACCTCCCTTGACGTACCCACGTATCTATCTGGTTAAGGTCGAAGCCAGGAACAAGGAGGGCAAAACAGCCAATCATCTTACACCGTTCTGAACCAGCGGAGGAAACCCAGACTACTCCCCCGGATAAGTAGGTAAGTAATCCAACACGTGCTAGAAACCACTCAAGAACATGCAGAGCTCAAAGCTCAGCAGTTGTTTCCAGTGACTTTATTAATAAAGTACCTAGCAGGGGGTTTTAGGACTCTTACTAGACTAACTAGGCTTTAGGTAGTCTACTCACTCAGGCGCAGAAGCAGGAATCTCCTTGCGTTGTCATAAAGAACTGTGCAGAACCTTTATAGCCAACCTGAGCAACTGACTGACCTACAGCCGACATAACCTCCTTGCTTCCCTAGGTACTACATAGTGAGATAAATAGCTACCCAACTCAATACATTATACTCACTCAGTAGAGTCCGGACAGCACTTTTTTGTGGACGCCTCAGCGTCCTATTCCATCTCCTGTTGGTGGCTGGCTGTATCTAGTCTGCTAGGGCACCAGGTTCGCGATATAATACCTATCAGACAAGTTTTGGCAATGAGCTGAGGACAAAAAAGACATACATCAATACCAGAATCAGATACCCAAGTGAGATAGGTCCGATACCAAGAATAATGAGTAACCTTAGTTAGACTAGATGCCTGCTTGAATATTTCACCCAACTGCCTCTATCCCAACAAGACAGGTCACCCGAAAAAAACCTCTCCCTCTCCCGCACCTCCAAAGACTAAATCAAACCAGATAATAAAGCTCTCCATACCCATCACTTACCAGTACTTAACTCAATAAACAAACCAGTCTTGCGCCAGCGGCAGCGTCTCGGACGGTTCGGCCGTGCAATGCTTGCCGTCCGCCTCGACCGTGTACCTCTCCGGGTCGACCCTCATGCGCGGCATGGCGTCGTTGAAGGCCATGTCGCGCTTGCTGACGGAGCGGCACCCCTTGACGGCCTCGACGCGCTTCTTCAGCCCGTAGCTCGCCACGGCCCCGTTGTCGATGCTCCCCTGCGACACGAACAGGACGCTCGTCTGCGGCACCAGGGGCGCGAACATCGGCCGCGCTATCACGGGCTGCACGGTCGGGATCGATGCGTTAGGGTCGCCCTGTTTTTTTTGTTAGCTTTCTCTCTCTCTCTCTCTCTCAGAGAAAATTACGGTTTACGTACCATCTGCGCCCAAGCAATCAGGCCGCTCTTGACGACCAGCTGCGGCTTCGTCCCGAACCAGGCCGGATCCCAGAGCACGAGGTCGGCCAGCTTGCCGACCTCGACGCTGCCGATGAGGTGGCCCATGCCCTGGGCGCGGGCCGGGTTGACCGTGTACTTGCTGACGTAGCGCTTGACGCGGAAGTTGTCGGCTCCGGTGCCCTCGTCCTCGGGCAAGGGGCCGCGCTGGACCTTGTTCTTGTGGGCCGTGTTCCAGGTGCGCAGGACGACCTCGCCGCAGCGGCCCATGGCCTGCGAGTCGCTCGACATCATGCTGATGGCGCCCAGGTCGTGCAGCACGTCCTCGGCCGCGATGGTCTCGGCCCGGATGCGCGACTCGGCGAACGCCACGTCCTCGGCGATGTCGCGCGACAGGTGGTGGCACACCATGAGCATGTCCAGGTGCTCGTCCAGCGTGTTGCGCGTGAAGGGCCGCGTCGGGTTCGTGCTGCTCGGCAGCACGTGCGCGTGCTCCACCACCGAGATGATGTCGGGCGCGTGCCCGCCGCCCGCGCCCTCGGTGTGGTACGTGTGGATCGTCCGCCCCCCGAACGCCGCCACCGTCGTCTCCACGAACCCGGACTCGTTGAGCGTGTCCGTGTGGATCAGGCACTGCACGTCCAGCTCGTCGCACACGCGCAGGCACGAGTCGATGGCCGCCGGCGTCGTGCCCCAGTCCTCGTGGAGCTTGAGGCCGCACTGGCCTGCGAGGATCTGCTCGCGCAGCGCCGCCGGCTCGCTGTCGTTGCCTTTTCCTGTGATGCCGATGTTGACAGGCAAGGAGTCGCAGGCCTGAAGCATCTGGCGCGTGTAGTTGGCACCGGGCGTACAGGTCGTCGCCGATGTTCCGGCGCTGTTTTTTGTAGGACCATGTCAGCTAGAATCAGTTTCAATCTGATACCGTCATTTTCGAAATATGTGGCAGGTCGCACGAGAGGACTTACCTCGGTCCTACGCCACCACCGAGCATGGTAGTCACACCAGAGGCAATAGAGTCGTATACCTGCTGGGGGCAGATGAAGTGAATGTGCGAGTCCATGCCACCCGCCGTGACAATCTTGCCCTCGCCGGCGATGACGTCTGTACAACTGCCCACAATCATGCCGTCGGTAACACCGTCCATGACGTCCGGATTGCCCGCCTTGCCAATGGCCACGATATGGCCGTTCTTGACGCCGATGTCCGCCTTGTATATGCCGGTATAGTCGACGATCAGCGCATTCGTGATGACGAGGTCCAGGCTCTCGGCGTCGGGACACCCGCTCATCTGGCCCATGCCCTCTCGCAGCGTCTTGCCGCCGCCGAACTTGCATTCGTCGCCGTAGACAGTCAAGTCTTTCTCGACCTTGATCCAGAGGTCCGTGGAGCCCAGGCGCACGAGGTCGCCCGTCGTAGGGCCGAACATGGCGACGTAGGCCGCGCGATCGAGGGTGTACCCTTCGACCTCTCCCGACGCGCCCAGCAGGGCTAGGTCGGCAGTGGGCTGCGGCTCGTGCGCGAAGCCGGCCTGCTGTAGCTTCGCGATGATTTCGTCGACGCGGCCGAGGTCCACGACGCCGGAGGCGAGGTTGTTCCCGCCACGGATGACGCGCCGGCCGCCGATCTCGACGAGCGTGACGGTCTTGGTGTCGCCGGGCTCGAAGCGCACGGACGTGCCGGCGGGAATGTCGAGGCGGTACCCGTACGCCTTGGCACGGTCAAAGGACAGCTGCGCGTTCGTCTCGATGAAGTGGTAGTGGCTGCCCACCTGGATCGGCCTGTCGCCTTTGCTCGTCACGGCCAGCCGCACCCGCTTGCGGCCTTCGTTGATGCTCACCCTCCCCTTGACCGCCACCACGGCGCCAGGAGCGCGGGCCGAGTCGTACTCGGACGCGTCTGCGGGCGGGAAGAGATCCTGCGAGGGCACGGGCAGGAAGCTCCCGTACAGTGCCCGTTCCAAGTCCCCGTCGTCAGTCGCGATGGGGTTGTGCACGGTCACGAGGTACGTGCCCGACGGGAACGTGCCCTCGACCTGGATCTCGTGGAGCGTGCTGGCGACAGAGGGCAGGACGTGCCGGCTCCCGAGCATCGTCGACCCGATGCCCATCAGGTCGGCCACGGTATGCTGCCCATCGCGGATGAGTTCTTGAAGGTTATTGGCGATGAGGGCCTATGTCGAGATTGTCACGCATTAGCTTAGCTTTCCCTATCCCTCGTGTCTGTGCCCCTTGCACCTGCAGCAGATACACGCATGCACCGTAGGTAGCGGCTTGTGTTGCAGTAATTGTGTGATTTTTAGGTAATGGGAAACTCACCGTCGCCTCTGTATGGTTGAGCTTGACGCCTCTCGCGAGACGTCTCTGGGCCAGGAAGCCCAATTGGGATATGACGAGCTTGTCAAGCTACACGTACATCTCATTGATTAGTATTATATAACATTAGTAGGCTCCTGCATTTCTCATCATACATATTTCACGTCTTCGTGTAAAAGATCGCGCTTTCTCTCATCTGTATGGTGTTACAAAAAGCACGTGTACATTGCCAAGACACGGTTCTCGGCCGTCCATCCAAGCTTATCTTTCATTTCAAGAGAGGGGGGGTAAAGGGGCAAAGCAACAGCAACAGACCTCTTTGGGTACGAGATGCATTGCGCACTCACTAGGTTATAAAAACAAAATAAAAAACTGGCTTTATATGAAGATAAACATTCATTGAGGTTCTTCTTCTGGAGAAGGAGTATCTAGTAAAGATAGTATTTGACCTTGCATATCCATCCTTTTCTCCGCTTCATCATACGTTTTTCTTTCCTTCCCGACGCCAATGCGAGCTTATCTCTTGCCTGTGAGCTTTTAGGTTAACCTAGGAAGAAGTGAAGCGAGCTTTCTTTTCCTCGCCTCAACAACCTATCTATCCACCGATCTGGCCCAATGACCCCACCAAATTGCTAAATTATGATTCCCTGCTTGTCCATATCTCACTAGTCTTACCCCGCAATAGCGGCTCCGATTCTCACCAGCAGGGTCACGGAAGATCACATCAGATCTGAATATGTTACTGCTACCAATTAAAGCTGCAAGAACCTTTCGACGCTTAATTCAACATTTTTCTCATCGGTCCTAAAAGACAACCACTCCTCCAAGTTCGGGCCCGGGCTAGATAGTAGGTAGAGACTTCGGATACCAACCTAACCTACTGCTAATTTTGAAGGTTACCAACAGATCGTATTTTACTACCTAGGTTAGGTTAGGTGGGTCTTGGTCACGTATCGCCAAGAAGCATGTCACGGTAGTTCCGTTTGTTACTCTTTTCGATTTTCCCGTCTCCTGTAACGCAGCATCCCGTAACCTAATGTATGTCTCGTGCCTTACCTTAGCAAACGCCCGACAAAGATCAAACCAACCACAGAACAAGTGCCGCTTCCCCCATTCCGCCAACCGGGAAAGCAAGAGCCACTCCTCTCAAGTAGATAGGTACCTAGGTAGAACTTTACCGCTCTACCTAAGATAAAGTCTAGCCTAACCTAGTTCTTTCCACTCGAGCTCGATCCGGAGCTGGATCCAGAACCGGAGGAAGACGAGTACGAGTTGCCCGAGGGCGAGGTGTAGTTGGAGTATCCGGAGCCGCTGTTGTAGTACGTGCTACCGTTGGGGTTGGAGTAGTAGTACGAGCCGTCGCTATATGCGTGTGTCAGCGCGTCTGTAATTTTCCTCCCCTTTTTCTGCAAAGCCCGAGAAAAGAAAAGGAAAGAAAAGGGGTTACGGGATGCCCCAGACTCACCTGTTAGAATAGTGGTAAGAGTTGGAGTTGGACGCGCTGCTGCCGTAGTCTCTGGCGCAGTAGTGGTTTCCCTAGGTTAGTTAAGACGTGTTAGTTTTTATGATTAAGTTTCTTTTTTTTTTGTAAGAGGGAAATGAAAAGAGTGATGATGTTCGTGTCCAAGATATGGCATAATATCTATCTCATCGGACACGTCTGAGTCGAGGCGACTGGTATCCTACGTGAACCACCCAGTACACTCTCCTATACTGCTCACACGGATGGCAGGCAGGATGGATGAAGGGAGGGAGGGAGGGGATCCCTTTCTCGGGAGTTCGTTCGTCTTACTTGGCTATTGGTGCCGGAGCTCTTGTACGAGTAACCTGAAGGCATCTTGATTTGTTCAATAATACTTTGTCTTGGGCTTGACGAAGCGGAGCAATCGAGAAACGGAAAAGTGTCTGGGGTAAAGTTTGTTGATAGAAGAGAGAGGGGAAAAGAGAGAGAGAAGTGTGGGAGATGGGATGATTAATATATGTGTGTACTGCTGAATGTTGTGTTGTGATGAAAGACAAAGGGCTTGCAGGGTATGCAAGCCGTTCTTCAATGACAACCAATGTGTATGTACATTACCTGCCATTCCATTCCCTTACCGACTCTCCTGTACATCTACATGTCCCTTTGCCTGCAGAAACCATCGGCCCTTACGTGCAGAATATGATGTATCAATTTACCTACCCTCCAGTATTTTCAGAATGTTGATACGGCAATGAAGCTATTTCGAACTATAAGAAGCTACGTGACAGGGAATACCCTGCCGTGTAGGTTAGGACATTACATGACAAGCCGGACGATTAGACTATTGCTCAGGTAATTTCAATCTTTAACCAGCGAAAAATAGACCAGTATATAAGTACTTTGGACTGGACTGTTTTATTAAAGTAATTAATTTCCTGGCCTCTGGGCATTTGATATGACGAGTTGCTGTGTAGCTGGTTATACGCTTGCTGGTTTAATCGCAGTATTTAAGTCCTCATCGAGGTCAAAGTCAAGTTGAGATTGATGATATCTGTACTGCTGTATTCACGGGGATGTTTCGTTGCATCTCAGCATATGATAGCGGTTATGAACTCCCGGACGCACTTCCATGGCTGCAGATATGCTCTCGTAGTGTTGTAAAATCTCTCCACAGTCGTTTATGCCCGTTCCTCAGAAAAAGAGAGGAGAATCTCGACCTAGACATTCCATTAGATTGGTATCAACATCACAGGGATTGGGATTCTCGGTTCTCCCAAGGGCCAAGATTTTAAAAGCCAAGCCTGATGCCATGCGATTAAAGTACCCTGCCTAGTTGAATTGTGGTATTCGCTGTCTATGTATAATCTATATTACTTGTAATCATTTGGGTCGGCCGGTATGCGAGAGGATCTCATGCTGTAAGTGGTAACGAGTTCGGTCTAGATCTTGCCCTTGGCAGCGCCCTCGCGCTCATCCTCCTCCATATCAGCAAGGAACTTCTCAGCGTCTAATGCAGCCATACAGCCGGATCCTAGAGTTCAACCGTGGGTTAGCCGAGTTTCTGACCTGACTCAGGGTCAATGAGGGAAAACGGCGGAACATACCGGCACTTGTAATGGCCTGTCTATATCTTCTATCCTGCACATCACCGGCGGCGAAAACGCCCTCGACGCTCGTCAAGGAGCTGCCGGGTACGGTGACGACGTAACCATCTTCGTCGGTTTTCAGCTGGCCCTTGACCAACGACGAGGCGGGGTCGTGTCCGATGGCGTAGAACAGGCCCTTTGCCTCTATCGTCTCTTGTTGTCCGGTGACGGTGTCCTCGACGACGAGATGCGTCATCCAGTTGCCGTCGCCCTTGATCTCGACGCCCCTGGTATTGAACTTCACGTTGACCTTGGGATGCGCCAACAGACGCTTCGCCATAACGCTGCTAGCCCGCAACTGGTCTCTGCGCACCAAGACTGTGACGTGGCTGGCGAACCTGGTCAGGAAGGTAGCCTCCTCAGCAGCGCTGTCGCCGCCGCCGATGACGACGAGGGGGGCCTGCCGGTAGTTGGGGAGAGCGCCATCGCAGGTGGCGCAAGCGCTAACGCCGCCCTTTGCCCAGTAAATGTCTTCGCCTGGCAGGTCGAGCCTTCTCGCCGTAGCACCGGTGGCCAAGATGATCGCGTCGGCCGTGTGGGACTCGATAACTTGGACTGTCTCCCTATTCTTCACTTCCATGTGCATCGACTCGAACTTGAAAGGCCGCGAGGACACGTCAAGCTTTACAACGGATTTGTTCGCGATTTCGGCACCGCAGTTCAGGGACTGCTGCTGCATCGCAAACTAGAAAGAGGAACGCGCGTGTTAGTACCGCGGAGGAGAGGGACAATATGGAGATGAACACGGCAGGAAACGAACCATCAACTCAAAGCCATCAATACCGTCTGGGAAGCCGGGATAGTTCTCCACGATGGTGGTGGTGATCAATTGACCAAGGGGCTCGGGCTTCTGGCCAGCAATGCCCTCGAAGAGGACGGGCTTCAGGTTGGCGCGAGCCGTATAGATGGCGGCTGACTGGGCAGCGGGCCCAGAGCCGATGATGGCGACCTTGGTGTGCATCCCTTTGACGGCGATTTTGGATATCTGAGAGGTTTGTTTCGTGTGTTGCTGGAGACCGGCGGTACCGAGGGCTGCGAATGACAAGCCGGGGACGCCTGAGCGGAGGAGGGTTCGTCTGAACGTTGAGGAAAACACTTTGGCGGTAGGGCCGTCTCAACTTGTGACGGGAAAGTGCGCGAGATATAAAAGCGCCGGCCGGTGGTCCTGGAAGGAAGTACCTAGTTAGGTAGCTAGTGGACTACAATTAGATAACGGCGGCTCCAAAGTCACAAGACAGTGGAATCTGTATTATCTCGAGAAATCAATGGCTCTAGGATGTATCTATAATGCTGTGCTCATTGTATGTCTAATTGCAATTTTATTTAAAGAGGTGGATGCTTGTTAATTGGCCGTCGTTATGGAATCGTCTCGGTGTCGATTTCAAATATTTTCCTCCTGATTCAGGGTCGCTCTCTTGTCAATATTGTCACCCCGCATTACTCAGCATTTCTATCTGCGATCGCACGTACATACACAGGACAGCAGGGTGCGGCCGGTCCCCGATCGCCTCGCCTCCAGGCACATTTGCTGGTCGGCAAAAGGTACTCGCAAGTACTCTGTACCTACCTGTATCTAGATCACCTGGGAAGTGGGGTGGCTCATGCCGTGTACCTATTTGTCCTGCAGTACCTGTCTGCCTGTTAAGCAAGCGATACTTCAACATCACCTCCATTCCTCATCTAATATCAATATCTCGTCTGTACTGGATAAAAGGCACCATAGATCTGACACTGGTAAAGGCCGGCCATGAAAGCCCAAAACCAGTGTTGGGAAGTGCTCTCACATTGTATTCTGTACGGCCAAGTAAGAAACATTGGTCGGCATCAGAACCCCGAGGTCGGAATTAAATGAAGAAACGATCATGATCTCTAAAATGTCCTTCGTCGCGATGAAGTAGGTACTGACTACTTCTGCAAACACAGCAGACTTGCAATAGAAAGCAGGTCAGGGAGAAGTCAGGGCTACATGCACATGGGTTTTCCTCCCTGTGCGGAGGGACCGCCGATACACAGACCAGTGCCTACGCCATGTGGAACTAAGAATGTCGCGCCACTTACTAAACAACCGTGATCGCTGCCTTAGGATGTACCGATGTGTACTTTGTAATACCAAGCCGTAACAGTAAAGTCAAGTTCCCAGCAGACCTGGAGCCTGGAGGTACCTCAGCAACAACGTCACAGGTTTGGGATCTGGTCAATTACAGCCAAACCTCACTTTCCATACAACGTCCTTCCAAGACACAGAACAGCAAGAGGCCAACCTAGAGCTGGAGCTATATGCCTTTCTCGAGCGTGAAACGATAGACCTTAAACGACCCTATTTTGAAAAGACATCTCTGGCTGTTTTCTGGCGTCTGTTTTGCTCATCTGGAAGACTCCTTGACCAGCGTCTTCTCTCCCGACGGAGGGTGCTCCTATCTACTCCTCAAACGTGATCACAGATCAATATCCTATCGGTGTACAGCCTCATAACATATAATCTAGTATATATCATGTCTTCGATATTATCCTTGCTACCAGATATTCTGCCTATGATCCTACCTTCCGCAGTAACTGTGGTGAAGGCGGAAGACTTGGAGTCCCAAAGGCCCAAGGACTCTCCCATGGTCCGCCAAGGCGCCATTATTGGAAAGAGCGACAGGATGTGTGCTACTGGTGCGTTCATTGCTGATCCTATATTTACACCCGTGCCGCGATACTTCGGTGCAAAAATCTATCACTTCTATGTCTGTGTGTTGTCAGGGTTAATCTCATCATGTTAGCCATGAATGGCGAAACCGGCTCGAGCTGACGTAATTCTCGTGGTATACTTAGTCTTGGTAGCTAAACCTCACTGCTCATCGGCCGTGCATCATCATGGTGAACAAGGTAAGTAACCAGCCTCACGCATTTCCTCCCTAGTCACACACAATCTCACTGTATCCTGTCCGTATGGCTTTTTCTCTAAGTCCCGCTCTCTGTTTAGAAACCATTGTCTATGCTGCTTCGGGGAAGGGGATTCTTGTAACGAACCCTTCTGGTGAGGATCAGCTGAAGCGCCATGAACTATCGCCAGGCGATTTTGCCTTCATACCCCCGTGGACGGAACATCAGGAGCTTAACGAGACGGACAACGACGTCGTGTGGATACTTATCCGGAGCGGGCCTAAACCGGTTGTCGTCTGGTTGACTGGCTGGGACGGTGACCAGGCTAAAGCAGATTGAACGGGCAACCATGTCTAAGAGAGTTATTGATTCGGCAAGATCATACTGAGATTCAACGGTGTGTGTTTTCACTTCTATTTTTTCTTTGGTTGGATGATCGCTCCAAAGCCAAGTCCGCTTTCTCATCTAGGCAGCCAGCTAACTGCAAAACTATCAGACACGGCCGCCTTACGCTTCACAACAGCGTCGTGTCAGATCTACGAGTTGAGCTGTAGTTTCCCTCCAGTCAAAGACCTGCGCGTGGTCCAGTCCTTCAAACCAAAGTACCTCGATACCGTTATCAGCTTCAACACGCTCGGGGGTCAGTGGCATAGTACCGTCAGTTGAGTTGCTTGGCTCTAGCCTCTTAGTAGCTGATGTCCAGTCCTTTCCATTGACGAGGTATTGTTGTACCGTTCTGGTGTCAACGATCAAGTCCCTTTCGGCGAGACAGACGGCGACCTTGCGTGACCATTGTTCACCTGACTGCTGCCCGACAACCTCCAACAGATCTTCTTTCCAGGCAAGATTGTCCTTCCAGAAGAAATGGCGCCCTAGACAATGCGCCACTCCCGGGTCCATGCTGGCGAAGTACCATAGCAGGTACTCATTTGCTCTTGTGGGTTTGCGTCTCGTAAAGTTAACGGCAACATCTGGCAAGTGTAGCAAGAGACAAACAGGATCGATCAACACGATTGATCTGATACGTGGGTTCAGATCTGGCGACTTGAGCATATGAGTCGCTAGTACCGTTCCGTACGAGTGGCCAACAACTACAAACTGATCCCACCCATGGTTTTCGACAATGAGGCTGATCTCGGAAAGAAAATCGGCCTGACTGAGAGGCGCACTGGTCAGGCGAAACGACACTGGAAGAATCTCTAAAGCAATAATACCGATAGCCTCGTCTTTGGGCAAACCGGCGTTGAGATCTGATAAGTACGACACGTACGGCCAGAGCCCGATGCCAATCCCGTGAAGGAAAACCATCGGTAGCTTGTTTTCTGCTGTGTGTGGCCTGTACCAGTAGCTGAGCCGGGAAATCGAACGCTTCTTGGCGAAAACAGACTGCGGGCGCGAAGGGATGATAGATTGCGAATGCGGTTTCGCCTGCGCGTGAAATTGCAGGCCGTGATGGGATAATTGGAAGTGTGTGATGAGGTCGACGATGCCGACAATTAAATACCAGATGACGCTTCGGTACCGTACTTCCACGTCGTCAAGAGTTAAGCGAAAGCTCTTTATGTTCCCCCTCCCCGTGTTCAGTGGGCGGCCGAGACGTTGCTCAAGCCGGTGCACATACTCGCCGAGCTCATCACGTTCTGCAGGATAGAGATGGCGCGGCCGCCTATCGAAGAAGGCCCACGAGAGGAATTCCTCCACGTTCTCCCGGCAGATATGGGCATCATCAGCTCCGAGAAACCATCCGCGCAGATATTGAACCGGATCCGGGATGTTGTCAAGGACTTTCTCAAAGAGCCTTAGCCGTTTTTCCTCGGGCCTAAGCGGTGGGTGCTCCGCTTGGAGCCTTAGCCGTCGATTATACGGGTAGAATATCAGCAGCGCGTAGAGGACATCCAAGATGGAGTAAGCCAACAGGAGCGCGATCGCTACTTGGGAACCGATTTCTGACAGCGCCCTTGCCGGTCCCATGCCACCTATGATGAACAGAACACAAGCCAGACATATTGGAGTTGCGTATCGAAGCAGGAATATAGATATACGTATAAAAACGTACTCTGGCAAAGATGTCCCAATCATAGCTTCGGCTTCCTCCGCTCCGTTGCGGACGTGGGGGTAGTCTTCCAGCAAGTACGCAACAAGGTGAAGCAAGCTGAGTGATATCGGGGATATTGAAGCACGTATGGTCTACGATCAGGCACTGATGGACAGCTCGAACACTGCGGGACGACGTAAAATGCTGCGGGGAGACGGCGTGGCTTATGGTATCAGAGTAAAGGAAGTGCTGGAAAGAGGTGCAACAAATGATAACAATACCCGGTGTCCGCAAAATTGAACGAGGTCATGTAGGTCAAACGTCTCCGGCAACCTATTCCAATGTTGTGAATACGATAGTCCACGCGGGAATTTGTATCAGGGGGTTCGAGGTTGACTTGGATGGAAGGATTGGTGGCGCCTGCTGACAGGAAGAGAAATGCTGTGGCTGAGCAACTACCCTGGTCAAAACATGTCGACAATGAAAGAACAGTTTGATTTTGCCTCGACCTCAATTCATCACGTTTGCTGGAGAAGACGGGAAGACCCAAGCAGAATGACCTTCCTTAGGCCTGCGAGAGACACTTGATTGACTCTGGCAGCAGGGTGGAACATAGCATATCTGCTTTGGCGCTCAACGAGACTTGGCTCGACCTGTCCTCTTAATTGTTTTCCTCCCTCCCAGTTCCCACCGCCCGCGGTAGATGCTTTGGTTGGTGGCCGTTGGCGAGCCGGTCAAACAGGTAATATGACGTAACGATCAATATGGGCGCGGCTATCATGAAGCGCACGTACTTCGCGGCCGTCTGCTTGTAAAGCGGACTCGAAGGGTCGAATCTGACTTTAGGGGGCTGTTGCGTTCCCGGTGGTGGTATACGTGCCATTGGAAATGTTAGGTCGTCGGACTCCGAACTCTGTAGGTTTTCGAGATATTGAGATGCGGTGCACCAGGGCTGTGATGCCGACGCGATTTGTGATTGACTGACAAAATACTTAGAAGCAATGTTTTCCAAACACAGGAGAGCCCGGGTCTCTGCGACCTGAAGACGCGTGAACGCGAAATCTGTGAGATGTGTGGCTTTCACAGTCTACCCAGCCACACTGATAGCTCTCCGTTTCCCGGAGACGTTCACTGACTCTGGGACTATCGATAGTGTCAAAGTCAGAAAACCCCACTGAGTTGCCGCCCCCACCATCCCACCTCCTGTCCGGGGGTTTGGCGGGGCACCTGTTAAAGTGTTGTTTGTCGTAACTAGAAAAAAAGCGAGGTAGGCAAGTTGAGATTAAGAGACTTCCTCAAACTGGAGGCCGAAAGGATATTCTAGTGCTCTCTCAGAGGCCTCAAGCTTTTGCCTGACCTTCGTTAGCCGTCGCAATGCCTTACGAAGTGCTCACCGGACAGCCATGCTTTGCCCCATGGCAGTCCCAGAAGCTGTTGGACCACATCGGTAAGGTCAGCCAAGTCAAAGTGAAGAATATCACAGGGTCTTGGATATACTACATCCACCTCGGAAAGACCACCGACCTTCGCGAGATCAAGTCGTTCCTCGGACTTCACGACACTTACCAGGCTTCTCAGGGAGCTTCCGATGTCCGAGATGTCTACATCACGCCCCGGACAATTTCCCCCTGGAGCTCACAGGCCACCGCAATCGCTCAGGTGTGTGGCCTGCGTGACGTTATCAGAGTCGAGAGGGGCCGCTTGGTAAAGGTCGAGTTCGAGGACCAGTCAGGTGCCGCGGAACTCCCTTCTTTCATCGACGTGCTCTACGACCGCATGACCGAGTCTTACAGCGTGGAACAGCCGCATTTGGAAAGCACCGTATTTGCCGAGAGTGCCCGAAGTCCTCTTGTCGTTGTCGACATCTTTGCTGATTCCCGGGGTCCAATTGTGGCTCTGACGGAATACAGCAAGGAGAACGGGCTGGGCCTTGACGACAGCGAGATCCAGTACCTGATCGACGTCTTCAAGGGTCTAGGGCGCCCTCCGAACGACATTGAGTTGTTCATGTTCGGTCAGGTGAACTCCGAGTATGCTCTAGACCTCTCTGTCGTATAGTAAGCCATGGACTAATCAAACCGGCATGGCAGGCACTGCCGTCATAAAGTGTTCAATGCCAACTGGACGATCGACGAGAAGCGCCAAGTTGGAAGCCTGTTTGAAATGATTAAACACACACACAAGAAGACGCCAGACTTCACAGTTTCGGCGTATAGTGATAATGCTGCCGTTTTGGAGGGAGAGATGGCGGCCTTCTGGGCCCCTGATTATCAAACTGGGGTCTGGAGACTGTCCAAAGAGGTTTTGCACCTCTTGGCAAAGGTCGAGACTCATAACCACCCGACAGCTATATCACCATTCCCTGGAGCAGCAACTGGATCTGGAGGTAGGTTCCCGGACGATAAAAATATTGTCATCGCCGGTGCTTACGTCACTACTGCGCTTGAAAGGTGCTTTGGAGGTATGTAACTGATGTCATATTCTCTAGGCGAAATCCGTGACGAGGCTGCTGTAGGCAGAGGCTCGACCACCAAGGCTGGTCTGTCCGGATTCTTCGTTTCTGACCTTCGGATACCCGGGCTCGAACAACCCTGGGAAGCTGATATTGGGAAACCATTCCAGGTAATGTTTATTGCATCCCAACTGCTACTCTATCTGGAGCAGGAACTGACAACGGATAGTGAGTTCATGTTCGATATCGGATCGAGATGTCACGGTAGTGGCCAGCAGTATTAACACCCCGTAGCTATGCCAGCAGCTTGGACATAATGCTCGAGGCCCCTATCGGCTCCGCACGGTATAACAACGAATTCGGTCGACCTGCCCTAACTGGAGTTTTCCGAACCCTGTTGACCGATGTGGACAACGACTGGCGAGGTTACCATAAGCCTATCATGCTAGCTGGTGGTCTTGGATCTGTTCGACCTCAGCACGCACTCAAGAGCCCAGACGATGTCCATGATGGAGCCCATGTTGTCGTACTCGGTGGACCTGCCATGCTCATTGGTCTCGGTGGCGGTGCGGCATCCAGCAGTAATTCTAGCGAAGCGACTGCCGAGCTAGACTTCAACAGTGTCCAGCGCGGTAATCCTGAAGTTGAGAGACGAGCCCAGGTACGTTTTTCATTCCCCTGTCCCGAAAGCCAGGGTGCTCTCATATATGGAACCGGGTTTGGTCCTTGTAACTGTACTCCACTCGAAGACGTCTCGAGTCCTGGCTGACGTCGGTCATCCATTTAGATGGTCATCAATACCTGCGTGGCTCTCGGTGAAGAGAACCCCATTGCCATGATCCACGATGTCGGTGCTGGTGGACTTTCCAACGCTTTGCCTGAGCTTGTCAACGATGCTCTTGGTGGCGGAAAATTCGAGTTACGCCAAGTTGCAAGTGTCGACGACAGCATGAGTCCCCTTCAGATCTGGTAAGAGCATTCTCACCCCCCGGCAACTAGTCACGAATTGAGGTCTGGAAAGGGGAGACTAATCCCGCTCTATCAGGTGCTGCGAAGCCCAGGAGAGATATGTCCTCCTGATCAACCGGGATCGTATGAATCGCTTCACCAGCATCTGCAAGCGGGAGCGCTGTGGTTTCTCCAATGTGGGCACGCTCACCTCCCGCGATGGGGAAGGCAACGCTCGGTTAGTGTTGCAGGATCGTGAGACTCCGTCTCAACCCTTGCCGATTGATCTGCCAATGGATGCTCTCTTTCCGCCCGGCCGCAAGCAGGAACGGGTTGACAAGACCGTGCAGAGAAATCTGCAGCCTTTCGACTCGGCACGCGCGCTGAGAGAGACACATGGTGCTTCCGACCTCACTGCAATGATCACGCAAGCCACGCGTCTCGTCTTCCAGCTGCCAGCGGTGGGATCTAAAATGTTCCTTATCACAATCGCAGATCGATCCGTCGGTGGCCAGGTCACTCGCGATCAACTAGTCGGACCTTGGCAGGTTCCGGTGGCGGACGTTGCGGTCACCCTCACTTCTTTCAGCGTCGATGACCAGACCCGTCATGGTGAAGCGATGGCTATGGGTGAGAAGGCATCCTTGGCTCTCATCTCCCCTGCTGCATCTTCGCGGATGGCGGTCGTCGAAAGCTTGATGAACCTCGGCGCCGCTCATATTAAGAACGACCCTAATGTTCGAGGCGACCTACGTCGTGTGAAGCTCTCGGCTAACTGGATGGCTGCTGTCAACCATCCTGGCGAAGGTGCTGCATTGTACGAAGCGGTGCAAGCCATTGGCCTAGATCTCTGCCCCAAACTGGGCATCTCCATTCCTGTCGGCAAGGACTCTACGTCAATGAAGGCTACGTGGAAAGATAGACAGACAAGCGAGGCGAAGAGCGTCACCGCTCCTGTCACAGTCGCAATATCAGCCTTCTCTCTTGTGGAGGATGTCCGAAATACCTGGACTCCACAGCTTCGGCGGGTTGAAGAGGTTGGCGAATCTGTGCTCATATTTGTTGACCTTGCCAAAGGCTTCAAAGCCATGGGTGGCTCGGCTCTCGCCCAGAGCCTTGGGCAGCTGGGCAACGAGGCACCGGACGTCCGTGACACGGATCTCATCACGGATTTCTTCGACGCTGTGTCTCAGTTGCATGAAGAGGGTATTGTGTTGGCTTATCACGACAGGTCAGATGGCGGTCTCCTGACCACTGTTGCTGAGATGATCTTTGCGGGACGGTGTGCGGCCGAGATCTACATCGACGAGTTAGTGGCCCAGGATACAGAATCGAATGTCCTCGACGCACTATTCAACGAGGAGCTCGGCGCTGTTTTCCAGGTGCGAAAATCCGATGAGGGTCGGTTCAAGCGATGCTTCGCAACATGCGGGCCTCCCCCTGGTCTCGTCAGGAAGATTGGTTTCACAAAGTCAGCCGCTGCTGGCCAGTCACTCACAGTCAAGTACAAGGGCAAAGCACTGGTCGACCTTCAACGTGCCGAAATGCAGCAATGGTGGTCAACCACCTCATTCCACATGCAGAAGGAGCGAGACAATCCGGAGTGTGCCGAACAAGAGTACGCCGCCATCCTTGACAACAGCGACAAGGGTATTTCCTACAATCTCAAGTTCGACCCTGCAGACGATGGTCTCTCTGTCTTTGCTAGCTTGAAAGGCCTAGTTGCCGCCAGACCCCGAGTCGCCATTCTCCGAGAACAAGGCGTCAACGGCTACACAGAGATGGCGTTTGCCTTCCGGGCAGCAGGGTTCGACCCGGTCGATGTCATGATGACCGATATCATTGACGGCCGCACGCTGGATGATTTCAGTGGTCTCGCCGCCTGTGGAGGTTTCTCCTTTGGTGATGTGCTCGAAGCCGGACGCGGATGGGCCCTCTCCATCTCGAGGAACGAGAAAGCCAAGGTGACTTTCGAGGCCTTCTTCAACCGGCCCAGGACATTCACACTCGGTGTCTGCAATGGTTGCCAGATGCTTTCCCGGCTTAACGAGATCAATCCTGGTATGATCCCTGGTGCAGAGAGCTGGCCTATCTTTGTGCAGAACAAGAGCCAGCAGTTCGAGGCTCGCTTCTCCATGGTGCAGATTGCCACCGATACCCAGAACTCGGTCTTCTTCGACGGCATGGGAGGCTCTTCTTTGCCCATTGCCATCTCTCACGGCGAAGGAAGAGCTCAGTTCTCCTCGCCAGCCAAACTGCAGTCTGTCTTGGATGGCGGTCTGGCGCCCCTGCGATATGTGGACAACTCTGGAAATATTACTGAACGGTACCCATCCAACCCCAACGGCAGTCCCAATGGTATTGCTGGTGTTGCTAGTCGGGATGGACGTGTACTTGCCATTATGCCCCACCCTGAACGAACAATCATGGCAGATGTGGCAAGCTATGTGCCCCAGAAACAACTGGACCAGTTCGGGCAGTTTGGACCTTGGAT
The DNA here is from genome assembly GCA_022385605.1 of Xylariaceae sp. FL0594. Lineage (NCBI taxonomy): Eukaryota > Fungi > Ascomycota > Sordariomycetes > Xylariales > Xylariaceae > Xylariaceae sp. FL0594. The sequence goes on from MU280781.1 coordinate 18,301, forward strand.
CAAGATGTTCAGAAACGCTAGGAAATGGGTTGGTTAGGGGGAGGTGTGTAGCTTAGAGATCAGGGGTACGTACTTACCTGTGAGGGTAGGTACTTACCTGTGAGGGTAGGTACTTACCTAGGATGGTACGGTACCTGTTAGGGGCGGGTGAAGAGGTGAATGTGATTCATGGTGTTCTGAGGTTGTATGTTATTTTTCTGCAAGTCACTGTTCTGCGACCATCAATGGGACCACTTGCACCTACTTGCACCTGCTTAACCACATCTCATTATTCAACTACTCACAGCCAAAGCCCTCACGCGAAGACTGATCAACACCAACGGTAACCCCCCCTCTCTGACACTCTTTCCATTTGAGAGCTTCTTGAGTCACAGAGTGTTCAACTGTACTGTAGCGTTCTAGCGCTATATTTGGGTGCTGGAAGTGCGGGCGTGCCTTTTCGCCTCCCATTGAGCAACAACCTACATCCCACTCCCATTTTGCACACATCACGCACAAAAGCAATAACACACAAGCAACCTTTTCCCCCAAGAGACCATCACCCTGTTGTCGCTTCAAGCCGCCCGCGTCATTTTGACCTTTATGCCGTTTTGATGAAGAGATAGCACACAAGATGCAGCCACTCAGACCCCAGAAACCAGGGGCGACGGCGCCCACAAGTCGCAAGGGGAGCCTAAGTGCAATCTTTTCCAAGAAAAATCTCTCCTTCTCCAGAAAATACCGTGGTGAGCGCATCGACTCACCCACTATCCCTCCCCCTACTCCCGAACAGCAGGGACCGAAGCCAGGCGATCCCAACGGCTATGTTGGCCCTTATACCAGGGTCGCTCGGAACGCTCAGCCGACGGAAGAAGACCTGAAGACTTACAGCGACACCCTCCGCCAGCAGCTGGCCGAGGCGTGGCCGCACCGCGATAAAAGCCGGTACAAGAAGGTGTACGCGTTGCTGGTCTGCTGGGCCGACAACGACCCATCTCGATATCCGCCCAGATATGCCGCTCCTCCCCAGTCACATCCTTCGCAGGGATCACCCACCCTCCGAGGCCAACAGTCTTGCATGGCCCTCAGATCGAGCTACGCGTCCGATGATGTACGTTCTGTGCGCCGAACGTCTTCCAGGTTCGACATGAGAGAGGCCGCCACCACGGTCGGAAGACACGGCCCCTTCGTCGCGGCCGCCCTCGATCTTAACGGTGTGTTCGAGCGCCGCTACGAATACAACTCGCAGATCTGGCTTGTCCCGAACCTGGGCGACCCTCAGGAAGCATTGACTCATAAGCTCAGACAGTTCGTCACCGACTATGGCAGTCCGGACAACCTTCTCATCTTCTGGTATGGTGGAAATGCAGAGTTCATTGGTAACTTCAACAGAGACTCCTATGGTGGAGCATTGAATGGCGGAGACGTCATCTGGTACGGACTGTAAGTTACCTTCACTTTCACTCTCTTCCCTTTCACATCATCTTGTCTCCTGCACGCACACTCGTATCATGTGATTTCCTTGTGACGTGCAGCTGTCGCCGACCTCACCTGCACAACAGTCACTTATCCATAACTCCTTGTTTTAAATAAAATTTTGTATTTGTATATCTAACAATCGTTCTTTCTCCATCTACAGTCGAGACGAGGTGGGAATCCAGGCAAGAGCCGCAGCCAAGGTGCTGGCAAACTCCAAATCCGACGTATGGATGATTAACGACAGCCCCTTCGCCCAGCACGCGTACGTGCCCCACGCCGCCGGACCCGGCAGCTTCGAGATGCTGGGCTCGGGCTCCCTGACGCCGAGCAACCTGGAGATGGACCGGGCGCGCGAGTGCTCGCTCACGCGGAAGCTTTCCCTGATGCTCGACTCGCCTTACCTCGCGGCCAACGGCGTCTCGATCCTCGAGCTCCACCGCAAGCTCCTTGACATGCAGGCCTTTAGAACGGGCAGCAGCAGCAGCGGCACGGCGGCGGCGGCTAGCCACTACGCGACTGTGCGATCAAGCGGCGGTAGCAGCACCACGGGTACCGGTACCACGCGTAGCTTGCGTGTTGGTGGTGGTCCCCGAGGCAGTGGCGGAAGCGCGAGCAACCCCAACAACGCCCACAACAATGAAGACCCTCCTCCCACTCCGACCACCCCAACCCAGATTATCAACGACCCACGCATCCCAGCCCGCTGCAAGCGTTTCGGGACCCCGGCCCCGCACCCGATCTACTGCCAAGTGGCGCCCGCATCCGGCGTCGAGCGCGGCGTCATGCGCAACATCATCATCTCCCGGCTCGACACCACGCTGGCCGCGCCCGGACAACAGCACAACGCGGTGCGGTTCCAGGGCGGCGAGGACACGATGGTCCGGCTCGACGTTAAGCTCAACCGGCCGACCCTCGACGTCCGGCTCTGGAAGGAGTGGGTCCTGCGCGCCCCGGTCGACGCAGCCGGTGTTAAGCTCAAGGTTGTGTCTAGTGAGGCTGTTGCGAAGGAGGCTGCCGCTGCTGCTTCTAAGAAGCGTTAAGGGAATTTTCTGTTCTTCTTTGACTTTCGACTCCAGGATTTTCTTTTTCAGTCACTCACAATCTCTTCGTTCCCCAGAATTGAGAAAGGTTACTTGGAATTCAAGCAAATCCTGGACCCAAATTCACACCTTTTTGTCATTTCTTGTCTTTGCACGGGACTAGGCACGGGACTAGGTTACAGGAGAGCTTTTAGGGGGATCAAGAAACTGCAGTTTTTTGTGGTGAAAGACTGACTACTTTGATCTTTCTCTCTCTTTGAGACTTGGCGAGTCAAGTTCACGCACACGTTTCAGGGAGTTGGGGAGTTTGGTCAAGAGGCATTCATCGATGATGTATTGCATGCATTGCATGGATGCATGAACGCACACATGAGCTGGCGTTTGGCGTTTGTTTAAATGAAGGGAACAAG
>MU280781.1:21307-360344 GCA_022385605.1 Xylariaceae sp. FL0594
GGACAACAAGGAACAGGACAACAAGGAACAGGACAACAAGGAACAGGACAACAAGGAACAGGACAACAAGGAACAGGACAACAAGGAACAGGACAACAAGGAACAGGACACAAGGAAAAGGAAAGGAAAGCAACGGCGAAAGACTTTGAGGGTTTTTATTCACTTTTTCTTCGCTCCCCATGCCCTGCCCACCAGCTTTTGGTGCATGGAATGGAGAGGGACAGACATAAGAAAGTGAAGAGGGAGGAGGAGGGTATAAGGAATCAATTTTTCTGGCAGAGGGATCTGCGACTACTCTTCAGGGAAAGAAGAAGATGGATGGATGGATGGATGGATCCTCGCTTTCTGGGTCTGGTCTGCAGAATAATAATTGTGTCCGGTTATGTGCATTTGATGAGGAGGTTACTCCTTCCTCTCTTTACTAGGACTTAGGTAGTTTAGCCTCAGAGAGTTAGGTTAGGCCAATTGATGATGGTAAATGAATGAATTGCAGTTGGAGTGATCGCACAGACCTTGTGATGTTTTGGCTACTTAGGTTAGTCCGTACTTCCAATGCTATCTACTTATGCGTTCTGATGTCTAGAGCGAGCAACGGCAAGTGCACACTGCTGGAAACACTTCTTGCGTTGGTCTGTTTCAAGGATCAACAAGCAAAAGTTTATCACTCAAAACCACAACAAAGTCACTCACCTACTAACCTTAACTAATTCATAAGCTCAAACAACCTTCTTGCCAAGCTCTCAGCGAACGAGGGATCATTGATATCAGCATCGACCTCTTTGACCACAATCCCCGACCCATCAAGCGTCTTCCTGATGGCGCGAAACAGCGCCTCGTCCGCGTCCCCGTCACAAAAGACCTGGCCCTCGACCGCCAGGGCCGAGACGCCCTTCAGCGGCAGCCAGACCTCTACCACGGCGGGATCGGCACAGTTCTCCTTCAACCTGGCCGCCAGCCTTTGTCCCAGCTCGTCGCACTCGTCCGGCGTCGTGCGCACGAGGGTTACGGACGGGTTGTGCACGTATATATTCCTCAGGACGTGAATGTTGGGTAAAGTGTCGCGCGGGCCGTAGTTCACCATGTCGAGCGCGCCGACGCTGACGACTTGCGGGATCCCCGCCCGCGCGGCGGCCGTCAGCCGGTCGGGCCCCGCGCTCATGACGCCGCCTACGAGCTCGTCGGCCAGCTCGGTCGTTGTGAGGTCGAGGATGCCGTCGAGGCGGTGCTCGCGGACTAGACGTTCCACTTTTGAGGAAATGCGATGGGGAGGGGGTTATCCCCCCGAATTATGGTTAGTAAAAAAATGGGTAATTATTGAAAACGTTGGATTTCATGCTTTGAATTCTTTCTCGTAGTTACCGGGCTTCTGCTTCCTCCTCCTCTTCTTCTTCTTCTTCTTCTTTCTCTGTGTACAACATATGACATCACCAATGTACTTTACGTCCAATAAAATTCAAAATAGGGTGCATGTGTAGCGTTGACTGCGCGTGAACTCTAGGCAGATGCAATACTTACAAGCGCGGCCCCCAGCACCCGTGGCATGGAAGACATAGACCTCGAGACCGCGAGCCTCGAGGAAGCGCCGGGCGACGTCGGCGGCTGGGGTGGTGACGCCGAACATGGTGATGCCGACTGCTCTTTTTCTTTTCGTTTTCCTCCTGTCGTGCGAGTCCAACGACGATGATTCCTGCTGATTCTGTTGCTGTGTATGATAATAATAACCCCGCGCCATGCCGGCGATGGCGAAAGCAGCGTTGCGCACGACGGCCCGGAGCAGGTCGTTCAGGCCCGCAATGTCCACGACGCTGTACATCATGGCGATGTCGGACTCGCCCACGTACGAGGCCGTGTCGCCCGACGCGACGGTCGACACGATGAGCTTGGGCAGCGCGAGGGGCAGCGCGCGCATCACGCCCGCCGCGATGCTGGTCCCGCCGCTGCCGCCGAGCGCTACGATCCCGTGGACCCCGCCTCCTTTTCCTTGTTGTTGTCCGTCGGCCAAGAAGAGTTCTTTGACGATGATGGTCGCGCCTCTGATCATGGCGTTTACGACTTCTGATCGTGGTAGCGAGGCGAGGTCTTTGGACTTGCTTTCGCCTCCTCTATTACTGCTACTATCATCATCACCGTCTGTGTTTTCTAGTGCACGCTGATACACCTCCGACTGCGTGATGGTGATGGCATCTTTAGCAGCAGCAGTAGTAGTACTGCTGGGGCCGGACCGGCCCACGTCGATGAGGATCACCTTGATCGAGGGATCGGCCTCAAGGATCTGGGACCGCAGATACAGAAACTCGTCGAGCTTGGTGTCGAGCGTGCCGATCGCGACAATGTTGATGACACTGGTGCTCTTGGATGTTGCCATCTTCTTCCTGACTTAAAAACGATTATGCTTAAAACAAGGTGGTTTAATGTAACTTATTCGTACAACTCTCATGTCAGATCAGGGTGGCTCTAAAACAGGAAAGCACTATAACTATGGGGAATGTGCTCGGACAAGGGAAGCTCATTGCCGCTTTATACTTTGAGGCTTAACTTCGGTAAGAGGTACGTACTTGCCTGAAGGTATTCGTGACGAGGTAAGTGGAGAAGTTGAAATACCTGTCTGCCGATTGGTCAATCTGTTGATACTTACGTAGGTAGTTGGACATCTATCGAGATCCGATCTGCATTGCATAGTATGATACCACTTAGGCTTGAAATTTGAGGGCTATCTTTAGACAGGAGTCGGATAAGCAAGCTTGTTCCCCTTATTTTGCATCGACTGCCTCTAACTCCAAAATCGAAACTTTCCAAGTCACACAGGACCGACCTCATCATGCCTGCAGTACCTCGATCCAAGGTCCTCGAGAACCTGCGCAGTGCCATCGCGGCCAAGCAGCCCATCGTCGGCGCGGGCGCGGGCATCGGGCTGTCCGCCAAGTTCGCCGAGGCCGGCGGCGCGGACCTGATCATCATCTACAACTCCGGGCGGTTCCGGATGGCCGGCCGGGGTTCGCTGGCCGGCTTGATGCCGTACGGGGACGCCAACGCCATCGTGGTCGACATGGCGCGCGAGGTCATGCCCGTGGTGCGGCGCGCGCCCGTGTTCGCCGGCGTCTGCGGCACCGACCCCTTCCGCGACATCGTCCTCTTCCTGCGCCAGCTCAAGGACCTCGGCTTCAGCGGCGTCCAGAACTTCCCCACCGTCGGTCTGATCGACGGCTCTTTCCGCGCCGGCCTGGAGGAGACGGGCATGGGCTACGCGCTCGAGGTCGACATGGTCCGGCAGGCGCACGCGCTCGACCTCGTCACATCCCCTTACGTCTTCACCGTCGACGAGGCCGTCGCCATGACCGAGGCCGGCGCCGACATCATCGTCGCCCATATGGGCCTCACCACCAGTGGAGGGATCGGCGCCAAGACCGGAAAGACGATGGACCAGTGCGTCGAGCTCATCCAGGCCATCCGAGACGCCGCCGTCAAGGTCAGGGAGGATGTCATCGTGCTCTGTCACGGCGGCCCCATTGCTGAGGTGAAGGATGCCGAGTATGTCCTGACTCGGACCAAGGGTGTGCATGGCTTCTTTGGTGCGAGCAGCATGGAGAGGATACCTGTCGAGATTGCCATTACGGAGAATACGAAGAAGTTTAAGGAGATTCGCCTGGCGGAGTAAAGAGATGAGGTGTCGCATCAAAGTCCATGCGGGGTTTGGCTACATTTGACATGATGCTTGAAATTGAGATTCTTACAAATTGAGCATCCAGTCAACCCCTTTTCGGAGGGTCTCGAGGAGGACAGAAAAAGAAATCCGGGATTGACTGACTTGTATCTCGCGAATTAAACTCGGCTCGAATTGTTGCAGCTAGGCCAATGAATATACCCATCTACCTCTTCGGCAATTGACCTACCAGATTTCGAAGGATTTCAAAGGGACTGCTGATCCCATACGATCTCTTACGAAACAAAAAGACGCCAAGAGCACCGACAACAAAGGGGCTGAGTAGCAGCGCCATGAGGCCCCGGGTCAGGACCTCCCCCTGATGCTTACTCCGCGCTACAATCTCTGAGTACCTCATGTTCCCGAAGCTCACGCGCGAATACTGCGTCTGCCAGCCCAAGCTGGGCACGTGGGCGGATAGGAACTCCTCCAAGAATTTACGCAGGCGATACGTGCGCGAGAGCACCGACGCCCTCATCTCGACGTAGTTCTGGAGAGCCAGGTCGTTGATGGCGTGGGCATCTGCGGCGCGGAGTGTCGAGTACTCGTTCAAGGCCATGGCTCTCTGGAAGTCTACGTCGGCCGACGTCGATCCCGCACGCTCCTCTGGATCGTTGCTCTCGGCTGCAGCGTACTTGTCGAGGATAGAGAAGAGGATCCTTACGTCTTCCAGTCCGGCGTTCATGCCTTGGCCGTAGAAGGGTACCATGGCGTGCGCCGCGTCTCCGAGTATGACGACCGTGCTGGAGAAGTGGTAGGGATGACACTTGATGCTGATCAAAGGGAGATGCGGGTTAGTCTGGAATGACGATATGAGTTCCTCAGGCGGTATCAGTGATGTGACACCGGGAAAATGCTGGTCGAAGAACTCTGGGAGCTTCTTCGGTTCGGCTTCGATGGTAGCAAACTCAGTGCCCGGCATAAAGAGAGTACATACGAACGACCCGTCCTGTATGAAGTCAGCAATTAGCACGCAACGGCAAAGGGGTCACTGACATCGCTTGGGATCGCAATGAACATGAATTTCTTCCCCGGCCAGATGTGCAGATGGTTGGGGGAGATGCGAAACCTGGATTTGGCTCCTTGGTCGCCTTGAGCATCGTTGGCTTTGATCTGGAACTCGCACCAGAGCGTGTCAATGTATTCCTGGCTGTAGGTCATCCTGGTGAACTTCATGAGATGGTACCGCACGGCAGAGTGCGCCCCGTCGGCACCTATCATGAAGTCAAAGTCGATCTGTATCTCAGCTGGGCGATCGGTCGTCTGCGACTCTGAGTCACGGGCCTCAAACCAGGCCTTTCGCCTCTTGAAATCCGCTCCTGTCAACTTGTGGTTGAAGAAGAATTTGACGTTGGGCATGTCCTCGAGGATGTCCAAGAGTCGCTTGTTAAGGCCGGCTCTATCCACGGCAAGAATGCTCTGGAATGGAGGATTTTGGTCAACTGATAGGTTTCAAAGCGGATGTATATATCACCCAGGGTCGTTCGTCAGCGTACCCGGCCATGAACGTCGTAATCTTGGGCTGCCTCGTAGAGCTCGCCATCAGGCCTTTTCCCATGGATCATGCGGCCACGCATCGGAATCGTGGCCGTAAGGACATGCTGAAGCAGCTTGTCATGGTCAGCATGGCGCATGGCATTGATGCCGCGTTCCGAGAGAGCGAGGTTGATGGACTTTGTGAAATTCAGCGGCGTGGTGGAAGGATCACGAAGATCTGGGAACGTCGATTTTACCAAGTTAGTATTCTGTATAGTATTCTGTACTACCTACAGCAATACAGCAGTACAGCTGTACTGTGCACTGCGCTGCAACTGCAACTGCAACGCACTGACGATGCAGGTGATGCCGCATTTGCAGCGAAGAGGCGCACTGCCCTTGTCGCTTTAGCTCCGATTTAGCGAAGCAAACGAAGCAGCAAAGGTATTACAGTAATTATAGCTCACCGCTTCGTAATTCGTAGATCTCAACTTGATAACCTCTTTTTGCCGCATACAAGGCCGCCAGGGATCCGACCGGCCCGGCACCGACAACAACGCATTTCTGGCTTGGAACAGTCATGACTTGCGTCCGGCCGATACAAAGTCACACACTCTTGGTGATGAGTATGTCGATGTTGTGGGTGCTAGATGGGATAGAAACGATGACTTTATAGCTACATTCCGTAAAAACAGGTTAAAGGAGAGGAGGAGTGAGCTTTTCCCGCATTCTCACTACATGTATGCAAAGATATTCTCACTTGATATACTGCTGTATGCTTACAACTTCTTGCTGTAGCACACCCTACAGCAGTCCATGTAAGTACATACGTACACTGAAATGAGGGTTAAAGGTACACCTCGCATGCTGTGCCGAGGTGAAAATTAGCTGCACGCCTGTCGCCTGACGCGTAAATGTCCCGATGGAATCTTGCCCCCACAGCCGTTGTCCAGCAGTACTTGGTACAGCTTGTCTCGCGGTACCTGAAAAGACCCCGCCAACATCGCCCCGCTAGGTTACTTAGCTTGTTTGCAAGTGGATGGACCTGACTTGAACTTTTGAGATGCGGCGCATTCTCAGCTGACTAGGAATTTTCTGTCGCGCATTGATATTGACCCCTTCTCCTTAAATTTATGAAGTCGATAGTCTGCTCGAGACCCAGCTAACCTAATATATCACCTGCTACGAGCTCGAATTTATTTACAATCTAACGAACACGACGACCACGTCCCGATCAGCCATGTCGAGTACAGTCGAAGGTGCGAGGAAACGAAAATGTTTGGGCGCTGATTGCGAAAACGAAGCCGGCTCCCTGCAGTGTCCCAAATGCTGCGAGCTGAAAATCAGCAACAGCTTCTTCTGCTCTCAAGACTGCTTCAAAAAGAACTGGGTGCGTCTACCTCTGCCGTCTCAGACTCTACTGTACGTCGCTGACTCCTCTTCACACTTGGCAGAGTTCCCACAAAGCTGTGCATGCTGCCCAGGGCAAGAGGGCAAATGCCATCCTTGAGCATTTCAAGACTCCCAAAGCAGTACCCGGTCCCGATCCAGACACAGGACTGTTTAACCCGTTTCCCAATTTCGGATTTACAGGGCCCCTGCGGCCTGTCTACCCACTTTCTGAGAAGCGCACTGTTCCCGACGACATACCGAAGCCCGACTATGCTGTGACGGGTATCCCGAGGAGCGAGAGGCTCCTCAAGCGCAACCAGTTCGACATCCTTGATGCCCAGGGACAAGAGGCCATGCGGAAGGTCTGCAAGATAGGACGACAGGTCCTGGACACTGTGGCCGCAGAGATCAAGCCGGGCGTCACAACAGATTATCTGGACAAGGTGTGCCATGAAACTACCATAAAACTCAAGGTATGCATGCGTCTTTGCCAGTCCTTCAACTGTACAGGGTTCCGGTATCTACCCAATTTACTAACAAATTTCAACTTAGTCATATCCTTCTCCACTGAACTACAGTCACTTTCCCAAGTCATTCTGTACTTCGGTAAACGAAGTAATATGCCACGGCATACCGGACCAGAGGCCCCTTGTCGACGGCGATATCATCAATCTCGATGTTTCCGTCTACCACGGCGGATACCACGCCGACTTGAACGAGACGTATTACGTAGGAGACAAAGCAAAAGCAGACCCTGACACCGTCAGAGTGGTGGAAACAGCGCGCGAATGCCTCGAAGAAGCCGCCAAGATTATCAAACCAGGAACTCCAATCCGTGAATTCGGCAACGTTATCGAGAAACACGCAACATCCAAGAAGTGCAGTGTGATCCGGACGTACTGCGGCCACGGCGTGAATACCCACTTTCACTCGCCACCCAATATCCCACATTATGCGAGAAATAAGGCTGTGGGAGTGTGCAAACCCGGGATGACTTTCACGATTGAGCCCATGATCGCGCTGGGGAGTTACCATGATGTCACATGGCCAGATCAATGGACCAGCACCACTGCTGATGGAAAGAAAACCGCTCAGTTTGGTAAGATATGCTCAATGCTCTATGCGCTACTGCTGGACCAAACATTCACTGATCATTTCTCAGAGCACACCTTCTTAGTAACCGAGGATGGAGTCGAGGTATTGACTGCACGACTACCAGACTCGCCCGGAGGACCGATACCAATGCCATGATGCGAAGACTGAACGACGAAGCGATTGCAAGCTTTTGAAGCCGAGCCAGAGATAAACGATAAATGAATGAGACATGGTGTAGCGAACAGGGTGAAGATACAAGCGTTAGAGGCATAATCATTGACTGCCCTGAGAAGTCATACCTCGATTTACTCATGTAGGAAGCAAGCGTGGTTGGGCCATCTCTTTCTTGTCTCAGTCAAGTTAGAGCATAAAATTGTAAGAATGCATAATGTTACGAATTGATGAGACAATTGGATGGCAGAACAACACTCTTTCCAGGCAAGTCCTGGACTGCAAATAGGGACTGTGAACTTCCAGCCTTTAACATCTCACCCGCAGATATCTGAACCGTACAGGTTAATGATAATTGATGCAACAGTACGAAGTACCATCCATGCCAGTAACCTCTAGCACAAGCTGACCCTTTGCGAGGTTGAGCTACAAATGTTCCTAGGTTAACCTATCTCCCTACATGTACTTGTAGCACGTGCCTAGCCATGTTGTACCTATATGCACCAGGTCTAGAAGTTCTAGAATCCAGCCCCCCGATAAACATTTTATCAAAGGTATAATAGCAATTGAGCCCCAATTATCCTCTTCAAGTTAGAAACTCTGGGACACTGGGAACCCTTGCCAAGTATGTACTGGTACCTATGTACCTGGTAGGCCCAGCTTCTTTCTCCTCATAAAACCGCTTTCATCATTACACATGCTGTACTGTGCTTGTAATATTTCCCACGACATCCCATAGACCTCGAGAAAACCGCCCCAAAACCTGGAAGACCGGGATACTCTAGAGGTTTCTATTACCCGTGAGCCTATCAACAGCGACTGCTGTAGCTATCGTAGGTACCCAACGAACAAGTTACATTTTGGGCGAGGAATTGATCCATCGCGCCAAGAAGCCGGCTCTGTCATTGCAGCCTCCGCACAACGCCAAAGACTCTGCCTCTGCCTCGACCATTCTCGACTTTCCGCTTGCAATATATCAACGCATCCGATCACCCCAATTGTACCTCCCCCTCCCGACACTCGGCTTCACCCCCGCGCTGTTGGCCAAGGACCGCTCACCAGTCTGAGCCCGAGTCCGACTTTGCCTTCGCCTCCACCTCTGGATCCCGACGCATCATAATCGATCGACGAATAAGCTCTCTCCGGCCTCTATATCAAAGCCGTCACAATGTCGGGCGAGGCGTGGTTATATCTCCTCGCGGTGTTGATAAACGCTGTCAACCTATTCCTTCAGGTCTTCTTTACTATCATGTACAGTGATCTCGAATGGTACGTGTTTAGGCACAATTATCCAGAGCTCTGCGAGCTCCGCAAGCTCCGCAAACTCCACCTAACGACGCTGCAATCACTTTTTTTTGACAAACAACTCTTGCTAACGAGTATGGGCGATACAGCGACTACATCAACCCTATCGATCTGTGCAACCGTCTGAACACCTATATCATCCCCGAGGCTGCCGTACATGGCGTCTTGACACTACTTTTCCTCATCAACGGCTACTGGGTGGCGCTTGTCCTGAACCTCCCGTTGCTCCTCTGGAATATCAAAAAGTATGCTGGCTGGTCCTCTCAGAACCCTAATTTTGCGTCTCTCGGATTGTGTATATCAATACTAACACCTTGCCACAAGAATCGTTGATAACACTCATTTGTTGGACGCGACCGAAATCTTCAGGAAACTCAACGTCCATAAAAAGGCAAGCACCCATCAACATGGCACTGGATCGGCGTCACTTAGACACATACTAACGGCTCGGCAGGAGTCCTTTTTCAAACTCGGCTTCCACTTAGTTATGTTCTTCTTCTACCTATACAGCATGATTGTAGCCTTGATCAAGGACGAGAAGGCTTAAATCGCCGGCCATGAGAGCAAACATGCCGTATAAGTGGCCAAAAGATATGTAGCATGAGCTGCAAACAAACATCATCTTCGGTTAGCGGGGCTGACGGAGACATGTCAATATCATGGCAGCCTGGCCTGGTATCGAGGGAACCATTCGCTTATGTTTTAGACAAAACTCGGCATGACAGCCAAATCAACAGCGGACGGGGCACGAGAAGATGAGGGAACACAGTGTTTCGAGTATTCAAGGGAGGTCTGGGTAACAGACAAAGCGAAGGAGGTCTTTTCAATAACGCGAGGGGTTACATGGGAATGTAAGTAGACAATGAGAAACGACTGGAAGTTGTGGCGGTGGGTAGGCTCGAGGACGGAGGGAGTGATACCTAGGCGGGCGCCCGCTCGTCGACGGCGTAGCCCTGTTCCTGTACAATCCGGTATAATGAAGTACGATAGTAATGCTAAAGTCAACCTCTTAACGAACTTGAGAGGGGATTCAGATATCTAAAACCCAACTGACCTACTGGGAAGAGGGTGCAGAGAGTGACCATAACTTTTAAGTGTAAGGTGCTGCCACTTGTGCTGGTGAGAGTCGCGATTATGCATCTATCAAAGATTGGTAAATGACGGAAGTATGTATTAAAAGCCTGTACTGCTAAAAACCGGAAATTTCTCGCTACTTTGTGTTGTACTGTGTGAGGGCATTTCATCACTGTACAGCAGTACATGGGAAGGTTCACTGGGCAGCATCTAGCATGCATACTTAAGTATTCATAGCTATATGCTGTATACATAGCGCAAGCCAAATCGCATACGTCTTCGCTTCGTTCGAGCTCCTTGCTCGAGATCTCCCTTTTATCAAGTGATCCTATTGTTTTCTTCAATCACATCTACCCAGAATGCCTGATACCTTCGGCGAGTACCCGCCGAACATGGCCCCCCAGAACGCTCTGGTGGTTCGAGAGCAGAAGCTTGCCGACCACGCTGTCGACGCGTATAGGGGCGATAGCATAGCACGGCAGACCTTGGGCCCTCTCGACCCGTCTAAAGGCCCATCGACCGCACTGAAACGGAAGAATGTCCTCACAGGCACGGCCGAGGAGACTTATATAAGCGAGCACACCTTCCGCTCGAAGCACCGCGCTATCGAGGGCAAAGGAGGCCCCGAGCGAGATTACCGGTCCGGCGTACAGGTCAAGGAGGAAGCTGCAAAGATCAGGGCCGGGCGGCAGAAGAAGGGGGACGCGACCATCGCAGACGGGGATGGCGCGTACGTTGGGCCGTGGGCGTCATACAAGAAAGCCGAATGGGAAGAGATCGGAGAGGATGAAGAGATTGGAAGTGACGAGGAGGTGGAGTACGTCTATGAAGACGACGAAGACGTCATCGAGTCCGGCCAGGCCATTTCCGCCCCGGCTGCAGCGTTGGCAAGGCGCAAAGAGGTCGAGGAACTGGGAGACGAAACCACCATCTTCCACGGCTCCCAGCAGTACGACTACCAGGGGCGGACGTATATGCACGTACCACAAGATCTCGACGTCGATCTTCGAAAGGAGGTTGGGAGCATCACTAATTACATACCGAAGAAGTTGGTGCATACGTGGAAGCACCATGGCGACAAGGCCGTCACCGCCCTCCGCTTCTTTCCCATGTCTGGCCACCTTCTGTTATCGGCTGGTGCGGATAGCACCGTCAAGATATTCGACGTGTATCACAACAAGGAGCTCCTCCGATCCTACTGCGGGCACTCGAAGTCGGTGACCGACATCAGCTTCAACCGGGACGGCACCCAGTTTATATCAGGGTCCTTCGATCGCCAGATGAAAGTGTGGGATGTCGAGACTGGACAGTGCCTCGCCAAGTTCTCCACAGGGAAGACTCCGAACGTCATCAGGTTTAACCCGTCGGTGGAGCATTCGACCGAGTTCTTGGCTGGCATGTCGGATAACAAGATTGTCCAATACGATACCCGAGCGAGCGAGCTGGTACAAGAGTACGACCACCATCTCAACGCCATCAACACGATCACGTTCGTCGACGACAACAGACGCTTCATGACGACGAGCGACGACAAATCCATTCGAGCATGGGATTACAACATTCCAGTTCCCATCAAGGTAAGTAAAGAGCATTCCATACCCGGCTGGGGCTTTCACATCCGTTGGCAATGAGTGCCATGTATCGTACTGACTCTCCCAATTGCAGTATATCGCTGAGCCGCACATGTACCCGATCACACGTACAGCACTGCATCCGTCGCAGAAGTACTTGGCGTGTCAGAGCTCGGACAACCAAGTGCTCGTGTACGGGGCCACAGATAAGTTTAGACAGAACCGGAAGAAGAGTTTCAGGGGGCATAACAACGCCGGCACGGCTGTCGACCTAGCCTTTAGCCCCGACGGCCAGTTCCTCGCCAGTGGTGATAGCGCCGGATTCGTCGCCTTTTGTGAGTTGTCTCCTCCTCTTCTCCGTTGCGGTGAGTGGCTGCTAATACTTGCTACCCAGGGGATTGGAAGACTTGCAAGATGTACCACAAATTACAGGCCGGCGATCAGGCTATTACTTGTGTTCAGTGGCACCCGCAAGAAACCAGCAAGGTTGCCGCAGCCGGACTCGACGGTGTCATCAGGTACTGGGACTAGAAGCTCGCCTTGGGCAAGGCTAAGAGGGATACACGATAATCCGTGAGAAGAAGGTACTCGGTGACAATTCAACCTGATGGTCCCATATTAACATTATCACTTCTATATGGGAACCCCTTGTTCTCCCGTATGTGCTCGTGCTAGTATACCTATTTCTACCATCCATATATAACCCAGTTGAATATGCTAACGTCACAGCAGTTTCATTAGCTATCCTCTAACCAGCACAACCCTATAATCACCGGTTCGCACGCGACTGTATGGTCACAATACGTGGGCGTTCGCCACTTTGTGGCCTGTTTCGGGTGATCTCCGTGGCAACCCTGACTTCGGCGTCCCCGGTTTCGGACCCGAGGCTGGTTATTTCCTCCTCTGGTGGCCTATCCTGCTCGAACACATACCATGCAGTTAGTGCATCGTGCCTCCTCTGGCCTTCCTTCCCATCTTGACCATTCGTCGAACGTGGGGGCGGCTTCTGCGGGCTCCGCGAGAACGAATTTGACACACTCGATCCTGGTATCGGAAAAGGCGCCTCCTGTGACCGTGGTTCTGGCGGTCGGCTGTCCACGGTACCCAGAAACGGGCTTCCCTGTGCGGGCTGATACGGATACGGGTCTAAGGGTATATCAGACTCAGACGCAGGGCCCACGTCCGTCGTAAGGAGCTTCTGAGGCTTCGTATCTCCCTGGAATCTATGTCGAAGGAGGATGTAAATGGGTGGAAGGGTGGAGATGAGAGTCGTAACGGCAATCTCGATGGATCCCCATATCATTGTGTCTTGGGGCCCTCCTACAAGTTTCGCACTCGGAATCATGGCCGTTATCAGCCGAATACCGCCGATCCCGATTAAAAGCGCGCCGAGACCGAACAGGACGTAAACGCAGATTCGTTTCCATCTCCGCATATGGACCCTTGGCATGATGTACATTGGGAGGACAAGCAACATTACATTCGTGATGATATTGCTTATTTCTATTGATGCTTATTAGCACATGACGCCCTCTACGATCTGGTTACCACAGCATAAGCTTAGAAGGATTTAATTATACCATAAGTGATTACCCAGGACACACGAGTATTGCTATTCATTACTTGATCAGCACGGTCGTCTTTATGAAATCCTTGGGTCTTTTGAAAGCTTGTTTTGCTGACCATATTTTCCCAGTAAAAATCGAGTCCCAGTACAGACTCAGCGGTTGACACTCGAGGAAAACGGAGACGACGGAGATGGGGAGTGTCAGGCCTAAGACGCTATAGTATATTGTCAGGATGAGTCGCTCCTGCTGCAATCCTCGTAGCAAGAAGCGGAAGAAGTCGACGGCGGACAACTTGACGGCCCATAGCCTGGATAAAAGAAAGGGGTCGTGGTCAGCGTTGCTGCTGATATGAATTAAGTAGTTTTGAGAGGATGGGGGTCAGAAGAAAAGAAAGAATTTGACAGAGAGAAAGGGGTATGGAATGGTTTTTTTTTTATTAAAAAAAAAAAAAAAGAAATGACGGGACGGAGCGGACGTACATGACGAGGAAGGCGATGTGAGTGGGTATCTGCATCTTGCCTGCCATGACCATGATGTCTTTCTCGGAACCATTATGGGGAGTCACTTTGACGCCGCCTCCTTGTGCTGCTGTTTATTTATTTTGTCTAGGTTAGTTCAGTGGGTTTTTTTCTCTTTTTTTTGACATGTGAGGAAAAGAAAATAAAGGGTGTTGATGTTATTGTTATCTGCTGCACTGCACACTTGCACACCACACTTACCGGGCAATGCGACGTATATGTTGATGAAGTACTCGCCGGCGGTGCGGACGATGTTGGAGGCGAGGGCGCAGACGACGAAGGCCTCGCCTACGGAGGGGGGGAAGGCGGAAAGGGGGGGCGAAGGAGAACGGGTCCAAGGTAAAGGTAATCGGGGGATGCGCAGGGCTAGCCGGAACAGGAGGAGCAGGGTGCTTGTGCCGGTGCAGATCCAGAGGACGAGTTCTGCTGAGGAGGGGGGGAGGTGGAGAGGCATTGTTTTTTTTTTTTTTTTTTCGGATTTTTTGTTATGGGGATGGATGGATGGTTGGATGGATCGGGGGATGGGATGGGATGGGATGGGATGGGATGGGATGGGATGAAGAAGGCGCGATGGGGATGGTGATGGCGATGGCTAGATCGTTTGATTGGGGGCGGATCTATCTTGTGCTGGGATGGGTTAGATGGGAGGCAGGCCCTGTGGCATGCTACCATGCTACCATCAGGGGAAGTGTGTAGAGTGGCTAGTCTAGTAGGTACATACCTACTTACTTTGCCTGAAAGGTTGGTAGAATACAGTAGAGCAGATACTTACATATTTGCCCCTAATTATTCTCTGGAAGGGAATTTTCGTTGCTCTTCTCTATGTTACTCCGGTTACGACAGAAGAGAGAGGGCGGGGGGTCTGTTCAGAAACCTCGGCACCGTGGTTCGAAACATTGCACATAGGGACGGACGCGTGGGCAAATACCTACGTAAGGTGAGTTTAAAAGTACAGTATGTATGTATGTATGCATATAAGTAACTTAGGTTTTAGCATAAGGGAGAAGAGGCCAGATCGTTGCATGGAATATCTTTTATCTTCGTTAGTATTTTATATATATATATATATTTGCGATTCTCGCTAGTCTAAACCCCTCCATGTTGACGTAACAGGTTGATTCATTCTTTACAAGGGCAGGGCTGGTAGAGAATAGCACAGGGGTGCGGAACTTTTTGATACGGGATGTGTTTCTTTTATTTTCTTTCCCCCCTCCGGCCCATCGGCGGTTTTCCTTATATGCCTGGAATGAAAGATTTTGAGGGATTGGACCGTTTCGTATGGTGATGTTGTTGTTGAAGTCTGCGTATGTACGACCCCGGGATACGGAATCGGAGCTCCGCCGCTTTTTGAAACACCGTCAATCCAGTGAAAGAGTACGTATAATTAGGTAAACATTGAGTGAAGTCTAGACAGGCAGGCCTTTGGACGGTGTTGAATGAATGGTGAGTAGGTAGGTTAGGTACGGAAGGTAAGTAAGTGACTGACTGACTGACTGAACTTTACCGGGGGTGTGGCGAAGTGTGAGCATGCATACTGTATGTGAGTATCAACTGGTATGATATTTTCACCCTAGCGTAGGCTCGCTGTCAGTCCATTCCGCTATGGACCGTATGAATACTTAAAGTATAGAGGGGGTATATACGTGTTTACGGGCGCGTACAGTCTTTTACAAGCAAGGTATTAACCTATGGTATGTGCATTAAAGGGGCCGGTGGCCAGGAAGAAGGTAGGTTAGGTACCTACTTACTTGGTAGGTTCTCTGTCCCGCACGGCTTGATGGATGAGTTAAACACATGCTGGACAAGGACGCATGGCTGCCTTCAGTGATTGAGTACCGAGGTAACGAAGTATAATCTGTAGGTAAGTTATTGAACTGAACCTGGAGACTGTGACGGCCAGCTGTAGGATGACTGACAGGAATAGACTTATTCATTTATGTGAGTTGGTATATATATGTAACGAGATGATATTTACATGTTGCATATCTTATAATGAGAACAATGACGCTATTTTTCCACTGATTCACTGTCTTTCTGGCCTATGCCCAAGTACTGACTGAGTTCGTTTAATTCTTATGATGGGGAAGTGCTGATTAAAAAAATAACCACTTATATAGGCTGCTCGCTCACTGGATTAGACGCGCGTAAAGACTTTGTAAGTGTGTTTAATGGTCAGAAAAATGAACAGTGAGCACGATACAGCTTACAAGACCAACAGGACAAGAACAAGTAGTGTCTGCAGAAGAAGAGTTGGTAGGTTAACAGCGGTTCATTTTCCCTTTTTGTGTTTATACATGTGATGTGTGTCCTTGGAGCGACATGGACTGCGCAAGTTTGAATTTCATTGCTCGGAGAAGACGTTCCCCGCCGCCCTCTTATTGTGATTTGGATGAGTAAGTAGATAGGTTCATGGCATAGACTGATTTCCAAAGGCGATTCCATCATATTTAGAATCTCAAGCAGTGCCAGTCCTCCACGCATGGCTGGTTTAAGCTCTTCTATTGTAATTATGGCTTCTTCGCCAAGGGGGAAAATAATAATTATACTAGATGATGTGGGCATCACAACATGTAACCTTACAATAGTATCGTCCGCAAAACCAAAGCATACAAGACCCGGTATTTATTATATGCAGGTTTGCTCTGAATAGCCTCTGTTGTAATTTGGATGGAGTGAAAAGTACATACAAAGACATGACCAGCCTTCAATCCCAGTGCGTTGACCTTGGGATCGATAGGGACCACTCGCGGGTCATGGTTGCCGTGACACAGCATGGATCGCGAAACACCGCTTTTTCAGTGACTTGGGCCTGACTTTATCCGACACTTCAAGTCCTTCACTTGGGGTGTGTCGTTCTTCGACTGACTGAGAATAGAGGAAGGACTCAGATCATTTCGGTATCCATCTCTCTCTTACTCAGGGTGGGCTTCAAATTGTACTCTCATTCTTCCCTTTTTTCACCGTCATGTTTTCATACTTTTTCAACTCGACTATAGAGTATAATCATGGCTCACACTCCCACTTTTCCATATCTCGCTGACTCCTCTCTCCCCTTGCTTGGGCTTCGTTATGCGCCATATCGAAAGAACGGTGAAGAATGGGGAGGGCGGGGCAAAACAACTCATATCATGAAAGAAATTATACTAATAATAACGGATGACATTTTTCCCAAGACATGCAGAGCAGGTGGTACAACAGCACAAGCAATAGGGTGAGAAAAAAAAGGAGAGTAACATGGGGGTAAAAGAATGACTGCAATAGCTCTCGAATCGCTGACAGTCCAACATTTGGCCTGACTTTTTCGATGTTGGTCTTGTGTGTATAAAATGGTGACACGTATACAAAATGAAATCTGATTCTCCTGCTCAGATGTTTACTTCCTGGCTCTCTCTCTCTTTTTCTCTCTAAAGTTTTAGTCTTCCGAGAAGAGAACAAAAAACGAACCGGCTCGACTACCAACCACTTCTTTCTTTCTCGCTGCTTGGTCCGAATACCCATCCACCTTGGCTTTTATTACTACACCAGAACTTCTATTCCACTGGCAACATACATACATACTTCCTTCCTCTGGACGAAAGTACTCCCGAGGAGTGAAAACATACCATCCTCAACACACACTTCAAAAAGGAAGACGACTTACCTCGACCGCCACCACATTCCTAGCCGGACCAAGTACCTGCCTACCTTCTTCAACAGAGCCCGTCTCCCCCCCCAAAAAAATAAACAACCATGTGCTGGGTCGTCCCCGTTGTACCAGCAGTAGTACCTGTCGTCGCGGCCGTGGTATGGGTCCCGCCACCACCACCACCTCCACCACCACCACCACCGCCTGTCATCATCCAGCCCGTCATCTCCGTCGTTCCCGTGGTGCCGGTCTACCCCGTCGTCACGAGCGGGTTCTTGATACGGAGGTTGCAGTAAAGGGTTGGTTTTATTTGTTTAGGATGATGGACGGTGCCGGAAAAGACATTACATACGCGGATTGGCCAGAGGTTTGGTTTGGGATGAGGCAGATAGCGTACGGTATAGGCGACCGACGGTGAGGGTTGAAAGCCGCCGAGCGAAAGCGATGAATATCTTGTTCTAACTACATAGTTCTAACCTAGGAGCTCAAAGTATTAGACATTGGACTGTTATTTGAGCATTTTAGTCGTTTTTTTCACAGGGGACTGTCAATACAGCGTTTGATTTTTTTTTTTTCATTTTTTCCCCCTTTACCTAAAACAAATCAGCCTTCGTAAATAATGCGTGTGAGGGTGTATTGCGTGATTTCGAAAATCTTTTGCTCCCCCATTTTTGACGATATTTGTCTCCTTTTCAGCCCAGACCAAGTATCTAGTCTAAGGTTAACTAAATAGATGAGCACTCAAAAAAGATTCCCTCCTCCCTCCCCCGCAATCACATCACCCCGACTGAGTGATTCGATTCCCCAAGTTCAACTTATATACTTACTTACTCATCTTGGAAGGATGAGTTTTATCAAACTAAACTTGCTCTCTCGCCCGTAAAAAGGAAAAAAGGCACGAAAAAGGCAGATATAAAATGTCCCCCCTTCTTCGAATAGGAGCTTTCTCTTCTTACCGTAACGTCACTCCACTCATATAGAAAGGGGAGAAAAAAAAACAAAGCACGCAACATACCTACTCCATTGCGTACCGTCCTTCCGTCCATCAAGCGGCAAACCAACTCCACTCCCCTCGATCCTGGCTCGGGGCAAAATGTCCCGAAAGAGGAAAACAGGGAATCTCATTCGATTCGCGATTAAACAAAAAAATTGGGGATTTGGAGGCAAAAAGGCCAGGGAAATCTCCACGCTAGATACTTACTTATTTACTTTCCCATCTCTCAAAACTTCCCTTAATACTTCCCTATGCACTTACTTATAAAGTCTGTAGTGGGATGATCCCGTTGGGTCGATCGATACTGGGCAACTACTTACATATGTCAACAATATGCTTAACCTATGTAGTTAGAGCTCGAAGAGAAAGGACCAGGAAAAGCGGAAAACAAAAGAAAAAAGAAAGAAAAAAAACGATGCGGCTAGATCTCCTAGACCTAAAATCCACTGCTGGCCTAGCAGCAGCAGCAGCACTTGCCAATTTACCCGCAGCTGCAGCTGCGACCTCTCATGGAAACTCCACAGTCAGCGTGAGATGGCTCGAGGGGAGCCGGGCGCTGCTGCCGCACATCGGGACCACGTTCGGGCTACCGTGGCCGCGGGGCAAGTTCCCCGCCGACGAGACCGAGTTCTCCGCTACCTCTGCTTCGGGAGATGGGATTGTGGCGGACGTGGCGCTCCAGACGTGGGTCACGTCCTACTGGTCCGATGGCTCGATCAAATGGACGGGCCACGCCGTTCCCGGAAGTTCGCGAAGCTCGCGAAGCCCGGACGGATACAAGATCACGGCGTCTGCGCAAGCGAAAGGAGAGGAGGCCGACAAGCATCGGCGTTCTTCTTCTCCAGGGAGCTCTATTAAGGTAGACGAGTCTAGAGACGCAATCGTCGTCGACACGGGAAAGATGACGGCTACATTTCCCAAATCTGGGAATTTCCTCGTCGGTACCCTCGCGACGGCGGGTGGCAAGGTCGTGGGCAAGAATGGGAGATTGATCCTGTACTCGCAGTCGGGCGTGACGGAGGAGGACAGAGACGGGGTAAATGGAAGTGGTGGAGAGGGAAAGGGAAAGGGAAAGGGAAAGGGAAACGGGAAGCCGATAGAGTACTACGGCTTCGAATCGCGGATCAACAAGACGGAAGTAGAGAGCGACGGCCCGGTACGGACCGTAGTCACGATTCGAGGGACTCATCATCAGCAGTCTCAGATTCCCAGACCGCCTTCACCCAACACACCAGTACTGCCACCAAACAGTTACGACGCATGGGTCCCCTTCACGGTGCGCTTCTACCTATACGCGGACTCAGACACCATCCGGACAGTCCACACGCTCGTCTTCGACGGCGACGCGACGAGCGACTTCATCACGGGCATCGGTCTGCGCTTCGACGTGCCCCTGGCGGGCGAGGAGCTGTACGACCGACACGTCAGGATTGCGGGGCCGGAAGGCGGCGGTGGGTTCCTGAGCGAGGCCGTGCAGGGGATCACGGGCCTGCGCCGGGATCCGGGCGGGGAGGTGCGCGCGGCGCAGATAGCGGGGAGGAAGACGCCCGACGCGTCGACCTGGGCCACGACGGTGAGCTCCAGACTACAGTGGATACCCGCCTGGAACGACTACAGCCTCGCGCAGCTATCGCCTGACGGCTTCGCCTTGAAGAAGCGCACGAAGGCCGGCCAGGGCTGGGTGAAGATCCCTGGCGGGACTCGCGCGGGCGGTCTGGCGTACCTGGGTGGCGTCACCAAGGGCGGCTTAGCGATCGGGCTACGGGACTTCTGGAAGCGGTATCCCACGGGAATCGACATCTCGAATGCGGCCTCCGATGCCGGGCAGATCACCCTATGGCTATATAGTCCTTCCGCGGAACCGATGGACCTGCGTCCGTTCCACGACGGGATGGGCGAGGACACGTACGCCAAGCAGCTGGACGCGCTCGAAATCACTTACGAAGACTACGAGGATGGCTATAACACCCCGCGGGGAATCGGCCGTAGCAACGATATCTTCATCCGGCCATTCGACAGCACGCCCTCGTCGGACGAGCTAGCCGCTCTGACAGAAGTCATCAACAAGCCGCCGGTGCTCGTGCCGGAACCAGAATACATCAAGAACACCCAAGCCATTGGGACATATTGGGACGTGCCCGGCAGCACCACGAGCGTCTCGGAAACAGCTAGAACCATCGAGACGCACCTAGACTTCCTCAACAAGTTCTATCAAGGGCAGGTGGAGCAGAGGCGCTGGTACGGGTTCTGGGACTACGGCGACTTCATGCACACGTACGATACGGACCGGCACGTGTGGCGGTACGACGTGGGCGGCTACGCATGGGACAACTCGGAGCTGTCCCCAGACCTGTTCTTCTGGAACTACTTCCTGCGCACGGGGCGGGCCGACGTGTACCGCTTCGCCGAGGCACACGTGCGGCACACCAGCGAGGTGGACGTGTACCACCTGGGCCCCTACAGCGGCTTCGGGACGCGCCACGGCGTCCAGCACTGGGGCGACAGCGCCAAGCAGATCCGCGTCTCGACGCCGGTATACCGACAGATCTTCTACTACGTCTCGGGCGGCGACGAACGCGTCGGAGAACTGCTGCACCAGCTAATGGACGCGGACAAGACGTTCTTAACCGTCGACCCGCGGAGGAAGGTGCGCGGCGACAACGGGACGTACGTGCCGGACCCCAGAGCCATCGATCTAGACGTGGGCATCGACTTCTCGGGGTTGGCGGCTATATGGCTCATCGAGTGGGAGCGTCGTGGCCCCCGCTGGGAGGAGGCGAAGAGGAAGTTGAATGCCAGCATGCACGGGATCGCGTCTCTGAAGAATGGGTTCGTCACGGGCGTGGGCCTCTATGATAGTTATACGGGAGACATCAAGCCCCCGGCCACGGACCCCCATAACACAAAGGGAGAAGTCGCCGTGTCGCATCTCTCAGCCAGCTTCGGCTTGCCGGAGATCATAGCTCAGATAACACAGTACCTCGGTGACGACCTGCCCGAGGCTTTCGATCAAGCCTGGCTGGACTACTGCGTCTATTACGGCGCCAGTGCCGCGGAGCAGACGGCGCGATACGGGGAGGCGTTCGGAAAGCTCAATCTTCGCCAGGGGCACTCGCGCCTGACTGCCTACGCTGCCAAGAGGCTGGGGAACAGCACGTTGGCGAAGAGGGCCTGGAACGAGTTCCTCAATACCGATGGGCTCGCGCCGTCCCTGCCCTGGTCGAGTGTTGCCTTGAATGGGAGCGAAGTCCTGATGCCGGTGGACGAGGCGGACTGGATATCCACAAATGATGTTGCTCTCTATGGGTTAGCTGCTATCGAGAATCTCGCGCAAGTTGGGGATGTCCTTCAATGATTAGATTAGATGGGAATGATGTACCAGAAACTATAAAGCCAAAGATGCTATAGTCGCTAGTCTATACTGCAGATGGGAATCGCTATCTACCACATTTTATGCTGAAAACCTTGAAAGTAACACGCGTCGCTTCCATATCTTCCGTACCCCAGACTTTTGACGCCCACGCTCCATGTTATGCCAGATTTGATAATAAAAATGAAAAAGAGGAAGAGGGAGGTGACGGCATAGTGCCGTTAATATAATTGGATGTCCATCTCTCTCGCTCTTTGCTTGACTTCGGCCGGACCTGAAAATGTAGTGACCAGGTGGTTCTCGTGGTTGACACTGTGTGCTAGAGTCGCCAGGGCCGACGACTTCCACCCCGGGATGTCGTGTCTGTAGCTGTAGACTATTACATAGAGCACAAAGACAATGGCAGCCAGTGTCTCGAACACGGGCAGGATAAACCACAGCCAGCGCACGCGCACGAAGACGACCACCTCGACGCGGTTGCCGTGAAACTTCTCCACATTGGGACCCTTGCTGAGCGACCGCAGGTAGTCTGACATGGAGCTGGCCATGTTGTTGATCCGACTCGTGACGTCGGCGTTGAAGAAGGCAGCCGCGTTGCCGATGTCCGTCTGTGACACGACGCTGCCCGAGTTGACGTTGACGCTGAAGGCGTTCGACTGGAAGAAGAGGAGCATGTTGGCCCAGTCGTAGATGTTGATGGTGAGCGGCGGGTCCAGCGGCCCGGCTTCTGTCTGGTTGAATCTCACGACGCGGTCGGTTCCGCCGGGCAAGCTGGTATAGTTGCCAAATCCAGGCAACAGTTTTCGAGACGTTCGCTCCAAGTTCAGGTGGGAACCGTTCGACCTGATGCCCGTGTACTCGTGCAGTTCGAGCGACAGCGAACACTCGGTGATGTTCGGCGCCAAGATCTCGTTGCCGTTGAAGTAGTTATCGACGCCGCTGTTGGACTGGAAGACGGCGATCTTGAGGAAATCGGGATCCATGAAAGGCCCAGGCAATTTCCTATACGATTTCCAAAACGTCTCGTTCACTGCGACAACCAGGGACGTGGCAGAGTCTGTCGGCACAAACATGGTCGAGAAGGAGACCCCGCCGGGCGTTGTGTAGTTGCAAATATTCCGGTTCGATGGAGTTTTGACCAGCTTGCATACCTTGGAAGCTTCCGCTGCTTGGGTTATGTTCTTGCAGGTACTGGAGAAGCCGAGCGACCGAAACGTCCCGTCCCATGAACAAGCGCCATTGCACTGAAACTCATCAATAGTTTCGATGTTGAAGATGCCCTTGAGTATGGCGCCTTGCATGCCACCATCCCTGGTAGAGACTACCGAGACAGTTAGCAAGAAAGACAAAAACAAGTTGTCCACGATGCGAGAATGGACTCACACTCGGGTTTGAAGAGGGAGGAGAGGCCGGTTTGAGCCGGCTCAGTGTTGTACTGACGACCAAAGCCAATGATGGCCCTGTCGTCAGGCGTGGTGACGTTTTGCGCCTCCAGATGGACGACCTGCTGTGTGAAGGGATCGAGAGCGAGGGCGAGGAGGATGACGAGCGCGCCCAACGTCGCTAGGCTGGCTCTCATCCTCAGGAGGAACTCGGCAGCTCCCTGAGGCCCGCGGCTCGTCCTATCGTACATCTCCCAACTGATGAGGCGTTGCGGTGCCGCCTTGAAATCGACCCATTTCACCTGACCGATGGCCTCGCCGACGGGGAACAGCTGGGACGTCTTGGACGCCGTCGTGAGAATGGCGAGGACGGCGTTGATGGACAGCGGGAACTTCCACGTCTCGTAATAAGGCTTGTTCTGTATCCAGACCAGGAGGGCAACCTGGGCACCGATGAACAGAACGCTCATGACCAGTCCGAAGACCTCCAACGTCCATGACGCCGACTCTTTCTTTGCAGGAGGTCGGTCGTGAGACTCATTAACGGCATCGATCATCTCGTACACCACATTACTCTTGCCATCTGGATGGCTTTCGCCATGGGGCACCTGTCGATCATGGAGAGAGAAATGCATGGCGAGCGAGACTGATCATAACAGACTCCAGATCCTCTGGAAGAAAATAGATCTGAACTCGAGAGAACAACAATCAGGTCTGCCAGTCTGAGGGTAGTCTAGGTATGTGTACCTATTATGTATGGCCAAGACCCCCTAACCTAATAATAGGCAACCTAACCGTAAGGGCAAGAATGCCCAGTCCGACCAAAATCTGACATGGCAAAACACTTCTGTAGTGGCAGTATTTTGCCGCCGGAGGACGAGGCCATGGCCACTTGCATGCAGAGGCCCTGAGCTAATAATAAGAGATGAGGCTTTCAGGCTTTGGACCGACCTATGTTGACATGACCAGAGCGAACATGAGGCTGTACGCAAAACACAGGTATCACAAGGTGTCCTTGAGCACAGGCATAAGGTACACAGCTACCGCTGTGGAAAATGGAGAACGCCAAGTGGCAGGAAGGATCAAACAGTCAGGGGGCTGGTTCAGCTCACTAGGTCAGATCAAGCTAGTCTGAGCCCTTCTTCATGCAATCTAGTGGCCTTGTGGGGCTTGAATCTGCCCAGCCGAAAAACTTGGCAGTGCGCAGCAATATGCAGGAAGGAGCGAAACTCGTAAGTTCACCAGAAATAACTACCTATCACTTCTCACTTCTGATGCGGTTTCTTCAGTAATGGCCCCCTAATACCTACATGTATTTAACTTGTCTTTCTGGTGACTTCTCACTTTTGATGCAGCTTCTTCAGTAATGGCCCCCTATCTAATACCTACATGTATATCACTTGCCTTCCCTAAAAATTCTGGTGACTAGACTACAGAAGTACTTTTACTGGCCAATGCCATGCAGTGTCACCAACGACACTGAGCCTGAGTTTAATTAGGCAACCAGCAAAGTCAGCGTGCGTCGTGCGAGGGTTACAGAATAAAGTGGACAGAAAATCGCAACCTACCCTACACTAGTCTACAGTACTGATGAATGAAAGTTTGAGAAACTCCTCTTATCTCAACACATAGCCGGCCTTCATACCGAGTTAGGAAGCGCCAGAGCAATGCTGCCCTTCTTTCTTTCTTTCTTTCTCCAGCTTTGAAGACTACGGCGTTTGTACCTATTCCCGATGATAGTGTCACCTGTAAATGCTGTGCCTCTTTATTTCTTTTCCGACCGTCCGATATATCAATAGGGTCTGAGTTGATGATGCTTTACAAACCCGATTTTCGATGTTGAACAAAAAGGGGAGGATATACGTCGGACAAGGCCACGCGAAAAGGTAAAAATAGCTGGCATCGGATACTACTAATAGGGGTAAGAGAGGTCGCACCCGCTCGCCGTCTTGATCACAAGAAGGCCATCCCCAATGGCCGAGGCACGAGTTCGGCTTAAAGGGGCGCCGCCTGGCATCTCTTTGTCCTAGGAGTACGATCATCTGCATGGGCTCTTGTTTTCTTTCAAGCCTCTCCCGAATCGTGACGAGTTTATCTGAGGCTGCGGCGACTTTCTTACGCCGGGTCTTCTTGTCTCTTAACGTTTCCTTGCCGCGCAGAACTTGAAACGCCCTCACTTCTTTGTTCTGGGTGGTGCCGAACAAGGCAAAATCTATCGCTTGGCGGGAACTGTGTCTGAAAGAGAATTTGTCATAGTTTTATAGAATGCGTTTCCCCCTTCCATCCGTGGTCCACGTGCTTTCATGATGGAGGCCATTCTCGGCAGCAAGTGTCTTGGAGACTTTCGACCTAGATCGATACAATTCTTTCCTCTTTTTTCAAATTCTCTTTTAATCAAATATGGCGGCTACTTCGCTTGCCTCATCGACGATAGCGGCGGCATCCCGGACGTTAACCTCGACATATTCGCTCACTGACTTACTAAGGGCGGCGTCTGCCACGGCCGCGGCTGGCAGCACGGATGACGGGATGGGGGGAATGAGTATGAGTATGGGTATGGGTACCATGAGCATGGGCGGCTCGGCCAGCGCAACCTCTGCGCCTATGGCATCAGATGGGATGACGATGGACGCTGGAATGATGATGGAAGGCACATGCCAAGTATCTGTAAGTTAGAAAAGGAAGAGAATGAAGAAAGATCCTCTGCTTAGTGTCTAAACCTGTGATTTCTCAGATGTTGTGGAACTGGGACACGATAAACGCATGCTTCCTCTCCGAGTCGTGGCAGATACGCTCCCGGGGCGCCTTTGCCGCTCTCTGCGTCGGCGTCATTCTCCTCGTCGTCCTCCTCGAATTCCTGCGCCGCGTGGCCAAGACGTACGACCGCTACCTCATAAGAGAACACTACAAGACCGTCACGCTCACCGCGGCGCCATCCTCTCTCGCTTTCGCTCACAGTAGCTTGGCTGCCCGGCCGTCTTCCAGTCAATCGGCCTCTTCAGGATCGCTCATGCAGAAGGTGCACGAGCAGCAGGACCACGAGAATGAGAACGGTCTAGGAGGGATGCCGATCCTGGCGGTGCCGGCGTCCTTGCCGTTCCGGCCGAGCGTCGCGCAACAAGGGGCACGTGCCCTCCTCCACACGCTCCAGTTCGCTACCGCGTACTGGATTATGCTACTGGCCATGTACTATAACGGGTACATCATCATCAGCGTCATCATCGGCGCCTTTATCGGATACTTCATCTTCCAGTGGGAGAGGATAGGGCCTCCTCGGTGAGTTGGGACCCCCAGTTTCATATAAGTGGCTTCTGTACTATTCTTTTCTTGAAAAGCTGTGATGCTGACGTGAGAGAGAAGGCCAAGAGGACAAGATGCGGTCCTTGCGGGAAGCATTGGTGATGCCACAGGGTGCTGTGGTTAAGCATGCATGAAACATGTGGTCGAAGGGAAGTGGAAACAATCGGAAAATGGCGTTGAGGTAATGGCATCATCAGCCTCATAGGCTTTACTCTTTTTCTCTCCCTCTTGAGAAGGCAGTTCCTTCGCAGCATGGGTGCATCAGGTGACTGGTTCACCTTGGAAACGGGTATGGATGATGCCTTTGGCTGGTAGAACGAGATCTTCTGGAGTTCGGTACGTTCTTGATACATGCAATATTTGCAGTTTACAGGACCCCTGTATTTCGTGAGCATCATGTTGATGATGATGTATTTGGTGTCGGGAAGACTGAGAAAAAAGACAAAATAGATGTGTCTTTCCTGTATTTTTACCCAAACATTGATCCCAAACAGGCCGTTGTAGTTACTGTAATTTAATAAGTAATAGCCCCATGTAAGGCCTCTCCCTCAGAGTCACACCTTTTTTGCGGCATACGGGGGGGCAGACGATTCTTGGCCTTTGGGTCTGATTACTAACGATTAGTCATCACGTCGTTGCCATGTCTTGTGAGAGCATTTGGTTAATATCTGGTTAATAATCACATCCTGACTTACCCCTTACTTGTAAATTAACCTCCGTAAACCTGCCACGATCCTCATCGCGTAACTTCAGGCTTCGCTATTACCCGATCGATAAGCCGATAGTCAAAAAAAAACAGACCAGGGGTCTCTCTAATCATAAAAAATAGAAAATGGCCGGCGCCAGGCTCCGGAGTTCACAGGGCATGTCTTAACCTATCCACCTCTTGAGTCTTACCGCATCAAGCACTAGATAATACTGAAGTCTCTATGTACAACCGGCACTATGACATGACAATTACCTGACTAACTCGTTGCAAACTGTCTCTCTTTCAGGATGCTGGACATGCAGGCTGAGGCGCAAGAAATGCGACGAGGCGCGGCCCGTCTGCGTCGCGTGTCTCGGGCTCGAGATCGACTGCCACTACAGCGACGCCAAACCCGAGTGGCTCGACGGCGGCGCGCGCGAGAAGCAGAAGGCCGACGAGCTCAAGGCCATGGTCAAGCAGAAGGCCATGGAGCGCCGGGAGAGGCGGTGGGCCGGACTGCCTCCTGTCATGGCGGCAGAGTCAAACCCCTCTCCTCCTCCTCCTAGCGCGCCGCAAGCAGCGGAGAGGCAAGCCGATCAAGTCATGGGTGGTATGGGAAACCTTCGAGCGTCGAGTGAAGAGGAAGAGTCTGCTGGTACTACCGTGAGTAGCACGAGCACGAGCACGAGCGACAGCGCATCCACCACGCCCGGCACAGCGTGGAACGATGCGAGCTCCCCGTATCGAGGAGGAGGAGGAGGAGGAGGAGGAGAAGCGACCCCGTCATCCACCACCCATTCATCTTCGCCGCCAGGCTCGTCGGCGGGGGCGGGGGTTGTTCCGGATCGCTTCCCGGAGAACAAGTCGGAGATGGAGGTGACATTCACGATGGTGTACCTCGACTACGTCGTGCCCTTCCTGTTCCCCTTCTACCGCCCCTGCCTGCTGGAGTCGAGCCGGGGCTGGATGCTGGTGCTGCTGATGAAGAACCGCGCGCTCTTCCACACGGCGCTGTCGCTCGCGAGCTGGCTCTACGCCGTCGTGCTCGACGGCGCCGAGATCGACGCCAACGGCGGCACGCCCGGCACCCACGAGGTCTGCAAGCGCGCCAACTGGGCCGAGCTGCAGGTCCAGCAGGAGATCGCCATCAAGGCCCTGCACGAGGACATCGCGAGCCTCAACGCCCGCGGCGTCGCCAACGCCTTCCGCGACGCCGTCGGCTGCATGCAGAGCATCATCCAGCTCCTCTGCTTCGAGGTCACCATGGCCAACACGGAGAACTGGCAGTCCCACCACGACGCCGCCGTCGTGCTCTTCGACCAGGTCATCGAGCATCATGCTGAGCAAGGTAGTGCCGCCAGCGGGAGTAGTAGTAGTAGTAGTACAGTGAACGATGCGCCGACGACGACGACGATCAAGCCTTGGCACTCCATCCTAGACCGCCTCGCCCAGCCCGGGTTCGTCAGGATCCCGATCGGGAGGAGCGGGCGGCAGATCCTGTCGTCCGACCAGTCGGCGTACCGCTTCTACACGGCCTATCTCCTCTACATCGACATCATCGCCGCGACGGCGACGGGGACGGTGCCGCGCCTGCAGGGTCACCACGCCGAGCTCCTGGCCGCCGACGGCGACGGCCCCGGCCCCGCCATCCGGCTGAACGAGTACCTCGGGTGCCACAGCTGGGCCATGCTCGAGCTGGCCGCCGTGGCCGAGCTGGCCGCGTGGAAGCGCGCGCAGCAGTCCCGGGGCTCCCTGTCCGTCCTCGAGCTCGCCCACCGCGCCTGCGCCATCGCGGCCAGGATCCGCCGCCAGATGGACACGTTGGACGACGTGACATGCACGGGTAACAACAACAACAACAACAACACCAACACCAACAGCATCATCATACACGACGACCCATCCGGCCACCCGCCCACCACCCCTTTCTCCGGCGGTTTCCCCTACAACATGGTCCCCGAGTGCGAGGCCCGCGCCGCGCCCGCCATGGCCCTGCACACGCGCATATGGGCCCAGGCCACGCTCACGTACCTGCTCGTCATCGTCTCCGGTCTGAACCCGGCCCTGCCCGAGATCCAGGACAGCGTCCGTGCGACCGTCGAGCTGTTCCGCGCCCTGTCCTCGCCCTCCCTCGCCCTCCGCACGCTGGTCTGGCCCTTCGCCGTCACCGGGTGCCTGGCCCTGCCGGAGCAGGAGGACTTCTTCGTCCGGCTCGTCGACGACATGGGCGGCCTCAAGATCTTCGGCACCGTCAACGAGGCCCTGAGCATCATGCGGAATATATGGGCGCATAGGGGCGACTGT
Source organism: Xylariaceae sp. FL0594 (assembly GCA_022385605.1). NCBI lineage: Eukaryota > Fungi > Ascomycota > Sordariomycetes > Xylariales > Xylariaceae > Xylariaceae sp. FL0594. The sequence goes on from MU280781.1 coordinate 50,841, forward strand.
TTTCTCGATCCACAGATGTGCGATATCGCGACATGTTTTACTCTTTTAGGGCGTTGTTCTCTGCTTGTTTAAGGGGGAAATTCGCCCCTGATATTAGACACAATAAGCCAGAAAGGGTTGGAGGTGCCAAAGTTGTGACTCATCAGTGAAGCAGGATCCTTGGTCCAAAAGTTGCCCCGTGACCACTTTAAGCATCTCTGCGAGTATAAAATATCAGTACGAATAAAATGCTCGGTTGCTTGAGGACCCCTATCACGAGATTTAGTCGACTCAGTCCTGAACAATATTCTCATAAAATTAACTTTGATATTAATCAATTAGTTTGACTTTATGCCTGCCCGCCCACAACACACAAACGAGAATGCAAACGCCCGATTATACACTTTTACGACCTGCAGAAAAAGCTCCGGCACTTCAAACAGCCGGAGTGCCTGATGTCGACTACCAGCTAATCAACCAAACTTCCGTAAACGCCTTGATATACTCGGGATTCGCTTATCGGCCGACACGAATAACACCGGCCGCAATCAGTTTGCGGATATTGCTCGCTATAGCAGGGTTGCGCATATGCTCCTGCAGAGCAGCAGGATCGGACTGAGCCTGTTGGAGAATGGACTGCATGACAGGGTCTGCCATGATGTTCATGATCTATGTGACTTTGAATCAGCAAATCGGTTCATGCCTTCTTGAAGTCGAAGTACTCACCTCGGGGTCTTTCGCCAACCGATCCCGGGTCTGTTCAGGGGTCTCGTTCTCTCGTGCAGAGTACATAGCAGCAAGCGCCTTTTCACTTTGTTGATCGATCTCGCGTCTGTTGGCGCCATTGTGGTGCGCCTTGTCAATCTCCGTGGCCTCGTCACACGCGTCGATACAATCCGAGTACTTGCGCATTCCGAAGTAGATCTGCGCCTTTCGAATGTACGCCCGAATAAACTTGGGGTCTTTCTTGATAGCCATATTGCAGTCATCCAAAGCGCTTGGGAACTCGAAGAGCTTGATGAACGCCGCAGCACGATTGCTGTAGCCGCGGGGGTCTTCAGGCGAGCGCTTGATCATCTCCGAGTACGCCGCAACGGCGCCTGGGAAGTCTTGCTCCTTGAACTTCTTGTTGCCTTCTTCACGTGCCTCTTCGGCCTTGGCTGGGTCAATGTATGCTTGCTTCTCGGCCTCGATCTTCTTCCGTTCCGCAGCGCGAAGCTTGTTGACTGTGTCCGGTGTCCGGTGTTCGGTGAGGGACTTTTGATAGTTCTCGATCGCCGAGGCCAAGTCGCCCTTCTTCTCGTAAGCCGTTCCGATACGAGCGTACGACTTGGCGATCATCTTGAAATCGGCATAGATGAGGCGACCCTCCTCGATCGCCTTGGTGCACGTGTCGATGCATGCCTGATAGTCGCCCTTTTCAAAGTAAGCCGCACCCAGGTTGTTCAGGTAGGTGATATCCTTATGCAGCTCCCAGGCCTTGCTATAATGTTCAATAGCCTGATCAAAGTTCCGCTTTTTGTAGTTCTCCGTGCCGAGCGCCTTCTCCTTGTCAGCCTCTTCCTTTGCCTTCTTCTTCGCAAGAGCCTCCTCGTCCAACTCGGGTTCAGGCTCGGGTTCGGGAGCCTTAGCCTCGGCTTTGGGGATCGACTCAAGATCGGGCATCTCTTCATCCTCCTCGGCCTTCTTCGAACCTGATGATTCACCAGCAGCGAAGTCGCCAGGCATCTTCATGTCCAAGTCTACACCCATTGCGACGCCTAGGACCTGAATCATTCTGGGGTCGCTGAAGAGTTCTTGAGCATTCTGGGGGTTCTTTTGTATCGACTGAAGCTTGGTAATGAAAGACGGGTCGGCGAAATAGCTGCTCGTCTTGGGGTTGGTCATGAGCTTCTGCATGAGGCCAGGGTCGCTCAGCAGATTACCCATACTTGAAAACGGATCACCGCCTCCAGCACCACCGGGGAAACCTGCTGATAACAGTTAACAAGGTTGGCTTGTCAATACCGTAGTATAGAGGACATACCAGATGCTTCTTGGCTCATGGCTCTTTCGACGGAAGCCAGAGAGCTCTTGAGGCCAGCATTGTTGGGGTCGAGCTTCAGGCCTTCCTCGTAGGCATCGGCCGCTGCTACCAAATTCCCTGCTCCGTGGAGGGCGGCACCTTTGCGTCCCCATCCTCGAGGCCAGTCAGGCTTGATTTCCGTGGTCTTCTCGGCATCTTTTAGTGCGTTGTCCCAGTCCTTCTTCGACGCATAGGCAGCTGAGCGGTTGCTGTAAAGGACGTGATTTGTGGGGGCTAATTCGATAGCCTTGGTGAAAGCATCTCTGTAACAGAGTCTATTAGACACATGGAGCAGTCGTGAGGACTATGGTGTTGCAACTTACATGGCCTCATCGAAGTTCTTTGCGGCCATGGCATTGTTGCCCAAGGTCTTGAGCTCGTCTGCAGACGCCATAGCGAAGATGAGGGAGAGAGAACAGTCAGGACACGGGAGAGGGCTTAAAAGCAATTGACAAATAGTATAGACTGGATATAATTTATCCTTATCAAAATCTTGGGGTGAGTATAGTCGTTGTCCAAGACGATAGTTAACCGCTTTCAAGTCTTCTGGTCGGTTGGGATGTGCTCAGGTGAAATACCTACACACAAGGCTGAAACACAAGCTTCGAGAGCTTTCTACGGTTTGCGGGCCTGGGCAGGTCGGTGTTGGTGGGGTAATGAACTGAAGTAGTAGGAGGTACATGCACTGCTTAGGGAGGTACTGTTGTACAACACTGTTGCCTACAAATTCACATAACCACATCGACAATGGGTTCGACACGTTCTTCACTGATTATATCAATTATCTGCCGGCGTGTAACCCTTACGCACTCCCGGGCTTTGCATTTTTATCTGTAAGTCTTGACCATTCAAATAATCCGCCGTATTTCTGCAAGATGTACCTACCCCCCTCGTTGATGAGAACAATTAGTCCAGTTTTATTTAGACTAGAATAGAGGCAAGGGGTCCGGTGCTAGTGGTAGTACGTACAGCATACAGCATACAATGTGCTATAAGAAGCCGATTCTAAGCACATTAAGGGCCCGATAAGAGTCTGGCCTTCCGATAAGAAACATTTGGTTTGCGTCGCGGGGCATATCCAAATTCCATACAAACTGCCTACTATTGTTGCAGGTAAACTAAACGGTATAATTTCCCTTGGGATCCCAGTCCAGGCCATGGTTACAGCTTTCCCGATGAAAAATCATACTCTGATTTTGGACAATTTATGAGACCCGGTTGCGTGTCCCGGCAGCGTGTCTTCCTACGTGTGTGCGCACAAACAGCTCGTGACTCACTAAGCCTCACGAGGGAGGTTTATCACAACACGCCGTAGAAAACACCACGAAAATAGACACCGAGATGGATGAACAAACGGCTTTGCTCAAAACGCAGCTATATGCAGCTTGTGAAGATGCGTGCAGTGGCGACCCGGACAGGCTCTTTACCCAGGAAGATCTCACGGCTCTTGATGTTATACCACCCAAAGATATCAAGAAGCTCCTGCAGATTATCCAGATCCTGACAAACGAACGTCTGTTTGCCCCCGTCCACCTCCACAGTGGCCTAGCCTGGCGATTACGCCCGGAAGCGGAAGCAGCCAAGTGAGTTCCCCGGCCTTTCTCTCTATTCCTGCAAATGTGCCCTGACCACTTTTTTCCTTTTGCCATAGGTACAAGTTGCTCACCAGCCATGACCAAGTATTGGTCTATGAGATTATCGACGCTGCCGGCGCCGAGGGCGCCTGGCAGCAAGATATCAAGCGGCGGTTGAACGTCCAGGACAATGCCTTGAGGAAGGCGTTGAAAGAGCTCGAGACGAAGCGGCTCGTCGCTCAGTTCACGACTGTGGAGAATATCTCCAAGAAGATGTGGATCAAGGCTAACATCAAGCCATCGTCTCGTGCCACCGGTGGTCCATGGTACACGGACCAGTTTCTTGACGAGGCGTTTATCGAGGCGCTCCAAGGCGTCGTCATGAGTTTCATCAAGAACCGAGGCAGTTACCTTAGCAAAGGGGAGAAGGCGGCAGGAGGCAGCGTCAGCCCCGTGGCGCCCAAGAAGGGTCATATCAACGGTGCCGCCTCGGAAGCGGCAATCCGAAGCAAGAAGCGCACGGCCGATGCCATATCCAAAGACGATGTGCCCTCTACCGCCATCGCGGCTCCTCCAGCCAAGTCCCGGAAAACGACGATACGCCTGCCCCTGCCGGCCGGCTACATGGAATATCCCACGACCGAAGAGATCACGGCTGGTATTCAGGCGGCCGAAGTGGCAAAGGGTCAGCCGTTGAAGCAGGAACATGTGCAAGAGCTCATCAATGTCCTAATCTGGGATAACCGCGTAGAAGAGATCCGCATGGGCAGCAGGGTGGGCTATCGTGCGGTCCGCATCACCAAGCAGAACCCCTCTCTCTATTCTAAACCAGGAGACGACGACTTTTGGGAACCCCGGCAAAACGGCCTCACCACGGTGCCGTGCGGTAAATGTCCAGTCTTCGACCTTTGCGAAGAGGGAGGTCCGGTCTGGGCTGGTGGATGTGAATATTTTGATCAGTGGTTAGCTTAGCCCGCGTCTTTTGGGGAACGGGGACAGGCTTGGTGCATCTTTTCATCCTTTTCATCTTTCCATTTTTCTTTCCTTACAACATGCATGGCAGCGGCGTTTATGGAACTAGGAGGTCCTTCAGCAAAAAAAAGTCGACTAGGCGTTAAAATGAGGAACCGTAACAGATTCTACGTTTATTCCTACTGTTCGGTGTCTGAACAATCTAGACTCGGCGACAGCCGCTACTCAGCGTTTGATAACTGCCACAAGCATTGCAAGGCTATCGTGGGTTGATTGCAGAAGATTTGAACGCGTGTAAAGAATCAATGGATTTAGAAGCAACTTGGCAACCATCTGCCGGGGGGCTACTCCTCTTGTACATTTGGCAGAAGCCACGTTGATTAGACTATATAATACATGGCTGAACGTTACGAGCGAACGCGCCAATCAAAGATGGTACAGGCGAATGCTGGATGGGGTGACTGCTTGGTCTCATGCTTCTACTCGAGCTGACCGCATTCAACAATGGTAGGCTTGGAGTACTTGGGGGTACCGGTCTGGGAAGCACACTGCTCAAGAGCTGCGAAGACATCCTCACCCTCGGAAACCCTGCCGAAGACGACGTGGCGGCCATCCAACCAGGGGGTTGCGGTAAAGGTAATGAAGAATTGCGACCCGTTACTACAAATACCTCCCATTAGCGGTCTCCTCAAACAGCGAAGGGATGCTGGTGTGCTTGAATTTGCATCCAAACTAGGATTTGTTTGTACTCACGTGTTGGGACCAGCGTTGGCCATGGACAAGAGGCCACGCTCATTGTGCTTTAGGTTGAAGTTCTCATCGGGGAACATGTATCCCATGCGGGGGTTGGGGTTCTTGTAGATGGACTTGCCACCGGTTCCCTAGACAGGGGTCAGCTTGTCATGTCCTCGTTGCCATGAATACATTCCGAGAAACTCACATCGCCACGGGTGAAATCACCAGCCTGAAGCATGAAGTTGGTGATGATGCGGTGGGCGGACGACCCCTTGTAACCGTAACCTTTCTCGCCGGTGCAGAGAGCACGGAAGTTCTCAGCGGTCTTGGGGACGACCTTGTCGAAAAGCTCGAACACAATGCGGCCGGACTGTTCTATTGAGGTGAAAAGGCTTCGGTAAGCTTGTATGTTCGTACAGTTGCTGGTGTTCAAGGGTCTCGTATGTGAGACACTGGGCTATCCAGTCACGCCTTGACTCAAGTTGAGAGCCTCGTAGCTCCTCAGAAAAGACTAGAACGCGGAAAGTGAAATCCAAACATGGCATTTTGTCACTCACCTTTGACCTCGCCTGTTGGCTTGCCATCGACCATCACAGGACCCTGCCAGTTGAAGTCCATGAAGACCTTCGTAGACCCGAGATCACCCATGGCGGCGCGAGATGCCGAGAAGAAGCGGGGAGAGGTCCGGCTCGCAAATGAAACGGGTGTCTGAGCCGGCTTAGAGAACACGAACTGGCTTCGGATACCTGCTCGAGCAGCTGGGAAGGCAGAAGCAACGCCGCTGCGGGGCAGGACTCTGACAAAAAGATTCTGGCTCATCTAATGAATAAGAGCTTAGCAAACTTGGTCTCTCCTCTCCATTGATGTATCCCAGATGCCAGACGCGCTTGCCAGTATTGGATGTGACACAGCTTAGGAAGTCGCCATGAGTGAAAGGAAGACTAAACCAGCTCTTCGTTTGTACCCTCTTAATTATCGGGTCTTCTTATAAACAGATCATAAAGCTGCTTGGAAGTTGTGACTTGACTTCACTTCCCTAGCTTCCTTGCTCAGGGACACCTTACTCAACACAACAGCCAACTCTGACTCGGTGGAAAGGGATATAAGGGGTGAGAACAAGTGCAACAGTAAATGGCCCTAAATAACACATACCTTGATGGCGCAAATGGTTTTATCGAGCAGTCAGAAGTCGACACTTGAAGCGGCCTTGGGTTACCGGGTATTTTACAGTAGGCAGGTGCTATGAAGTCAAAATGTTCTCTTCCACCAAGGCGCGATGATGCTCAGATGAGTGGGAAATTTTTAATGGATAATTACCTAACATGGTGCATTCAATTCAGTAGTACATAACTTCACTGTTAACTGGGCTAGAACCAAAATACATGTATCTAAACCTAGATGGGTATGTCCGGCTAATAAAGTGTATTATTACTAAGCCGAACTAAGCCGAAAGCGTCTGTAGTGGTCTGTTGCCCTGCCTACCAACCGTCTTTGCTTCTTGCAATAAAGTGTTAAGTGCGCCTGTTGCATTTAATTGAGACATAAGGTTGACAATCTTTTTCTGGTCCTTTTTGACATTATGTCTTGATGGCTTGGGAGCAGCTCTCTTTTAAACCTGTAGACAGTAGGTGCCAATATTAGCCGTGTAGGTTACTGTGCACTATCATTTATGTACTGTACGCGCAGCTAGTCTAGGAACCGATGGCAGTAGCATTTTGCCTAGCAGTCCACTTCTTATGTGTTACCTCGATACCTCTCTTTTTTTTAAGCAGGAGACCTCTTTCTGAAAAGCATGAATATTTTGAACATAAACAACATCGAAGAACTCGCTTTAACGCTATTCATAATCACGTGATATGATACCACATTCAGACAGAATAGAATGGCTGCTACACAGTACGTACTTACCAGGCTTTACACAGTGCATAATACAGTAGGTATTTGTAAGTGCTGTCCTACACATACGCTAGGCCCCTTCTGGAACGGTTCAGGCAATTCTTGGAAAAAGGCCCCCTCAAGTTAGGTTGAGTTAGGTAATGAGTCTATGACTGAAGTGGACGGCAAGTGACTTGTTCCCATGTGGCCGGATCTTGGACATCACTGCCTTTCACCTTGCTGTCGCCCAGTAGCGTTGTCGGCCAACACCTCCCCTCCGAATTGCCAAAGATGGATCTCAGCAGTTTGAAGGAGCAGGTCTCCAACCTGACCTTGTATGATATCAAGGCAGGCGTCCGCAAAGTCCAGAATGGTTCGTGAGCTGCCCAAGCCATCGAAGTCCCCCCCTCGTTCGAGCCTACTGTATGCCCTTCAACTGCGAGGAATAAATTGCTCACATACGCGGCGATGCAGCTGTCATGAACTATACTGAGATGGAGGCCAAGGTTCGCGAGGCGACGAACAATGAACCTTGGGGCGCATCCTCCACTCTGATGCAGGAAATCGCCAATGGCACATTCAACTAGTACGTCACACGCGGCTTGCTCGCCTCGCCCATTGATTTATAAGCTCACCTTTGTAGCCAAACCCTGAACGAGATTATGCCCATGATTTACCGCCGTTTCACAGAGAAGTCGGCCGAAGAATGGCGGCAAATCTACAAAGCGCTCCAGCTCCTCGAATTCCTTATCAAGCACGGCTCGGAAAAGGTCATAGATGACGCCAGGGGCCATATCACTCTCCTCAAGATGCTTCGGCAGTTCCATTACATCGACCAAAACGGGAAGGACCAGGGCATCAACGTCCGAAACCGCGCGAAGGAGCTGGCCGAGCTGCTCGGCGATGTCGAGCGAATTCGAGCTGAGAGAAAGAAAGCAAGGGCGAACAAGGCCAAATACACAGGCGTAGAGGGCGGCGTAGGCGGCGGATTTTCCTCGAGTAGCAGATACGGAGGCTTTGGTGCCGAATCCGCGGGTTACGGCGGCTATTCTGGCGGTGTCTACGGTGATGGCGGTGGCTTTGGAGGGCAGACAGACGAGTGGAGGGACCACGGCAGCCGCGCCGATAAATTCGAAGAGTACGATGAGTTTGATGAAGGGACGTCTGGCTCTAGCTCGTCCCGACCGAAGCAGCCCGAGCGGACCGAGAGGGTTGGCGCGAAGAAGACAACACCAGCCCAGCCACCGAAGAAGAAGGAACCCGAAGTCGACCTCTTCTCGTTCGACGATCCCGAGCCTGCCCAAGCAGCTACCTCAGCGGCACCGACCTCCGGGGGATCGGGCTTGGCCGACTTGTCCACTACTACACATGACGATGATGATTTTGATGACTTCCAGTCCGCAACTCCGGCTGCGCCAGCTCTTGCGCCTACGAACACATACGCCATTCAGGCACCTCTCATGACGTCCACAGCCCATTCGACAACTCAATTTGCTGCGCCGAAACCTGTCTCTGCACCTCAGCAGGCGAGTTTGTCTGGTCTGATGTCGTCGATATCGCCACCTCCCAGCTCTAACGCCACACCTGTCGCGAACTACTCCTCGTTTAACGTACCACCATCTGGCGGTATGTCATCCGGACCCAAGCCAACTGGATACCAAGCGGCGGCACCAAACTACTTTCAATCCGTACCGGCATCACACTCGACTGGACAGGCCGGTGCAAGGACGGGATCTCTTTCCTCAGGAGCGACGCCCTCTGGCATGTCCGCTCTCAACAAGCCAGCTGCTCCTGCAGCGGCCAAACCCAGCTCTGGTGCCGATCCATTTGCCAATCTGTGGGGACAAGCCGGTACCGGCCTCAGGAAGACCAGCACTCCTACGGCCGGGCCTAAATTAGGAGACTTGGCCAAGGAGAAGACCAGCGCATCTCTTTGGGGCGCTCCCGCAAGCAGCGCGCCGAAACCTGCTTTAGCTACAGGCACGCGCACTGGTAGCCATGGGCTGGATGACTTGCTAGGTTAAGATAAGCTGGGAAAGAGGCAGAAAATGCAGAGTCTCGCTGATCTTTTCCCGTGGATATACGTACCATGGGATGTCTGAAAGCAATGAACGAGCTGTTTTCTTTTCGCAAGCGGGAACGCGTCAACTGATTTTTTGCTTACACGACATGTTATGTTATATGGGCGTCCTGGCCAGCAAAAGACGATGGTATCGCCCTCAACATGGAATTATTCTTTTCCCGCCAACTTCGTCGCCGGTTGTTCGGTACAAAAACGACATTAGACAGCATCTTGCTACCTCCATGATCCTCCTGATGTATGACCTGGGCCCTGGACGAGGTTACCACAGCCAATCACCAGCTCGATTCAGACTTCCGTTTGCCTATCGAGATGTAGTGGGTGGGTTCCTCTAGCAACGACTGTATATAGTGTTACTAAAATAGATATACGATCAGTTTCTGTTTCTGTTACTACCTTGAGCATGCATGAGCCTTGTCTGCCGATGTGCAATCATAAGAGTCAGTGTGGACCGTGGTTCTAGACTACTGCTGGGGTGGTCAAGACCGAGAACTCTTTGTTATCTCGATTGGCTAATAGTGGATGTTGACAATAGGGACTTCCTTCCAAGCGTCTACTATCTAGTTTAGATAGTACATATATGTGTCTTGGATGCATGGAAGTGCTAATCAATGGTAGAGAAGAGGTTGGGACGGTGACCTGTCTTGACCTTTTGTGGATTACCTACTCCCGATACAGTCTTACGTGGCCTATGCTGTGCTGATTGGTTGGATTGCCCCCTGTCAGCGAGGCCGATTGATGGACTAAGGGTCGAGCCAATCATCAGCTCAGGTTTGGATGAGCTTCGATGCAGAGAATCCTACTGTGTAAGTACTTAGGTACTTAAGTATTTCAGATACCTGCAAAGATACTGTGTAATTATGTAGTTCGTGAGGGAGAATATCTGTTTCTAAGAGCTTGGACGAGAGAGGTCTTGTGTAGATCACGGCATCCAGTATTTAATGCTGTTAGTCTAGTTGTTGTAGCCATAAATCGGGAACAGAAGGCTGGAAGCTGTGGGGTCCAAACTGTAATCTGATAACCGATGAGACGCCCAGTCAACAACCAACAACGGTAAGCTGTACACAAGCCATAAACTGTATTCTGTAAAGAATCCCAGGAAGTGAACGACAGGTAGATGACATAAGTGGGTAAATCTATCAGGTCGAGGCAGCTACCCATGTAGTTTGAAGATTTGGGCGCCTATGAAATTAAACAGGGTCACATCCGTCCTTGCTGTCAGGTACGGCGCATTAGTTTAGGCCAAGACCCCAAGAAACTAGTAGACGCGGGCCGCGCTTGAGGAGACCCCCAGTTGGTCCACCTTCGTTTCGTCTTTCGATGTCCAGCCACAGTCATGTACTGACTGTAGAGCAGTGAGTCAAGCTATTCCTTCAATCTCTTCCATCAATGACCAAGCTGAGACACAAGCTTGACCAATACAGGGTATCGACGTATCTAGTAGTGAGGCGGAACGGGATGCCGGTGGTCGAGCTAAGGTCAACCTAATAGTCTGAAGGGGAGAGTTCCACAATTCCCGCCTTCCAAGCGCGGAGCCAATTCCTCGCTCTGATTGGATAAGCGCCAGCGCGTTGTGATGCACGCCGTCTGCTTCGACATTACTACTTATATGCTTTTCTTCATTCTCGTTTTCAACTACCGGCGGCTGCGGGTGGATCTCGTGTTGTCGAAAATAGCAGCAGTTTTCAGGTGTACACACACACACACGCTGTCTTTCCATGTACATACATACTAGACACTTAGGTTACTTTGCAAATGTTGATCAAGGAGGGGACCAGAAAGATGCCTCCAAGCGTATATATAAGATGGTGTGCCCATCGAAAGAGAGCCTCTTGATCTTTCTCTCGTTTCCAAGAAACATAACCAAATTGAATACGACATTTTCCTTGTGTCCTTTCTTTTTTTCTTCTCCTTTTTTTCCTCTCGTATTTCCTTGTTTCCTAGGTCTTCTCTCTGGTCTCCCTCATCTCTCGTCTCTCTGAAGTGTCTGGACATTTTCTTTCTTTCGGATCTGTCTTTGGGTATCTGGATATCATATTCCACTTACTACCTCTATCGAAACAAACGCAAAGAAACGAACAATCACGAATTTCCTGTCTTTTTCTTTCGACCCCAGTATAAGACGACGAAGCCATTGGATTTGGGGGCTATTGGTTTCATGATACAAACTACGCACTCATTCACTTCCGTCTAAAGCCTGTCAAATTTCTCCTTCGGCCGGAAAGTAAGATATAAAAAGAAAAACAAGAAAGGAAGAGATCCAGCTATTTATATTACAAAAAAGAACAACACCCCTTTTTTAAAAAAAGGAAAAGCGTCTTTCAAAATTCCGTCAACAACCCCCCTACCGTCTATCCCGTTCCCGCGGCCGCGCCTCCCCACGCGCACCGTCCTCAACGCGGACAGACCCCGTCCCAAGCTCTCGCTCATCACCGACTTCGACGACGAGTCCGGTAGCGGCATCCCCCTCAAGATGCGCTTCCAGTCGCCCCAGCTCGGCGCCTTGGGCGTCACCTTCACCGCGCTGCGCGCCGTGCAGTTCCTCTCGCTCGTGGCCATCGTCGGCCTCACGGCCAACTTCATCAACGAGTTCACTTCTTCGGAGCGCGATGTCCCGGACGTCTTGGTCGGCACCGTCACGGTTGTAAGTTGTTTATTCTCTTTCTTATTTTAAACCTTGCCCTTCCATACCAAGTACCTCCACATGATAAAAACAACGTTTCTGCCCTGTCGTCATATTTCACTTAAATTTTTACGCACTGCATCTAATCATCCCCTGACAGGCCAGCATCGGCACGCTCTACGTGGCCATCTCCTACATCCTCTACTACGACGGGATGCTCCCGCTCCTCGTCGCCGGCGGGCTGGACTTCGCCCTCTTGATCGGCATGATCGTGGTCGCCGCGACGGTCGGCCAGCCGCTGTCCACGCTCAAGTGCGAGGTACTGCCCGAGCCGGTCGCGCCCACCGCGCCCTTCATCACCGTCTCCCTGAAGAGATCCTCCCTTCTTCTTCTCCCCCGCTACGCGTCAGCCACCGCCGCGGCCAAGTACAACAGCTACCTGGCGCTGATCACGACGGACCAGCCGCACTGCTACGAGATCAAGGCCGTCTGGGGCCTCGCCATCGCGCTGTCCGTCCTCTTCGCCTTCTCCGTCCTCGTCTGCGGCGGTCTGTGGCAGCGTCTACGACGCAACAACGAGGGCGACGCTCCTCCTAAGGACGTGGAGAGCCATTAGGGGTACGCGGGCGCGGCCCCCCGTCGTGGTGGAGGCTCAACAGGCACTGCTGCCACGATCCCGGCGCAGCAGACGCAGACGCAGATGCAGATGCGGATCTCAGGACCGATCGCACTCGGTACCCGGCTTCTTCTCCAGGCTCCCGACAACAACAACAACACTACTAGTAGTGGTAGTAGTCCCGGGTTCGGCTCGCGCTACCCGCCTCCGCTCGCGCTGCCCAGGGCCGCATATCGTCGACCCGTCGTAGCCCGCAGTCTCGACGACGAAGACGTACACGATACCGACAACCACGACGTGCTGCCAGCGCCCCCCGTCATCATCAAGATGAGGAAGAACCCTCCTCCGCCCATCATCACCATCCATCCCCCACCCCCTCCTCCTCCTTTACCCATAACGACAGATCCCAGCCCGGCGGCTACAACAAACTCCCTCCTCTCCCCCAACGAGGAATCCGTCCCTATCCTGCACCAACCACTGCCCAAACTCGGTTCCGCGCCCGCCAAACAACCAATCTTGGTCATCGTCCCTCCTCTCCCCTCCTCTTCTTCTTCTTCTTCTTCCGATGGATTCACGCCCCTCACGCCTCCCACCCCATCATCACCTCGGAAAAAGAAGCGAACAACGACCCGATTCCGGTTCTGCGACGCGTTGGGCATCACCACCACAACCACGCCGATAGTAAGCCGCATGCGGAGCCAGCGCGCCTACCTAGACCACGACGATGAAGATGAAACAGAGCCCCTGAGTCCTCCACCCCAGGCACAGCTCGCCGTCAAGCCTACAACGACGAAGCGTAAGACGACCCTGTTCGGTGTCTCCCTCGAAGGCTGGTGGGACCTCGGCCTCTTGGAAAGGGGCAGGAGTCTGAGGAGGAAGAAGTGAAAGTCAAGTCCGTCTGGCATGGCATGGGATGGCGGCGAATTAATTAATCAGTTAATTAATCTTTTTTCTTTCCTTTTTCTAGATGTTCTGTGGTTTGAATAAATCTAAACCCTTCAAAAAAAAAACAAAAAAGAACCCGGTGGTAGTGCTAGGAGGAAGGAGAAGGGAAGTGAAAGAAAGAAAAAAAGGGGAAGGAGCAAACAGAATGGAAAGAAAGAAATAATGAATGGGATCGCGGTTGTTTTGATTTTGATTTGATTTTCGGTGTTACCTACATAAATACGTTTTTGTTGTTGTCTTTGGTAGCAAGCTAAGCTAGCTAGTTAGCAAGCTGGTAATAATAAAATCTTTCGTGCCTACTGCTGTATTCATTCTACTTTTTTATTTCCCTGGTGCTTTTTAGTCTCTCTCTTCTCCTGCTCGATGCTCAAACCTACCTACTGTCTCTCTCTTCACTCTGGTATCGATCTGCTTTATAAAGCATCTATCCTTGGGTTTCTGCCGGTAGTAAAACTAAACCACATTTAAACACCTTCCAATCATGTAAGACCTCGTAAACCAGAGCCTAAAAAAAAGAAAAAAAAAACAACACCGGAGAAGGCAGAAACACAAACCACTGATAAGGCATATCAGACACTCATGGAAAGTAATAGAGTCAAACAGTATGGCGTGCCGTTTCGTCATGGATTTATTCAGTATTCCAGTACATAATGGTATAACTAGCTCATACCCGCCGGCGCTAGAATGCAGTCTGCGGTCTCGCCCGAAAGATAGACTCTGTATCTCCTCGTTCTTCCCTGGGCCGCTATACCCCAACCGACCTCTTGCCAATCTGCTTGTCTAATCTTGGTATTCAAGTGCAGAGCAGACTGATGGGCTCATCTCACACTTCAGTCCAATTCGCTGATTTATGTTTAAACCATGTGCCCAACAAGGGTACTCGAGGGCGCCGATAATTAGAATGAAAAAGCCAGCAATATCAAAAGTACATGCGAAGTAATGGCAGGCAGGTGCTGGTTTGCGTGGTCAGGAAAACAGAATGGGTATACGTTCTTCGAATCTCGCCTGCTGTATCAAAAGCAACTACCGTTCCATAAGAAAATATTGAGCCAAGGGTTGTAACCTAGGTTAGGGAGGTTTGTATTCCCAGGTCGACTCGATATTTCGTTTAATCATCGAGTCGTGCTCCGCCCGTCCTGGATGACACAAGTGTGTGGTCGATGAGCTGCACCAACTCTTTGGTCCCGCTAACAATCTCAGAAGTGACCAGTGCGAGGGCCTGAGTCCACTCGCGCCATTTCCTCCTGTTGCTCTTCCCGAGGTCGTTGATGGGCATGTCTTTGCCCTGGCCGCCAGCCTCGAGCAAGCGCTTTCGACAGGACGATAGGCGATCAAGTACGTCTCCAGCCGGTAGACTTCTCTCCGTCACAGTGATAACCTCGGAGACGATTTCTACAATGACAGCTATCTGCCCATTGATTTCCTTCGTTGGCGCGGCAACGCGGATAGACTTCACCAGGTCTCCGACAGTCCTGGCCATGATAGGTGTCTGAAAATCCAAGTACTATCTCAGATCTTCCAACTCTTCATCCTGTAGCCCATCGTGTGACCCATAACCGTTATGACCTGTAGAAAAACCTTTGTCAGGCCCGTGATATGGCACAGCGCTGTGGCCGTTCACCTGGCCGTTGAGACGGGCCGAGGGTGGACCGGAGTGGATCGATACCCTCGGCGAATTATACGGGCTGTAGGTTGAAGACGCTGCACTACTACGCAGTCCCGCACGTAGGCCCTGAAATGCAGGGGGCGGAGCCAGTGGAGAACCAGCCTGGGCTTGGTTTGGGTAGGGATCGCTCTGTGACGCGATCACAGATCCGACGGATTCGACAGGGGTGACCGAGTCATCCTCGTCGTCCTCAAGCTCAGCTGCTGGCGTTATGCGAACCTTGACAATTCGCATGAGCTTCACGAGATATGCTACAACGTGCGATGCTGCTGCATCAAGCAGCGACACAGGAGAGAGGCCGGCAGCCGACCAGTAATTCTTGCAAGCCGTGATGAGGTTTTCCGCAGCCAAGGAGAAGGACCTTTTCAGCTTCTGCAGTTGACGCATCACCTCTTCGTCAAACTGGCAGCCATCCATGTCCTTGGTGATGCGGCGAACATTCCCGATAACAGACTTCATACAGTCGTCCAGTAGCCTCATCAGCTCCGTACTCATCGGTTCTGTGCGTGCCCGGCGTAAAAGGTCGTCGATCGAGATCTGGAATCGGGTGACGTGTACATCTTTGATCGCGCCCTCAGGGTCTATTATACCCTTGTCTTTGAGGTACTGCGTTGCATCGTCGACGGCAAGGCCAAACGAGGGTGCACGCATGCTTCCAAGCTGCGTTTTGGCGCGGGCGTAGCGGTTTTTCCAGTCGTGGACCTCTTGCTCCAAATGCTGTACCGTTCTCTCCAACTCCGATTGTCTTTCCCATGAAGCCATATGTTGCTGCGAGAGCGCTCTCATCTCTTCGAGGAACTGTCGCGCCTCACGGCGGGCTTCTTCGACAACCTGTTCCTGTTCCTTTAGAGCTAGGCGAAGCTCTTCGTTTTCCTGCATGGTCGCCAGATCGGCGACGCCACGCCTGTTATCTTGAGCTTCTTCGAGTTCCTCCCGGAGTGCCCGGCTTTCCGCCGCGTGCTCGTCCCTTGCGCGTTCCAGGTCCTCGCGTAGTGACGCGACTTGAGCTTCCAAGCCAGTCCGCACGTTTTCCCACTCCTTCTTCTCTGTGTTCGAGGCGGCAATCTGCGACCGTTCCTTGGCGGCGATCTCTTCTTCTCTTTTCCTCATATCTTCGTCTCTTTTCTTCATCTCCGTCTCCATGCCCTCTAACCTTTCGCGTAGTGCCCGCACTTGATTCTGATAATCTTCTATAATCTTCTTATCGGCCTATCCGATGTCAGCTCATGACTGATAGTTGTGCCAGGGTCATCCAAACTTACATTTACCTCAGATCTATTGCCCAACGGCTCGGAGCTGTTGCCCAGCGGTTCTGCTCTTATCTCTTGTGCACGGGGCGCATATCCATCGTTGTCGTCTTCATTCGAGCCCATGCCATCGTCATCTTCCTCCACCATTGTGCTCTTGTTGGGGACTATGGTATTGCTCTGGAACTGCTTTGGCTGAGGTCGTTCAAAGTTTCCATTCGGAGGCAACCCGGGAGAAGGCGGCACCGGGTAATCACTCGGCACCCTCGGCGGGCCAGCAGAGCGCACAGAACTTGTGTCGGATGGTCGTCGCATAGCATTCGGGCCTCTGGGTAAGCCCATGCCATTGACAGGAGTCCCTGTCCTACTCGGGGGGGCGCCGGTTGTGCTAATTCTCGAAGTGACGCCGGCGACAAACGCCGGTATCCGTCTCTCGAGCTCACAAAACACGTCGGTAGCCAGATCTCGAAACCTAGGCGAGCCGAGAGTCGAGAGTTTTTGGCGTGCCTGATTGCGCTTAGGATGGAAGTTCGGTTCGGCCACAAGATGAGGGGGTGGACCAGCATGAGGAGGAGCACCCGGTGGTGGCCGCTTCATCTGCCGTCGCATCAGCTCGTCGAAGACGTCGGTAGAGAGCTCGAGGAACTGAACAGATGACAGTCGCAAGAGCTTGTCCCGAGCCTTGTTAGGGGGAGGATTGGCCCTGCCATCCTTGGACGTGGAGGCGAGGTATTTTCTGAGGGCAACATAGTGCTCTCCTAAGATGGCCTCGGTGTTGTCTTCGCGGATACTTCGCCCGCTCTCGCTGCGCGCATATGTGCTAGAACGACCAACCGAGGGAGGGGGGGAAGGACCCCCGGCGCTCCTGGGCCCACCAGGGAACCCGTTCATCATGGCGCCCGGGCCTCCGGAGTCCAGTGGAGAGGCGAACCCACGGTTATTATTGTTGTTGTTATTGGGATAAAGGCCGTCGCCCTGGTATTTTGATCCGCCGGACCACTCGCTACTACCGCCTATTGAGACAGGCGATAAGGGCGCATTGCGGGTGTTCATGGTCGGGAGAAGACTGCAAGGCGGTTGTCTCACTTTACACAAGGGTGTGGGCTTGACCGACTCGGACAAAGGAGTTGGGTATGTGACGTCCCAAGAAAGATTGTGCGACAAGGAGCAAGGGGGCGTTGGCGTGCTTCGTTCGTTCTGCAGAGCAGCATATATTGCAGTCCCGTGCAATTCCAGCTTTCAGTACCCGATCTTGTGTTAAAGCCGGCCTATCTATCTAGCAGCTCTTATCTTTTTCTTTTTCTTGGGTACTTCCGTGGTCTCGTACGTATCCGATCCGTCCGTCACTGCTCGGGGCAATGTTTAAAAAAGCAGACAATGCAGATGCTGAGATGTAGCGAGAGTCGAGGTCAATCGTCGTAAATGAATCGGTACTGGAGTTGATTATCAATTACGGTGCAGAATGATGCGGAATCCAAGAGGCGCAAATCCAAAGCGAGATCGAGAGGTGTTCAGGGGGAGAACGGCAAGGCAATCCATGCAGTGCGATCTGATGCGAAGACTGCCAGAGTACGCGCGTAGGTGCAGAGAGCAAGAGAAACTCGAAAGGACGTGCTGTTTGTTGTTGCTAACCTAGTCGGTGATGGTAGGTATTTGGTGCAAAGGAAGGAGTCCAACAGTTCAGTTCTGTAGTATCCGTAGAGGTGCAGTGTACTGTTGTATTCTGTACTGGTCAAGGAAAGGGAGGCTATTTTTGATGGAACATGGAGAAAGTTCTTGACTCCTTTGATTGCTCTCCTTGTAGCCCAAGAAAAGGGAACTGAGCTTGGCTATGATAGCATTCTGCAGAGCTTACAGAATACAAAATGTCGAAAATGTCGGCGGAGAGAATGGGATCAATGGATGGATTGTATGTATTAGGTACTTGCCTTGCAACTTGAAACCCCTGCCTTCTGCATCGGTCAGGGGGCTGGTCTTGCCAGCAGTGCCAATAAGGTTTTGGCTTTAACGTCCATTTTTGGCAATGGCTAGCCTAGCACGCCAGCAGCCTGAGTGACTGTGACTGTGACTGTCTCGGGGGAAATCTGGGACAAAGGGGCTTGTGACATGCCAGGCAAGCCCCCAAAGGTAATACTACAGAGCACAACATAATCCTCACACGTGGAATACTGGACCCCAGTTCTGTTGGTCACAAATCTTGCTGAAGGCAATCATAAGCAGACGGTGATTAATTGCCTGGCAGATCTGGGTAGGTAATCAGGACTCAAGAGTCAGAGAGAAATCGTTACAGATTTGTCTGTCCAAGTGTACAGCAGTGATAAGTGAGTACAATCTCGAAGTCATTACAATTAAAATTGTCGGCTCCTTGCCCCCACGGCATGCCCCACTCCGATCGATCTGCCGTCTTTCCTCTCCTTTGTATGCTGTACTGCTGTAAGTTGTAACTCTCAGTCACTGGATGACTGGTTAACGGTGAAGAACAGCACTCTTCAATTCTGTGCCATGCAAAGTAGACATCTCCATTTTCTACATAGCATCTCTTTGGCCCGCAGCGTTTTCTCATTATACCTACAATGTAGAGTAGGTTAGGTACGCACAGCGGTATAATCTACTGTACTCTGTACAGGTGCTTCCAGAACTTTAGAAGGAACCTTGGACATACCCACTACGGGAGAGGGACAAGCCGAGCAGGCTTGCTATTGGCCTCTGACCACTCTCATGTTCACAAGTTTATGCAGTTCACGCGCGCGCTACAGAACAGTTATTCTCAAATCATAATCAGCAATTCAACAGTTCTAGGTTAGCCTGTCTGCAGCTGTAATCTCATTAGATACAGCATACTGCTGTACATAGCGGATCTTGAACTCTGTGGAAAAGTCAAAGTCTAGAGCTTCAAAATTTTCAATTCCTCACTGCTTGCAAAATAGAACTGGGTAGGAAACCCCCCTTGCTGGAATTTTCTGCAACTTGCCAGCCAATTATTTGGTCATAATTGTATCTCTGACTTGTAGAGTTCCTATCCCTTATAAGTTATACCTCTTTCCAACATACAAAGTACTTGTATACAGAATATGTGCCCATCCTGGGCAGAGTGTATGCTACTAAACGAATATTACCAGTGAAAGGTTGCAATGAAGTCAAGCCATTGGCCCTGGATACAAATCTTATCCTGCATTGAAAATGGCGGCAGTCTGCTTCCATGCTGCAAAAGTGTCAACCCACCCCGGGATGATTGAAGGCCTCCCTCGGCTGAATGGGCCATCTCTTACTCCTGATTACCTCCAAACCGTGTATGGCACAATGTTCGTCACAATTTGTGTCTCGGATGTCTATATACTTGCATGCTCCTGTATCAGCTCACAGTTTAACTCAGCCTTGCAACAAGGTTGACAATCAGGCCAGCCAAGTTTTGCAAAGCATACCTCAGATGAGGCTCTGTTGGTGTGGTGACACCGTGACAGTAATCACATCATACCCGTATGGAACTGCAAAGCTCTTCTCAAGAGTGAGAGCCGCAGATTCTCTACAGCACCCACCACCGCTCACACCCAACCTTACGCCCAAACTCCAATACGTGACTGGCATTGTTCGACGCATAACAAATAAACATGGAACCGGAACATACCGGCCGGTTCCGGGTATCATAAAATCCAAATCCTATGCTTGAATCAAAACCAGGCCAACGTCCATGTTGCCGGTAAGTTTGGCCATCGTTCTTGCCACTCCCCAATGATTTCAGGAACTCGCTCATCGAATGAAGTCCTGTTGGCAGCAGTGGCCATGTCAAAGGCTGCAGCGCCAATGATGTCACGCTCCTCTTTAGCCGCTTTGTTAAGACAGTCAGCAAGATCGAGTATGCCACGCCCACCGATGGAGGCTTCTTCATGATTGTCCTTGATGTCGATATTGATGACATGGACAGGGCGATTTAGAGGTGCTCCTCGGTTTAACAGATCGTCAATAACGGCATCCCAGCACCGTTCTTCACATGTGAAGACAACATCTACAACACCTCCTTCCGTGCCAGCATGGCCACGGTCCTTGACCTGCTCGGTTCGCGGAACGCCGATCTGCCAGTCCTGCCACCGCTCCGGGCCCCATTTGACCTGTCTATTCCTCCCAAGCATATTGAGCAGGCCATTGGCTGTGTACAAGCGGTGGTCTTTTCCATCAAGCTCTTTATATATCGTGTCGTATGAGACTTTATTGAAAGGGTAAACGTTGGGCTGTGTGATGGAAGGTCCAGGTAACCGCACGAGGGATCCGGTGCCGAAGGAGATGACGGGGTAATTGGCTTCCGAGAGCCGCAGGTGAGCTTCCATGGATCTGATAGCGCGTCAGCATGCCGTGGACCGAGGTTGGCAGTTCAATATTTTCAGATTCACGCACCTATTCTGATTACTGGCACACACGGTGCAAAATTTCAGCTTAAATTCCCCCGTGGCATCTTCGGAACCATTGGTTGTTGGCGCAGAGGCAGACGTTGTCCCGTTAGTCGCTTCCATCGTAACGTTTTTTCTTTTTTTGGATCTACGTAAATGCCTGCGAGAGTCTGGGCACAAGGCGATCGTAGGCCTGTTTTCCCTACCGCGTTGATATCAAAGCTGCACCAAACTAGCTAGCCAGAGTGTTAATGACGGATGCACACAAATTGTTCAAAATAACAGCAGGTGATGGGGGATGTAATCAGAAGTTTTGCGTATGGTAATATTTAGTTGTCACCATCATGGGTCAGACAGCTCCAATAGTTTTCATCATGAAAGGGCGGGAAAAGAGGCCTGAATATTGCAGAGGTAGGTAAAGCACATACCTTTGTTCAATCTCCTGTCTAATGTGGTGCACTGATTGGACCTGATTGCAGCGGTAATTTCGACAAGATTGGGTGAACGCGATGATGGAGAAAGAACCTTGCCCCATGATAAATTTGAAGTCAGACCTGCATTTCTACATGGTATTGGTGATCAAATTTGTAGCGGACTTTTGTACCTACCATACCACACATGGTGGGATAGAGACCTCAACTTGAATTATTTCTCAGAATTTCAGTGCGCTAAACCAAATATATAGGCGACTGATTACTAAGTAGATATGTGTGCATATAAGAGAAGTGACTTCTCTTGCATAGAGTAGTATTCCGCTTACAAGAGCATATATGCACTATACAGCTTGAAAGAGTCTATAGAGGATGGAGTCTTCGTCTAAAAATAGCACTTGGTCTGCATCCCGCTTTACACCTGACTACAAAAGATGTGTACTGCTGTACTGCTTGCTGTACATGAGTTGTACAAAGTGCGACCACAAAGTTACCAAGGTGCGTAAGATCAACACCATGTCAACGTAGGTACCTGACTGGAACTTAGTCCCTACGACAAAGGTACCTTTCCAGGCGCCTAGGGGTCCATACTTTGTGTGGTGGAGTCGAAACAACAGAAACACAATCCCCAGAGTCCCAAGTCTCAATTCTGGGTGCGTTGATCTCTCCACCACCACCAACCAACCCTCAAGTTCCTAACCTACACAGTACAGCTCAGTCTACCTAGTGAAGCAGCTGCTGCAAGTTGTACTGCAAGACAGGACGGTCCTTCCATCCCACTTCCACTCCCTGGAGAAGTTCCTCCCCTTCACCCTCCCACGTACCTTCATGTAGTCCCTAATTCGCCAAGGTTCCCGCCCTCCCTCTATTTGTCCTTTCTCCACCCCATAGTACAATTGTTTCAGGTGTTAAGGTTCCAAGGTTGTTTGTCTGCTCTTTGTCGTCTGCGCAAGTTGAGCCCGAATAAACCTCTTCATATCGCACCGCCGTAGCAAACGTTCGAGGGCCTTCGCCTGCGCTGCGCCAGGTCATCGCCCGATATACCTTTTGCCTTTTCTACTTCGCGACGTTCCTTTGCACGAAGCATCTTTGATGCCCCTCGGGCCTCTGCCCTCTACTGCTTCACTTCTTTCCCCGACGACGCTCTGGCGAGAGAAACGCCTGGAACAGCCCAATGTACGTTACAAAGTACAGTCTCGAAGTTGTTCCCCCACAAGTTCGCGGCACTGTACCAACCTTATCTCTAAACATGTGCCTGCCTCGCTGCCTCGCCGTCTCCTGCTCCCTCATGCTTGCCTTCTGAGCCCTCCCGCTACTTCTGAAGGATCTAATCCTCTCGCTCTCTTTGTGTACTTCCTCCCAAAACTATCGGTTCGCTGACAAAACGAGACAGCGAACTCAGCGATTAGGCAGCTTGCCCCCGGAGGACTGCAACAGCTCCTTCCGACCTGTCACCACACAGAGTGCGGACACGCGCGTGCTTTGCCATATCCGAGATTCGGACCTCGTATCCGAAACTGGCCCCTATCCGTTGCCTCGTCGGTGGATTACAGCTTGCCGGACAAGACTTGTAAGGAACCAAGAAGCTTCGCTTGCACAGCGCCGTTCCTCTACCAGCTCAACGATAGCGCATTCATTCGTGTGGATTCTCTGTCCATCTCTGTGAAAATCGAACCTAGGGTACGCAAATTGAAAGAAAACAGTAAACTACCCCCCGGCCTCTTCCCTCCAATGGCCACAACCATGTCCTCTGGCTCATCTCCGGCGACCTCGCCTCCAGCAGTAGTATTGTCACAGCCACCCGTGACGAACCCCAACCACACTTCGCTTCCGCCTTTGATCATTTCATCTCCTGCACGCCGGTCGGCGATTCCTCGTCCGATGTCGCACGCATCCAAGAACAGACTATCGCAGTACTCGACGGGCTCTGTCCCGTCGCGCTCGCGCCCTAATTCGCATCTTTTCCCTGCCCTCCACTCTAGTCTATCTTATACGGCCGTCCGTGACTTTGCCTACCCTGTAGTACATCCTATGCACTATGGGCCCCCGCCCGAGCCCCCCCGTCCACCGTCCGGTGTAATCACATCCGCCAGCGAATCGCGACGACTATCTGATCCACCGGTGTCATGGGACAACAGGACAACATGGGAATGGACGGCGGAGGGTGGATATGGACGGGGCGGAGACTTGGCTCCCATTCACTTTAGCGACGGGCCACCGTGGAGCGAGGATGAGGATCTCCATAGTCCTGTTGTCAGTTCACGGCACAGGAAACACAAGTCCACCTCTGCTACCATGGGACACGGCAGGTCGAGGACCTCAAGGGACGGTGATGGGTCGTCCATGCTAGGCGCCAATCATTTCGAAGGAGAGAGACGTTACTACGTCAGCACAAGCGGCGATGGTACTGAGAGATATTATGTGAGCCAAGGCGGCGAGGCGAATGGTCCCGGTGGAGAGTATGTCACCTACCCGCCAGAGGAAGCGCGGCACTCCTCTGCACCTTATCAACCCATGGATCAAGAACCCCGGCTTTACGCAGAAAACACGTCAGGCTACCGTTCAGAGTCAGAGGCGTCTAGCGTCGGCTCGTCTCCCGGGTTCAATGCTTATGATGAATCGAGATACTCGCGAGACTATCAGTTTACGATAACCTCACCAGACGAGGAGATGCACGGCAAAGCCGTGGCGTTATTCGATTTTGAGAGGGAGAACGAGAACGAGCTCCCGCTGGTGGAAGGCCAGATCATATGGGTGTCATACCGTCACGGGCAAGGTTGGCTCGTAGCAGAGGACCCAAAGACCCAGGAGAGTGGGCTCGTCCCTGAAGAATACGTCCGTCTTCTCCGGGATATCGAGGGCGGCATGACGAGCTTGGTCGGCCAAGTTACGGATGGTTCCGGGACACCCAATGAAGCAGGCACACCGACACAGGCTGAACATGCTGGGCAGGCTCTGCCTGTAGCACAGTCTGGACACGCCACCGCCTCGAACGTCTCGAACGGCTACCACCAGCCAATTGTGTCTACGTTTTCAACTTCCAGCAAAGACCTGGACCCATACCCACAGCACTTGCTGGGTCAACATGGCCAGGCTCCTCAGGTGGTGCACTATCATGGCCAGCGAGGAGGGAGTCAGGCGAACACGCCAACTGTACAGAACACGTTTGAGACGCCGCTTGGCCAACGAGGCAGCTCGGATGTTAAAGTCCACGATGGCAAAACCCAACATCTAGAAATGCTGCCAGAGTCCAGGTTGAAGGCCGAAGGTTCTAGACCCAATGTGGAATTGGAAGCGGGAATACGATCACCGTGACAGGCACTGCTAGCTACATGCCTTTACTAACTAATGTTTCTCTGAGGCCCGTGGTCTGTTCAGACGGCCATGATAAGATGAGAGTCTCCTCGGGCGGCATAATTCCTATGTCTCTTCTCCATTCCCACTGTATCTGGATGTGGAACTGACAGGAAACGGAGATGTTAACGAGACAGCGGCCAATTACGACCTGCCAATGATGAAGAACGGTGACGGTTGTTCGCTGATGAGGGGATGATGTAGATGTTTAACATGAACGAGTTGAATGAATATTTGGTAACCGCTTGAATTCGCATGGATATATGGTTAATGTGACATAGTTGATCTGTGCAGGGCAAAAGAAAAAGAATATGTCACTTGCTAATCCTTCTAATACAGGCGTTGAAAGCGCAAAATCTTATATGAGGCATTCTACCTAGGCAAATTGCATCCGGAATAACTCTTCATTTATTACATGACTTCCGTAATAATGCACGACTTGAGGCTGGCTTGAATCCATGTCCACGGACAGCTCGGCCGTTCTCTTCGTATGAAGTGCAAAACAGAGGGATTGTCTATCAACAAACTGAACTTTCTTGCCGGCTGCCATGGGTGTTAGCGCGCCCGTAATTAGCGGGAGGTAGGTTCATGAGGGGGAAGTGTATGCAGCGTCTCTCTGTGGAACGGGCCAAGTCGGGCAGACGATATGCTGCATTAGAAAAGTCCGGTCAAAGTACATAGGTACCCGATGATGCCTTTCCATTGTCGCCACCATCATGGCTTGTCGAATGGTCAAGGTAGGAAGGATGAGATGATCTGGTCCGTCCCCTTCTAGGATCACCACCGGTCGGAGAGGTGGCTGTGGCACATTCTGTATTAGTTGGTCGGGCTGATCTGCGAACTGCCGATGTGCCTCATTCTCGGCTCCTTGATGCTGGCGCAAGGTAATCAGCGGGAGGTATCTAGTCTGCCTGCAACGGAAAGTCAGGTGGACATATGTGTAAGTAAGGGTTCCAGTTTCCATATTGCTTTGGCAGAGGAAGCATCCCGCCATATCCAGCAGATCAGCGTGAGTCTTACCTAACGTACATGTAGATTAAGCGTACTTATACACCATGTTTCTGATGGCTTTGCAGGGTGTCTAGATAGACTGTAGAGTCCCCGACGTTACTGAGGACTCAGCGTACCTAAGTTGTGGATATTTCGCACAGGTGACCCCCTATCAGAAGCTGGTCGAGAAGAAGATTTCAACAGCTAACTAAGTAAGTAGGTTAGATAGAAAACACTTGTTATTGCCAACGCGGTTGTCTCGATCGAATGAAATGGGGAAAATATCCGTTAACGTATTCGAATAACACGTGTTATTCGGTCGCTTATGATACCTCTTTTGCTGTATGCATAGTGAATAGAGACGGGGTTATGAAGGTAGTCTTATGCAGTTGATATTGGTTGGGGTTGGGGTGACATGCTGACAACAGGTGGGTAGGCAACCATGTCAAACCCTTCTTCGACGAGGGCTTCGCCAGATGTTATTCTTCTAATCTTCAACTACTCGAAATGTTCAAGCGAGCCAGGAGAAAGGTCGGCCGAAAGAGACGAATCAGGGCGAGACATCGGAGCTTCAACTGGATTTTGCCCAAAGACAACCCGCCCCGTACCGAGGCAGCAGTAGCAAGCACCCAGAGCCGGTGGCCTCTACACCGTATGCCACAAAGGACGGGCAGCAAGGAATAGGGGTTCGGTAATGACACAAGTACACCAGTGCATACGGGAAAAGAGCTCGAGGACTATAGACCTTCTACTGCTATATTAGAGGGTATATAGACAGACCAAGAGCCAGTGACCGCGAGATCAGATATCTCAAGAGAGAGCTCCCGAAGAATAGGAATCGAGGATGGTTCGGTCTCAGCAGGCGCCGATACTAGTAGCGAGCGGCCGAGTGCTGGCGTCGACACGACACATACACCATGGGCTAAAGCTATGGAAAGTCTAAGTGTCGCAGAGTTTTGAGAAGCTCGAAAACCCCGATCAGACAATACCCCGAGGGCAAGAAGCCCCCTGTCGCCCCTTGTAATAGATAGATCTAAGTCTATCCGCAACTGGGAGACACGTTAGCAATCTGGGAAAAGCGCCATGGACGCAAGGGAGGTCCGCGATTTTGCCATATCAAGCGCAGAAAGAGTCAACGGACTTGTTGAAAGATACGAAAAATATGAAGAAATCTACAGAAAGCGTGGCGGAGAAGGAGACGGATTTTACCGAACGCATGACAGGATTTTGCAAGGCCATTCTTCGCTACATCTTGGCTTTGAGTGACTACTTGAAGCAGAGGAAGGCTGGTGCATCTACCCCGACACATGAGACAGGCTCTAAGGTTAGCATGATACTTACTGAGTCCATCTAGGATGAGTTAGGGACGCTGCATTTATCCCTCCGTTCTGAGTCGGAAATTGCAAAGATGAAGGATGAGATTGACGATAAAGATGCAGAAGTCAGAGACTGGGTAGGTTTCCCCAAGGACGTAAGCAATATATTCTGAATGCGGACTGCTAACTTACTCGCACTGGATCAGATCCAAATCGTGGCTCATCAGAATATCTTGTCCGAGATCTCTCGTCTAGAGAAGACGATCGAGACGAACTTCTCCTCCAGGCATCCGTCGTCGTGGAAACTGTGTCTGGGATCGTTGGCCTTCCTGGAGACGGATAGCCGGGCTCATGATGTCGACCACGCTGCCCCGGGGACCTGCAAATGGTTGATCCAGCGCGGGGTGTATAAAGACTGGAAAAGTCAGGACAGGAGCTTGCTCTGGATAAAGTGGAAACCTGGCTCGGGGTAGTCTACGTTGCTAAAAATATGCACTGCGCGACGCGATCGTAAGATCCGCCACGGCAGATCGGGTTCTCGTACTTTCTCACTTCTTCCATGGCCGGGGTGTCGTGCTACAGAGGCCACCCATCGGATGCTTCCGATCACTTTTCTATCAGCTCTTGCGTCGCTTACCTGACGTTTGGTAAGAACTTATTCGCATCCACGATAAGCGCGAGTTCGAGAGGGGGAAACAGGGAAGGGACTGGGTGTGGAGTCTGCGGGAAATAAGGGTCTGCGCTTCCAGAAGTCTTGAGAGATTACCAAGTTTGGCTGTACATCGACGCACTGGACAAGTGTGGCGAAAGAGACGTTGTCGGCCTACTGGAGGAGCTCAAGTCGCTGCTCCGGGAGCTGCCGCCGATGAACGGGCAGTTTACAATATCTGCTTACACCTGCTGCGAGTGCCCTATCCTAGATCTTAAGCCCGAGTTTGAGATACATCTGGATCAAGAAATAGCGAAGACATCACAAGCTACGTAAAAAAACGCGGTTCACAGGGAGGGCACATGAGGTACCGCCAACAATCCCGAAGACCATCGTGGAACGTGCCAATGGTATCTTCTTGCGGGCACAACTCGTTACCGATCAACTCTTCATGCTTGAGCGTGAAGGGGTAGAATGGGAGACAGTCGAAGCTAGAAGGAGAAGCATTCCCGAGGAGCTTGACAACTTATATGAGGACATATTTAGGGACGCTGCCGGCGACCAGGCCTTCATCAGACTCATTCCCTGGGTAAGCTTTTGCCTTCCGGCCTCTGACACTGTGGGAAATGCGCGTGGCTGTTAACCATCGACTATACAAAGCCCGAAGTCGCCAGTAGAAGAATGTCAGAAGCTGCTGGCCAGAATACCACCCGATGACAAGATCGAGAGGAAGCTTCGAACGCTAAGCCGTAGGTTTAGTCAAATTCATAGGTGTTTCTCATCACTACATTGAGTTTATGCAGTGTATCCACCAGAACTGCGAAGGAGTTTGCCATAGGAGCATTGAACCGCAGCCAGACGGCGGAAGACATCCATGACGTTGGACACTACCCCTTGTCCAAGGCATGTCTTTGCTTCCTGTCAGCGGTAGAGCCACAACTCGACAAAATTGAAGGTCGCTATAACCGGCGGCAAGAGACAATAGCCTCCACACCACGGTCTGAGTAAAATCCTATGGGAGGGAATCCCTTTAATGAAATACGCCCAGGGTTCGTGGCTGGGTACACGCAAAGCGACATTATAAACGAGTGTGATCCTGAACTCTGTCAGGACGACCTGTTGCAAATAGTATTCCGTGGTCTTGTCTTTTAACCTATCGAGTTGTTACCAGGAAGCTACAGAGGAAACGACACGGTCTACAATCACATTCATCATTTGACCCGACAAATACTGGAGGACGTGACGATCGACTGCGACGCCAGGCCCTCGTCTATGGTTTACACGCCCCCAGGCCGTAGTAATGAGCGTTGGAGATTACAATGGCCGCTAAACTTGCTGCTGAGCACGGGGCAGAGTTGATGTCGGCACAGTACATGATGTATATAGGACGCGTCGCTTACAAGTTGGATGGGCGTTCGGATCACAGTCGTTCTCGAGCTATCCGCATATCCATTATCAGGAGACACTACTGTTGGCTGCTGTCAAGAAAAATGGCGTGGATATGGTCAAGTTGCTCTTTGACTATGGAAAGGGCAAAGATTAACTTCAAGGCAAAGGACAGAAAAAAATGGCGACAAGGCATTAACGGCTGCCTGCAGTCAGGAGTGAAAATGCCCATAGGCCAGTGAGCCTCGCGAACATGAGATATTGATTTTGAGGCAAAGGACAATGCAGGCGAGACAGCTTTGTGTGGATAGCCGCCTCCCATGATGGGATGCAGATTTGTCCTCCGACTACTCCTCAGCCTCGACAACAACGAGATTGATTTCAATGCCAGAGGATGGGATGGGGACACGCACGCCGTTGATCCCGAATCATCTCGAAAGGGACGCTGTATTTTTCCAAAGAGGTCATTCTGTTGGCAAAAATCGACCTCAACGCCAAGAAAAAAACAAAGTTCGGCAAGACGGCCTTGATGGCGGCTTGCTTCGAGATGGGGGCAAACGGGGCGTGGAGAAAGCTCGAAGCAGTTATACTCACGGTGACTGCGGACGAGCTGGCGAAACTTGTATTTACTTTATATCTGAATGTTGGCCGAGCAGATAGATCATCGAGCCATTGGAACAATGCCCAATGCCCCCATTTTGCGTACAAATGTTATTAGCCTCCAAGACTGGAAGTTCTGACCTAGCATCCCAGAAATGGGGTCCCCTATCTTACAACTAAACTGCCTTACAAGACAGTAACCTAACCTATAAATAATTTAAGAGTAACATTGCTCAATCGAGTACCTGTGCCACAACGCTGAGTATCAGTTTTCATCCTTGACCGCAGGTTTCGCTTAACCAAGGACGTTTAGAATCCCAAGCCGTAATTAAGAGGCAGACCGGAAAACTGCGTTTCATACATGAATGACCCTTACCAAATGGGGGACCTTTTTTTTTTTACACATGTGCAAAGGCGTGGTTTTACCGATGTTCCTGACATCGCAACCTGCCACACAAAAAGATCCTGTCATGTTTTGCCTTTCTGCGTGATACCAATACCCAAAATACTGTGTGGCCTGGGCGCAGTCTTGTCATCAATATGGACTGGCAGACATCATTATTTCCGAGCTCTTCTTGTGATAATCCCATGGTAAAAGGGTGACAAGCATCCCCTTGAGCTAACCTTAGAGTGCAGAATGAAGTGTTGGAACCGGGACAGATTCACTCTTTCGCCCCTATGCGCTCGGCAGGCTCTTGGACTGGGACTGGTGGAGAATCAGCAGAAGCAGCAAGTCCCGCGGCCGCCACGTCCTTGGCAAGGTCCTTGGTGTGCTGCAAGAGAGCGGACCTGACGATATCGCGGGTCGAGACGAGCCAGAAGGAGACGTCGATGCCGAGGCGGCCGAGCCTGTCGATGTTGGCGTGGAGCCGTTCCCACAGATCGCGGTTCGCGACCGGTGGTGTACTGCTGCTCCCGGACTCGGACTCGGGGGCGCGTCTCCTGCTCCTCCCCCACCTCCGCCTAATCCACACGGCTAGCCACTTGGTCGCGCCCAGGACGACGTACTCGAGCGTCGGTGG
This sequence comes from Xylariaceae sp. FL0594, assembly GCA_022385605.1. Classification (NCBI taxonomy): domain Eukaryota; kingdom Fungi; phylum Ascomycota; class Sordariomycetes; order Xylariales; family Xylariaceae; species Xylariaceae sp. FL0594. The sequence goes on from MU280781.1 coordinate 81,348, forward strand.
CGACGACGAGGCGCTTCCAGCCCCTCCGTCTGCCACTCGCGGTGCTCGAGCGCGGCGATGACGGCCCGGAGCTTGGCCCGGTTGCTGGTGGCCGGGAGGAGGTGATGCTGCTGCTGCTGCTGCTCGCCGTCCGGGGTCGTGTTCGTGTGCTGCTCGAGCACGAACCCGACCGCGCCCGCGCCGGAGCCGCCTGGTGGTGGGAAAGGGTGATGATGATGATGATGATGTACCCCCTCGGGCATCATCACCATCCCCCTGCCGTCCCTGTACGCGAAGCTGCAGCCTGCCACGGCAACTCTGGTGGCGCCGTCCCCGTGGTCGTGGTCTCTGACAGGGATACAGCTGCCGTCGATGGCGACCAGGATCTCCCGAGAATCGTACTTGTTCACGAACCGGGGCTCCAGGGCGCGCGGGATGACGCTCTGCGCCGGCAAGTGCTGCTCCGGCGTCTCGTGCGGGGTCATGGGCTGGAAGTGCGTGGCCATATGCACTTTAGCCCCCCACCGGTGGCGGCGCATCGGCTGAGCCGCCTGCCGTATCCTCAGCCTCTCGGGCGAGAGACGGATGGCGCTCAGTGGTGAATTCTTGAAGAACTCGGCGGCATCCATGTCGGCGGCTACGGCCAGGGGTAGGGTGACGTCTCCCATTTTCTTCCCCGGGGTTCATAACCCACGTGATGCTGGGAGGATGTTTGACAAGACCGCGATCTGACCAAGAGCTTTCCTCAATAGATAGTATACACACTTAAAACACTTTAACTTGTAAGTGACGAGTCATTGCTACTATGTGTGTACATCAAAGGATAGATAAGTCGCTACAAAGTGAAGCCACTGTCTACTGGTACGGAATTGGGCTTAATAAAAGTACCCCTTGCCAAGCCAATCGATATGCCTTATTACTGTACCAAGTGAAAGTGATAAGTTTTGACCTCCTTGCAGCACCGTCAGTCAGCCACCAACCAGTTCAACAGAAAGGGCCCTGCTTCACATAAAGTAGATAATGTAAGTTATCCAAAGCGTAAAGTATAAGCTTCGCATTACATATTAAGATCAGGCTCCTCCTTTGGCGGTTTGTTATTACTACCTTGGAAAAATATATGCTTATTTCTGACAACGTACCGAAAAGTAGAAATACACCTTCTCAACAACTCCTTCGACGTCTTTATTAGAATTGGGCCAATCATAGTCCCGGACCGTACTCAGTATACCAAGTCGAAATTACACACAGGACGCCAATGCCTACCCCAACTTGGCACTAACCTAGACTAGACTAAGGTTGATAATCATAGGGCTGTCATCTCTTTTCCCCACCTCCCTTGGCAAACACCAAAAGCCGGATAAGGCTCCCATTTGCTTGTTACATACGTACTTAATATATACAGAAGTATCTATAGCTCGAAAACGTCTAACCTAGAAGGAGACAAAAAGCCTACTGCAGGGCATTTTGCCAAAGCCTATAATCAAGTGTATATCTTACCATGTGAGGGCCATTCACCATTTGGGTAGGTGAGATCAATTCGTCTGAATGACTGGCCCAGAATAGATCTTGCGTGCCCAAACTATGTAATAGACAACCGACCATATGAGCGCAGCGCCGACGATGAGCGCGCTCCAGTTCACCGTCTGCACCGTCGGGTTGATGGCCGTCGGCCAAAAGCTGAAGAACAAAGCGACGGCGAGATACGCGCAGCCAAGCGCGTTTACGATCGTGCCAAGAGGCTCCGGTACTCGTAGCGGTCCCCATATCAGGCTCTGGTAGGAGACGTTGATGAGATCGGTGCCGGCAGAAGTCTCGCTATAGGGTCGGATCATCGGGCCTTTCACGCGACGCCACAGCAATAGGCTGTTCCCGACCAGATATGATCCGTATAACCCGCTGACAGTCACGGAGACGACGTCGTTGAATGCCACGGAAGACCCGATGATGATGAGGCCGAGAAGGCAGCATATCACCGTTGTCACGCCGATCGATACGACTGGGATGGAACTTCTGGCATCGACCTAAAAATTGAGCGGGATTAGGTTAGTATGGGGGGGGGACTTTTTTGTCGAGGCTAGTCTAGCGCATGCGGCATGATGACAAACTTTGCTGAGGTAGAACCAGCCAGGAAGGCCTCTGTCACGTGCAAACGACCACGTCATCCGTGAGGCCGATGCAAGGACGGAGATGGCGCCGCAGAGGATCGAGATTGTGAGAAGCGCAGCCATGGTCTGCGCGCCTTTGACGGATCGCACGCCATGCTCGAATATTGCCATGATCGGAAACCCCGTGGGACTGGCAAGGGCTGCCTCTATATCCACGACGCAGAACAAGACGGCTATCAGAATGCCAAGTCCCAAGGCGCCATTCAAGATGATTGTGAATATCATTGCGCGTGGGACAATCACGGCAGCGTTTTGGATCTCTTCGGACATCTGTATCGTCTGAATTAGTACCCAGAATTAATGCGATGCGAGTGGTTTAGGGAAGTAAAGCTGACATGAACGGCACCATCCGCGCCTGCATTTCTGTTAGAACGAGGCAAAGCAAGGGGGGATCATGGATGGATGACTATACCGAGAAAGTTAAACACAGTAGCTACTAGGCCTATGAGAAATGAAAGGCCCTGGGTTGGCCAGCCGCCGTCATTATAAAAGACTGTGAAAACAGTCTCTCTACTCTGATGTGGGCTCAGATACACCAAGGGCACCAGAATGGCGAAGAAGCCTAGAATGTGCAGAATCAGGATGACGCCTTCCACCTTGGGCAGCGCCCTGCTGATGACTGTGTTGAATATCACTGCGAAGGCGATGACAGCCCACATGAGGAGAGTCGTCTGCCAAGGCAACGGTTGGTAGGCTGGGTTGCCCAGTACAGCTAAGCCCTGGATGAGAGTCGCTGCGAGATAGCCGAGTGAGGCCGTAGCGGCTTGCCACCCGATAACGGTCAACCAGCCTGTAAGGTTAGATAGATATCTTATGTCAGTGTGAGTGAGCTTACGAAAGCCAATCTTCGTGCGGTATACCGCTGTACTACTGCAGTACTGCCCAATGAAGTAACTTAGAAATCTTCGTGAGCTCAAGGGGGCTAGCATGTACACCCAATGATATTGCCCACCAGGCGTGGGCGCCCTTGTGATTGATTGATTTTGTTAGGGAGGGTCTCCTGATTGCCTTTTGAACACGAGGGGAAAGAGAGATTTCATGTCCTTACATCGAAGCCAGCTCTCCCGTCGTGATGACAGCACAGAGGGTCCCGACCCAAACGATGAGAAGGCCGTAGATGGATCCAGCAGAGCCACCGTTCACGTACGACTGATAAAACTGTCTGTCCCGCCAGTCAGCCATCACTAAGTACTTAAGTAATTATACGCAGCCGTTTGAGATGCAGGCTTTTGAACATACAACAACTCTCCTTCCCAGGTATTCATAACGGCGCAGCTAAAGCCCAGCATGGACATGAAGGCGAAATTCCGCTGTTGAGTGCACAGATTAGCGCGTAAATCGAAGCCCGGGTGCCAAGTTGACCCAGCGAGACCATGGGGCCACCCACCTTGAGCACGGGCTTCTTCCCGAGGCGTGCGAGGACATTGTCGTCGTGTTCTATCAATCGGCGCGTTCGATTCGATGCGTGCTCGAGGGATATATCGGCGCGAGTGTCTTCCATCGGCTCTGTGAGGCCCGACTTAGCAGCTTGCTCGCCATTGGCCTTGAAGGCTTTCTTCATCTCAAGAGCACCGCTCATTTCCATCGTGGTGGCTCACCGGAAATGCTGTTGCGTGATTGGGAGCAGGCGGCCAAGGATGGAAATGACAGACGACTGTTGGAAAAGAGAGATGGGAGATAGGCTTTCGAGAGTCTAAGAGGTAGAGTAGAGTCTTGCACCAACCGACATCGATTATCGACTTTTGCGAGATCGAGCTGTCCACGCAAGTCACACTTGATAGCTGGGGGATCACGATAACCAGAGACGAATTGGGAGCAGTACCGCCGAAAGGGCGGAGGCCCTCATGTGTGAGCATCGACACGACTACTAACAACATATGCAGTGACACCTCAAGCACAAAGCAGAATGATGGCGTAACGGCAAGGAGCGGACATGATACCAACGTGCAGCAAAGGGGGGAAGGGGGAAGTTGGCGATCCCTCGGTCTCCTTGCAGACCCTTGGAGTAGATAACGCCGGCGGCACAGCGTATTATATCAACCAACCGCCCACCAACCAACCCCCTTCTATTACCAAAGAGAGAGAAAATCTCTATCTACTGGTGAGAGGAGTGATTTTACGCCCTTTTTCAAGCCCATCCACCCACTTCGAGCCCATTTCCCCCTTTGCAAAGAAACTAAACTGCTGCGTCTTCACAATGCCTTTGAAGCTCCACGAACTTACAACCGAAGACGAGTTCCAGCGCGTCGTGGACGTCGAGCTCGAGGCGTACAGCAAACCGTTCAACGGTTTCTGGGAGCTCCTAGTCGGCGCGGACGAGAAGGAGTGGCGCGCCCGCCAATGGTCCTGGCATACGGCCGACCCGAGCAGCCACTGGGTTTACGTAACCGACGAGGCGACCGGGGAGGTCATCGGCGCTACGAACTGGAACATCTACGATACCAAAAGCCCCTGGGTCGAGGGGGCTGCACCACCGCTGAGAGCCTATTGGCTCCAAGGTATGTCTGCAGCGACCTCGCGGCACATGGCTGGATGCTGGTGGATGGCGCTTACACGGTTTCTTCGATATGATTTCAGGCCCCAAGAAGGATGTCGGTGACCAGTTAGTTGTTTGCCTCTTTCTTTGGCAACCGCCCAAGTCTGATGAGCAAACCCCACTTGCGTATGTATTCGATCCATCCTTATGCTATACTGCCACTCAGCTCCCAACTTCCCCTCATAACGTCAGTTTCACCTGACACCTGGCTTTTGTTGCAGTTATCTCGTACTGCTGCGTGCATTCCCTCCACCGCCGCCGTGGTGCCGCACGCCTGATGCTTCAATGGGGCATAGCCAAGGCAGACAAGCTCGGACTGGATTGTTTTGTCGAGTCCACACTTGACGGACGGTTGGCGTATGAAAGCGTCGGCTTTTCGGGTCATCGGTGAGCTCCATCTCGATGCTAAGACGGAATCAGATCAGCCAGATGAAGCCTTCGAGGCTGCCAAGAAGGAGTTTGGCGTGCCACTTTCTGGTTGGATTATGAGGAGAGATGCTGTGGCTCAGGAGCTTGATAGTGCCTAAATGTAAATAGGCACCCTGGTGTCCAAACCAAGCTTCACGAAACGGAGGTGACAAGTTGCGAAGCTGGAGCTAAGCTACACTTGAGTAGGCTTATCTTCAAATTCTTTTTTTAAAAAAATCCCTAAATCTCGCACTGGAGTCTCTGTACTACAACTGGTTCCAATTCATCAAGCATGCTGACTTCTGTGTATGGCTCTCAAGTAGTCACGGCGTCACGAAACACATAGTACAAAAGTAAGTCCCTTGACCTAGTCATGAGCAATGTCTTATATTATGTCAAATGTCATTTAACGCAACATGTGCGCTTAACAAGATCCTCCAAGGAGAGTTCAGTATCGATACCGGTATCTCAATCACCCTTGCGCTTGAGAAAGAAATTAGTCGGCGCCTGGTACAGCTAGTCCATCTCGGATTCGCGGGCATCAACCGTTCCAGCGCGCTTGACCTAGAGAAATACGTCGTCCATTCCTTTGGGTCAAGTCCATCCCGAGACTTGACGCCGGGCACAGGCAGTCCATCGCGGGCATCAACCGTTCCAGCGCGCTTCACCTTGAGCAATATGTCGTCCGTTTCTTGGGGGTTCAAGTCCATCCCGAGACTTGACGTCGGTGCGGTGGCTTGCAATCTCTGTGCACGCCGTTTTAGTCAGTTGTTTACAGTTCAACCTAAGTGCAGAGAAGAGTAGCATTTTCGGAGTATGCGCATACTAAGTGGTGCGGCGGCAGCCAGAGCCGTCAGAACACTGATGTAAATGACGGGCTTCGTCGTTCGAAGTGTTGTCAAAAACTTGTTGGAGCTGAAGTGTAGATGAGAGCAAGTGGTGGGTTGTAGTAACCTAGAGTTTTGTCTTCCATATCAATGCTGGCGGAGTAGTTCCCGTCCACCCGTCGATGGTTCTGGCTGGGGCACTCCCGCTTTGAAATCCGGGCACTACCCAAGAGTCGTATCGCGATCAAACGCCGATGAAGACCGGGCTGTGGAGGTTGGATGCAGGCTGTCGTCACACACAGAACACAGCTGTCTGGTCTCCTCAGTTGCCGACCAGTCTTATGAAATAATGCGCAGCGCTGTGCCTTCATGCAGCTATGGAGACACAAGCAGGTATTTAGCTATGTCACCTTCCTCTATAGTGTTGCACCTGTATTTCACCCGTGCGGCACAGAGATAAGGAAGAGGTTTTGCGGCTCGGGACCGTTGCAGGAGGCTATGCGGTTACAAGCAGCTTGCAGGCCGCCTTGACAGTTGATACTTGGAGGCTCCCGTTGGACTCCTGTTTCGGTCTTTCTGTGGTCCATCATACCCTCCTCTTCATCATCGGACCGGATCCCATTCGCTGATGGGACACGCACAGGATGGACTGCGATAGAGAAGGCAAGACATAACAGTCGGATCAGAAAGAGGGGCTGTCTGATGCACACATGACCATTGAGGAGTGATCAACACTGGTCTCTTCGCAGCGTAGTATTATCCCAAGCGGCGAATTACGCCTTACGGAAGAATAAGAGGCCTAAGGGTAGGTGATGAAATAGAGCTAAGCTTCGAGTGATCCCTCGGCTTTCCAGCGACTTCCACGAGTTGTGTGGGTTGGTTAAGTGGGTGATCCGGAAGCCGGATCTCGACTCAGAGTTCTCTTGGGACCCAGACGTCTTTACTTAGTCTCTCCTAGGTTGACCCTTAACTTCCACTCCATCTAGTTCGACTCCAGTATTATTCCTGAGCAAGGCCATGCCTTCAACTGTAACAGAATACGATGAGCAGAAGCTCGCCTTACTCCAAGAAGATGCCTTTGGTGGAGAGAGACTGCCAAAGATGAGGCAATACTCGATGCCTTTGACATCTAGCAGGGCTTACACCATGGCTTTTCTTGCCCAGGTGCTTCTCTTCGTTCTCAACCTGAGTTTCCTTGCCTATAATGCCGCTTCTACGGGCCATTACAGAAGAGGCGCTGGGGGCAACGCAACTAAGTGGACAATCTGTAAGTTACGTTATAGGGTTGAAAAGTGAACTCGACTGCTAACACCATGCTAGCCCCAGCTGAAACCTCCTTGGAATCCATTGTCATCGACGAAACGGGACATGGAAGCCATGGATCATTGTATACTGGGGAGCCAAGCCTAGAGCTCGATGAGGCCTGGGCAAAGTTGCTGAAACGTAAGTAGACAGTGCTTGTCATCAATTAGAACAGTCAACGACACTGACGATGATTAATAGCGGTGGCCTCTCGACTATCTGAGGAAGAGATGATTCAAATGAATAGAACCTCAGTTGCACTTAGCGATGGAAGTGGTTACCTTGGGTATCTCGAGTCCTATCACATGCTGCACTGTGTGGTATAGCATCATCATCCCCTTGTTATACTCTACGCCCGCAGTTACTAATGCAGAGAACAGAAACGGATATATCAATCATACCACCCGGACCATTACTCTGCGCTGGCACAGCGAGGTGCGCTCGATCTGCCCCTTATCTGTAAGTTTGTCTATACCGCTAACTATGATCTAGACCACTGTTTGGACGTGTTGCGTGAAGGAATCATGTGCCAAGCCGACGTAACAATCAGGACGGTCGAATGGGCAACACCGACAAAGCTTCGCGGCGTCAAGGCAGGGCCACGGAAGTGCATGGACTGGGGACGCATCGAAGCATGGGCGGATAGCAGATCGGTGAATGCAGCAAACGGTAGCGACTTCATCGACAATAAGCTGGCCAATTACGGCCAGACTGGGAGTATTGGCCCTACTACCAAGCTCGGGCGAAGGTTCGACGCCGAGCGTCCATTCTAGAAACTTAAATGCCTTCATGCGCATCGACATGCGTTCTTTTGCTTCTCCTCCCACAGGCGCGCGATTCGTCGTGGTCTTCTTTCGCCTCGCATGACCGCGAAAAAGTATGTACACCGGTAGGGGGGACGATAATACCGTTACTAGTCTAGATGCCAGGGTCTAAAAGCCACTACTGCCGTTATCACGCTTAAGCAATCTAGAGCTTATAAAAGCTACCATGCCCTGGTGCGACGACAGTAGTGAGAGGCAAGTGTTTCTAATCTCCCTCTATTCCTAATTCAATTTATTGTTATATAGGGCGGTATATGCCGAACTTAATCATCCACTGCTCGTGGAATACTAATCTTAAGGAAACAGTTCCGCGAGAAACGTTAGTATAACTTGTCATTTGAGCCTATACCTAGAGTCTAGGCTAGGTTAAGCGAGTAGTGGTCTTTAAACGTTGCCTCTCCATCACAAACATGGTGACTACTTACTTAGGTACTTTAGTCACGAAGACTTGATCTCTTTAATATTATTCTACCCTTTGGAGAGACAAAATACTTCTTCTCTCTTTATATAAAAAAAAACCCAAGAGCAGCGCTGTTTGAATTAAATCCAGGGAGGAAAACAACTACAACTATTACCTAATACCCCCCCACGCTCGCTCTCCGCGTTGACATGGACCTGCGTATATTGTTGTCGTCCTCCTCGAGCCGGTGCATGTGCTCGCCGGGGAGCTGGACGGCGCGGTCGAGGGCCACGGGCAGGCCCCGGTGCCTGCCCCTCAGCATGACGGCGCACAGGATGAGCTTCGAGCCCGGGTACATGCCGCCGCTGAGGCTGTACGCCTCGTTCGGCAGCCCGACGCTGATGCCGACGCAGCCGTATGCCGAGACGACTTCGAACACGACGTTGAAGACGGAGACTGTGTGGTGCCGGTTGTCAGATTCGGGATTTGGCTTCCTTTTTTTCCTCCGCTTATGGCTTCTGTAGCTTCAACAAGGAGAGGAGAGGAGAGGAGAGAATGAGAAAACAAAATTAAAAGAGGTCATTTCCTTGATGGTGTGTGTATGTATCTGCTGGGGGAGGATATGCGATATGTTGGATTTAGACTTACATGTTACGGGATCCTCGAGGAAATGCCGCGTCTCAATAACCATGATGGCCAAAACCGCCAATACGAGCCACCACAGATCATGCGACAACTGTCCCCTAATCTGATGGCTTATGAAGCTGATGCGGCTCTCATGCATATTCTCGCCCTGACGCTGCGGCACCGCGCCTACGCCGTGCCACTCCATGAAGGCGTGCCGGAGCACGCCCTTGATGAACGCCTTGTTGTCCTCCGTGCGACTGCGCGTCAACGGACGGTCCTCTTCGTCGTAGTCCGGGTCGCGCCACCCGTCGTAGATGCCGAGAGACCGCTCCTCGTACACATTGGAATGCCTCATGGTGATCACGACTGGATAGACCGCGATATACATCATCACGACGTATAATACTTGGATACCGATGTAGAGAGTAGGGATGGAGACGACGTAGAACCCACCGGAACGGACAGCTAAGACAATAATTAGTATTTTCACACCCCGTCTAGGACTTGGGTATGGTTACTGGGCGACATTCTTACCTAGTGCTTGGAACAGTCCGTCGATGATTCGAGACCCGGTGCTTATCTTGTCGAGGCCGGGGTTGCCGAGATTGAGAATTTCAAACGCAACCCAATCGGTGCCGTTCAAGACGAACAGCATGAAGACCAGCCACCACGTCTGCCGTGCCGGGAATAGGTTCGTATACACCCGCCGGGGGTACTTGAGGATATACTCAATTGTCGTCTTCCACTCGACGTAGTCGTCCGGGTAGGACACGAGCTTCAGTATCTCGAGACCGCTCCAGAGCCAGAACCTGAGGAATATCGGGTACGCGGTGTTGCCAGCTAATATCATTGCACCCATGACAATGAGGACGAAATAACTGCTACCGTAGGGGATCATGTTCAGATCCAGGACGCTCACTGTGATGGGCAGGGTTAGCGGTTTCGCTGCGGGATAAGTTCAAGCAAGGGTCTCTGTGACGGGCATGCCTCAGAAAGGCGGAATCAAATTCGCCAAAGACCGGAGGCATCGGGGTTCAAACCTACTGCCACTGTTGTTGAACGCAGACACGCCGTTGAAAATCCCATTCCACCACGGTGATATCGCGTTGTCGAGAGCAGGCTGCGGCTGCTTGGTGGCAATCCAGGCGCCTAGAGCAACGCTGCCGACGACCTGCCAGGAGACGAAATACACGGGCACGAGAACGGACAGCAACCGGAGGGCGCGATACTCGGTACCGCCGAGCTTTTCTCTCTCTCCGATTGTAAGTGCTGGGAAGTGGCCTTTTCCCCTGCCTACGTGAAGATCGAAGTGGTGTCGCTCTTCGGAGGACCGGGAAGCAACTCGAGTCGGAGAAGAAGGATCTCCATTGGGAACTTGGCGCTGTACGACATGATGCCTTTGGGCGAGGGAAGATGTAACAGCCCTGCCAGGCGGATCCTCGGCAAATGCAATGTGCTCAGAGGGAGGAGAGGGAGGAGAGGAAGGAGAGATGATGCTATTCGTATCAGTTGCACCGTAGTCAACCGCCGATACACGGCCCGTTTCTGGCTCAGGATCTGAGTGGAGTGTCGGGGAGCGTGCAAGAGAAGGTATGCCCGCCTCGACATCCGGCTGGCGAGGGGTTAACTGAGGAATGACGGCAGATGCCAATCTCATGCTAGTCGGGGCCGAGATCGGGGGCATACCAGCACGTCCGAGTTCGTGCGGCGGAGCTGACGCGGACGGAACAAATGTTCCCAGAGGAACCGTAGCCGGAGAATGCAAACTCCTGCCCATAGATTTGAACCGTTGAGTGATGGGAAGCAACGTCAAGCTCGGATTTGGGCGGGCATGGCTGCGCTGGCGCTCCTTCTTCACGATCTCCTTGAAGCGGCGCTCGAAAGTGTGCTTGCGTACGAGGACAGTCCAGATGCTGACCCAGATCGAGCTACCGATGATGATCAAAAACCAAAGCAGGGTCTGCTGCCACGTGGTCATCTGGCTCAAGTTGACAGTGTTGAGACCAGCTTCGGTCATGGCCGATATGACAAGAAACAGGCTGTCGACATAGGTGATGGAGAACCGGGGATTCGATGAGCCCCAGAACACGAGCGAAGCCACGAGTGAGACGATGAGGAAGTAGGCATCTGTTTTTCGCAATGAGCAAACTAGCCAGCTCCTGTTGTATATCCTGTTGTATAGCCCAGCATGACGACGGAAGTGATTACAACATACTGGTCGGGGATCAGTCAGTGGTAAAACGACAGGCAACGTTTTGCTGGGCCGACTAGGATAGCCAAACTCACCAGTGAACGGTGATGAAGTTCAACGGTGGCCTGAGTGGGCGGAAGCGTTGAAGCGACCGTATCGATCGAGCGGAGCGCATGCTGGCTAACCTAGCCCAAGTTGCCCAACCCTCACCAGAGGGTGTAGGAGCTAAGAGTAGCTAAGTAGATAAGTAGGTGCTTATATCACATGAAGTAAAGTCTTGGTAGACAAAGAATAAATGCTCTCCACGGATATGGGCTTTCTCAAAGTGTCTTTGACGGTAATGGCACTACTGGAATCTGGGTAGACAAATACACGTATGCATCTGTCGACTCGCAGTGTTCCTGCAGCCCTATCTATACTCGGCCTCACTCACCCACGCCTTACACACTGCAACTTCATCCCATTCTGTGTGGTGAGGGAGATGGAATGGGAGGAGTGGTGAGCCAGTGAGCAGAAAGAATGCTTCCGCTTTAGGAATGGACGTTGATTATTTTAAGTAAGTGTCCACTCTTGTTCGATAAATTTAGACTAGAGACTGTTATCTGTCGTGACACCACCGGTACGTACTGCCCTCTAAAGTCCCAAGGACGGGAGTGCTCATCTTTTAGGGCTTAAGGTTAACTTCTTCAAGTGAGGCTAATAGAGCAAAAGATCGTAAATAACTGGCCAACTTGTAAAAACATGAGCTTGACTAAAAGGGGCTAGCTTCCTCTACTATTCTTCGGTTGATGCCGGCATGTTTACTTGTAGACTTCGAAGTTCTGTATCTTCTACCTCCTGTTTGACACTATGTAACAGTAAGTAAGGTGGTTAATTATTAAGAAGTTTGGGTGAGGAATTTGCATAGAAAATATATGCGTATATGGAGCCAATATTATGCAGATACCCGGAATCGGTATGACATCAAGATGAGATTTGTTTACAATGTACTCCCCGTCTCTTTTTTGCATTCATCTCAATGTTTGTTTTGTTCTCTGTTGTGTATTATTGGGACGGGACTATGATATACACACATACAAGTGTACTCGAAGCGCTTTTCTACAGTCAATCGAGTCATACAGATGTGTTGCCGTCATGGGATCTCTTTCTTCGCGTTTCTTAAAAACTCAAGATCGAGAAGGAGAATGTGTTTAGTCACACTCGCTGTTTTCCGCCAACTTGAACCGTCCGTTTGCCTTGGTCAATGCTTAATAACAAACACCAATTGCCCGTGATGAACTGGGCCGGCTTTGCAATCCCCATCCCTCCGCTAGCCTTAAAATAAGGGGGTCTAACTTTCTCATCATGTTTATTTGGCTCTGGTTGGCAGGTACACGGGTCAGGTAGGGAGTAGGTAACCCCTTGTTGGTACTTCCACCTCTTATCCCAAGGTATATGGCAATGGTGCTGAAACATGTACAGTGAGTTACGACGTAGCCGTCACGTGCCTCTTATGACGATCTAACCAAAGTAAAGCCCCTGGATATGTCCTCATTATGAGCTTTTATAGTTCGTTATGTTCCTGAACATCGTCGGTGTCCATCAGTACCGTGCCGACGACCTCAGCGGCCTCGGCCACCTTCTCGGCAATCTTTCCAGCTGCGCCTGTTGTCTCCGATGCCGTCTCCGTCGCGGTCGCCGTTTCGGTTACGGTCTCAGTGACTTTCGGGACGATCGACTTGGGCTTGGGCACGCCCTTAATGCCTAAGAGTTCGGTTTCGAAAACTAAGTAGGAAGCAAGCATAGGGTTAGATGCGGACTACTTCTGGTTTTTTTTTTTTTTTTTTTTTTTGCCAGGGGATGCTTAATGGACGTACCGAGAGTAGAGCCGGCAGGGATGGGGCCCATTGCCCGGTTTCCGTAACCCAGCTCCGGAGGGATAGTCAGGGTCCTGCATCGTACCACCACCGAGTCAGCGCGCGTCCCCCCTTGTCGGGCTCGGGATCAATTGGGAAGATACTGACCTCTTCTCGCCGATGCACATGTCGAGGAGTCCTTCGTCCCACCTACAGATCACAAGTCCCATCAGTAAAGGGTCCAGATGACGTATGTCGACGCTCGCGCTGGCGTGTTGGGCAGGGTTTACCCCTTAATTACACGGCCGGCGCCGAGCTGGAAGCCGAATGGCGTGCCGCGATCGTAGCTGGCGTCGAACTGTTTGCCATTGGAAGCCAGGGTGCCCCGGTAATGGACCTCAATCGAGTCTCCTTTCTGTGTCTTGCGGTCGCACTCCACCGGCAGGGTCACATCGATCTTGAGATCGGAGGCGAGAGCACCAACGGCGGCGGACGCAAGCAGCGTCAGGGAGCAGAGAAGACTGTACATGGTGAAGGAAGGCGTGTGGAAGAAGGCGTTTCGAGGTAAGATGGTAGAGATTTTGGTGCGTGGGTTGTTGCGCGTCAATTGTTGTCTCGGTGAGGTTTAAACAAAGCGAAAGTTAGGTAGGTACAGCAATGAGCATACATCATGAGCGGTGAGAACACGTAACAAGGCACAGGGTCTTGTGGCGCTAGTTCTGGACGGTGACATAGTTGTGGGGTCTGGGTCTTTCCAAGTCGGAGAGGAGGGGCACTACAATACAACACCGGCGCCGCCTCCGCTCGCAGTCAAAGGCAGGACGGGACCTCCTATGAGCATTGAGGGGCAATGGCTAGGTTACATGATTGGTGACAGGCCTGAGATAAGGATAACACAAGACATAACATCCTAACTACAGGAGGTGTAAAAAAGTCCATATTGTTTCTTCAGTCTCCATTCTTCACCGAGCTCGTCTTTTTACGTCACTCCAATGGGTCTCGTACATTTCCGAGCTGGACAGTGAGAGGAAGAAGGGGAATTTGCTCTGAATTGACATCGTCATACTGTCAACTGATCAATTCTACACCGGTGGGCCGTGGCTGGGGCTTACCCTGCCTCTGGGCTTTTTCCTCTCACTTGCGCGTTCGCTAACTTGACTTGCTTGTTTTACGCTCGCGAAGAGCATGACTCAATGGCATTTTTCTCTGCGTTTTCTCACAGATGGCTGCCTTGCGATGGTTACCTTATCAGTACCTGCACAACCTCTGGGATTCGGTAACGGTTCAGGAAACCTCCCTGCGAACTTTGGCCCCCAACAACCTGCGCAAGTATACACTTGTAGTACATATTTCTATCTAACCATCCATAGTTTTTTCTTTGTCCTCCCATTCGTCGGAACCGTCGCTGGAGCCAGTGGACTGGCCATGATTGGGCATTTGGGCTGTGTTCGTTGCTGCCAACTTGCGCGAACTAGACTTACAGTATGAAAAGAACCCTTTTGCGAAACTCTGTTGCCCAGGTATGCTTGTGACCTAGTCGCCTTATTTTCAACCCCCAAATCTGACAAGGACCAGGGACTTTCAGGGTGAAATAGTAGGGCTGTTAAGCGCTGTGGCAAAAATTCTTTCTAATCACTCGTAATTCGGCCCCTTGAGAGAGATGAGAACATAAGCACTGCCATGTACGTAGCAGCGAGCAGCCGTAAGTGAAAGCCCCGAAGGTCACAGGTAGACTTGTCAGGTAACTATACCAGCAGTGCAACTCGATGACATTCGAGACACCTCTGACATTCAGCAGCGGACAGAGAGAACTGGCCCGCGTCTGTGTTGTTAACACACACACGCTTTCCAAGCTGACCCCTGCCCGGCCCCAATGTCTAACTCCACGTTGAGACTAACTTGTATGGGAGAGTCTGCGAACTTGCGAGGTAGATTTACTTACACACACATGGGTGGCTGTAACATGTCGACCGATACGAGTCTTGGATCTTATTTCGCCTGTCACCCAAGTCACCACCCAACTGTCGAATCGTTTCGGTATGTGAAAAGAGAGCGCTCATCTCCGAGCCCCAGGACAGCCCCAGGATAGGCCCGTTGGCCCAAATGTTCAGTTACCCAAGCAGCTGGCAGTGTTGACTTGGCTCTAACACCGACAGCATTTCTGCCTGGAGTTTCCTCGCCTGTTGCATCACCTCTCTCCTGCTAAACATTATTCTTCTGCCATGGTGGGGACCCACGTTTTTTCCACTTCTGTTGCTGTATCTTGTATGTTGCTGCTGCTCCGCCATTCCAGAGGCAGCCCGGACCTTGTTGATGCCTCAGGTGAGTCACATGTCCACGCACACCATTCCTGGCCCAGTGTTTGTCCCGTCTCGACTCTTCATCGTCCTTTACCTGCTGTGCCCAAGCCCCTTTCAGCGCCTCCGATCTGCCCTGAGTACGCCTTGGGCACAGCTCGTCCTGTGTACCCGACTCTCCGCCAGTGCGATGATGTCAAAATCTCACTGCTCCGTTGCGCAGTACTGTATTGGCGCAATTTTTCCATGTCTCTCATGGCGGTGCAGTCGTCTCGTGCGAACTCGGGATAGGGAGTGTCTGTGTAGAATGTCGTAGTATAAATTTCTCTTGGAGTCGACACCTGAGTCCATGGTAAGTTTCCAAATCTCCTATCCATCTCATACTCCCTACCACTGTCCCATCAAGCCCAAGTCCAAGTCGCAGTCGACAGCGACATCGAAAGAGCCAATTCACGCACATCCAACAACCCAAACTATTTATTCTCCTTCCTGAATACCAACATGAGTTCCCGGGACAGTTCCACATCCACTTGGGGGAGTCGCGGCTCCAGTGTCATCCTGCAGGACACCTTTCGGTCACCGATGGCTGGTACGTTGCCCCAATCCTTCCTCGCCCTTCTTGGGTGCGAGACGTTGGCGGCGGCACCTCTCTAACTTATATGTTCTCCCCAACAGATGGTAGCAAGGGGACTCGAACGGATCGAGTCACCTATGACGCAGGTCGGGAGTCGGTCACCACAACGTGGAATCATAAAGCCCGCATCGCTGAGGAAGGGGCTCCCACCCCTGACTAGTAAGTGTTTGCATCGTTCACGAGGAGTGGGATCGATGGGAAGCAAGGAACACTGCTTGGGGGAACTCGGACAAGTCCTCGCTAACAAACTGGTGTCATAATTATCAGCAGTCAAAAATCACACGCCCAGAAATATGGGAACTAAGAAAAGAAGAGCGAACACCTTGAAAGTACAACGCCTGAGGAACACGATCTTGGAGGGAAAGAATGGCATTTGGAATAGGTACTGGCGTACTATGGGTTGATATGGCGTTCGGATAAACGGACGGATGGCGCTTGGGTTGTTGATTGATCTTTCTTTCTTCTTTCCACTTACTTATACACACCAGATTGGCATGGGGCGCAAGACCCAAAAAAAACGAAATGGTCGGCAACGACATCACTTGTGTCTTTTTTTCCCCATCTTGTTTTCCTTCCTTCTTCATCATAGAGCCAAAGAAAGGGTTGTCGGTTCCCATACTAGAGTTTAGGCTAGTCGGAAGCCCAGGCTTGGGCAGCGGCAGCGAAAAGATATCACCACCATTTGTTAGACGGACGGACGAAAGATTGATTGATTGATCCATAGAATGTTTTTTGTATACAATCAATCAATCAAAACAGGATTATACCCCATTAATATGAACGTTCGTTCCCCAAGCTTATATATCTATCTATGTAGTAACCCAACCCCTCCATTTCTTTTTTATCTGCCGCACAATGCGATGTCGCCATACCATACCATACCTGCAAGTTTTGTCTTGTCGGATGCAACATCTCGCATTGCATGAAAGTCCATCCCCTCTCCCGGCCCAATCAATCCGAGGTCATAGGATAAGGAAAATGAGGGGCGGGTTGGAGAGGAGAGGAGAAGGAGAGAGGAAATGAATGGGTTGTATGTCTTACATCGCATCGCATCGCATCCCCCACTTGGGGATGTGGATGGATTAGACTAGACAAACGCAAGGTTAGATTTATCGTGATCGTGATCTTTCCCTTCCCTCCCCGATCCCTGGTTGCATCTATCACGTCACATCATGTCACGTCACGCAACGGGGAAGGGGGAAGGGGGGTAATACAATAAATACCTATCAATTGTGTCGGTAAGTAAGCAAGGGACTCTGGGAAGTGTACCTACCTATGTTATATGTGCTTGGTGGGAAGGTAACCGGATTCCGGAGCTTCTAGTTTATATAATAATCGGTTGTATGTTGGGATCATAAGATGTGCGCGTGTCTTCACGGTCTTTTCCGCCGCCGTCGGAAGACGACGAGTTGTAAAGTTAGCTAACCTAGCATGTTACTTACATCTCTAATAAGCGTATAGCGTTCGTTTGATTCCCGCGAATACAAGTACAGACACAACGATTCTTTCCATTTCTTCTACCCTAATCTTTGTTCCTCCAAGCATATTTGTAGTCGTCCCATTCATACACCTTTTGGGTTAAAGTTACTTAGAATCCCAACGTCAACACTACCTAAGTAATGGCCATCGCTTCCCCAAGCGAGTAGTAGAGAATCAGAATCTTTTTCATCCCCGATGATACGAGTCCTTCCCGTCCTCCTGCTCAAAATACCGCGCCATCTCGATTCCCGAGTTGTGGTATCCGCACTTGACGTAGAAGGCCTCGTTGCGCGGGCCGCAGTTCAGGATGCTCTTGTAGCAGCCCGCCGCACGGCTCACCGACTCGAGCGCCTGCATCATCTTCAGCCCGAGCCCCTTTCCTTGATGCTCCTTGGCCACTTTTTTTCTCGTCGAGGAAATTACAGCCCCCTAGAGTTAGTTGCTTTTCGAATATTTTTGAAGTAAAAAGGAGAGATAAGAAAAAAAGAAGACATAGAGGAAAATGGGGTGTTTGAAGAGACGCTATTTGTGGCGATGTCTAGTTCATCATCCCTTTCGCCAGAAGTTCTGGTACAGATGATGAGAAACATGAATCGGTTACTTACCTGCAATCTCCTCGGCATGCGCACACTTGCCGTGACCGTGTATACTGTTAGGAAATTTAGTCAGTCAGTTCCACCAACTTATCTGACAGCTTACAGTCCTAATTCAACTAAAATATTCCTATTCCCTCCACATCATCCCTCTTATCCCATCCAGTCCCTTGCACTACCCATGAATCTCATAAAACACGAAAAGAAAAAACGAACGAAAATGAAAAAGGAGGAAATAAGACCAACTCACAACTTCCTCTCCACAACCACACACCCGGTCCCCACGATCCTGCCCCCGAACTCGACGACGGTGAAGAAGTACGTGCCCTTCGCGTCCCTCATCTCGTCGAACCGCGCCCGGAACTCGGCCTCAGTGGGCGCCGGGTCGCCCACCCACGTGAGGACCCCGAGGCAGTCGTAGAAGCCCTTGCCGTGGTCGTCTCGCGAGAGCGGGCGGATGACGTAGTCGTCGGGCAGGCTGCTTGTTACCTCGGCTGATATGTAGGATGCGGGGAAGAGGAGATCTTGGGTCTGGCTTTGCTCTGAATTTGGGACTGTCATGGTGATGGTGATGATGTAAAATGGGATGAAAAAACACAGTATCTGAATTGATGGAAGAAATCTTGAAGGGATAAAAACGAGAGAGGTCGGGTTTGCTGGTTACTAGGTTAGAATTTTCACGTTCTCTGTACGGCCTCTGCTGCAACGCATACTGTACTGCTGAAGTATTCTCGTTAGATGCATAAACCCTATCAGGTTAACTACATGTTAGAGGTAGAGAAGGGTCGTCACATCTCAATAATGGGAAGCCTCGATGATCAGATTTATTTTCGCATCACTCATGACTGTTCTGGCAGACGGATTGATTGTAATTCTTCTGCTTCATTCTGTTTATTGCCTTCACGTATGTACGTACGCTCAGCCAAAACAGAGTTTCCTCTGTCTGTGATCCTCCTTCGTCCTAGCAGATTTCATCTGCTTCTTATCGTGACCGATCTTGACTCTTTTGAGTACTGCCGTCTCGGAGGAAGTCGAGGGCGGGGGGCTCCCAGCCGTGTTGTCCTTTTGAACAGTATCTCGAATTGCCTGCTTTGACAGACACGAGTCGAGATGGTCGTTAAACCGTCGCTCATCCGCTAATTGGGGCCTCGCACATATCGGGCATTCCCACCATTTCTCCTCTGTTTCCTTCCCATCAGGCTGCCTGTCAGTTGGCGTCGCCGACCCGTCGTTAGCTTCGCCAGTAGCCGCTTCATCATCGAGGAGGCCGTCGTATTGTTGGTCCAAATCCCCGGAAGCTATGTCATCGGACTTCCGCTTGCCTGAATGGCTGGCTACGTCAGACGCTGAGTCTTCCGACTTCAAAGGTAGTAATCCGAAGAATGCACGAGTATCCGGTTTCTTTGTGCTAACGAGGTGGGTGCAACGAAGACCCATCAGACGAAGTTTTATGTTTGGTACTAAAAATGGCATTGTTAGCGGCGGCATGTCGCTGGAGAATCACTTACTGCCTGGGAAACATATGCCTTGCACCAAGCTCCAAAAGTGGACATAGTAGATACTATGGTCCGGGCATCCCCATTCAGAAGCACTTACTTTCGTTTTCTAGCCTCGTCAGGATAGGGAGAGCAAATTGGTATAGATCATCTGCTTTGTATACCGACATGGGCAATACCACCTGGCGAGTGTAGACCTCGTATGTGTGGAGCTTCACTTTGAGAACGAGCGTTCGACCTTTACATTCGGCTCGCCGCATGTCCTCTTCCAGCTCTTCCGCTGTCTTGCGGAGTTTCTCTCTCAGTTCCGCCGGATCTGACATATCTCGGAACGTGCTTTCAGTTCCAACGCTCTTCCGCTCATACTCTTCCGCTGGCTGGATCTGCGTCCGCCCGAGCCCTAAATAGCATCTGATAAGGAAGTTGTATGTCTTCTCTCCGAAAAGCTGGCGCAACAGGTGGCGGTGAGGATATATATCACCACAAGTCTTGACACCTATTTCCTGAAGTTCACGCTCGAGAACACGGCCAATACCATTGACTTTTCTCGTGGGCAGATCCCGCATGAACTTCATTATGGTGTTCCGATCATTCGGTAGGGAGTGTTGGCCGTTAGGCTTGTTGAAGTTGGAGCAAATCTTGGCCAGCTTCGCATTGGCCGCAATACCTGCAGACACGGTTATTTGTGTCTTTTCGTGGATCTCGTCCCGCATCTGCTGCACGGCTTCTTCTGCCGTCATGTTGTGTCGAGCACAGTATTCTGTGATGTTGAGGTAGGCTTCGTCAATGCTCGCGCTTTCGAATCTGGGATCGTAGTCGGCTAGGATATCTCGGACCTCGTGCGCTTTGGCTGTATATTTTTCGAAATTCGGCCGGACTGTTGCACCACACGTTCTCTCAGCGATCAAGAAGCACCCAGAAGCGAAATACAGGGGAGCGCCTCTTCAATTAGGGGCTGTAGACACATACTGAGAAGTAACTCCGGACACAGCTTCTGTGCAACAAAGCCAGCCATACCGCTACGACAACCGAATTTGCGAGCAACATAATTGCAGGTTGTCAAGACACCACCGCCCACGGCGAAAGGAACATCCTTCAGCTCGGGACGGTCCAGTTGTTCGACAGCGGCATAGAAGGCATCGCAGTCGACATGAACGATGCGCTGCGTCAAGTCACGGGAGAGCTCCAACTCTGCGATGAGCTGATCAGCAGCACGTGACTCTCGGGTCAGGACCAGTTTCTCGAGGCGCCTTTTCTTGGCCAGGATCTGCTCGATCTTCTGGGTCAGGATCTTGTCCCTTGCCTCTTCCCGATTGAAGAACTTGGACCCTTTGGACGCGTTGTATATTATCTCCGAGACCTTGGACAGATCAACAGAGTCCTGGCCGGCCTTTGTCAGCGAGGGCCCCAATAATGAGTACTTCAGGGTCTGGTGCTGGTCGTCTAGTTGAGGCTCAGGTCCTGGCACAGCATCTGGTTCGGACTTCTCAACCATCTTTTTTATAACATCTACTTCCATATTGTTTATGCAGCAAGCAACGATACGGTAAGGTTGGTGAGCGAATTATATGCGAAGTTGTTGCCAGATTTCAGCAAGCATGGCTATCGCGTGTGATGGTTGGATGAGGGGATCATTGTCCGATTCCGATTTGAGACACGCGTCACTGGGTCGCGAGGTCACGTGACTCCAAATGCTGACAAACACATGTACGTGGTCCTTCTTTGAACTTTCATTGTTCTACAAGACACACTGACACAGGTACTAACAGAATACACCATCTTGGGAGTTGGTTCATTTGCTTATTATGGTGAAATTGAATCTTATTAAGTCTCATCTAGCAAATTCTAGAGTTTTGCAACTGGAATTGGCAGCTGACTCCTGAGCATGCCACACAGTTCTACCACCACTGCCAGATAGGCTTCTTACCTTTACCTTGCGTGTCCAAAACAGCAACGCTGAGGTTGGGCAGACTGAAGGCGAACGTGCCCTTCTTATCCGCCTTGACGGTGGTCTTTGTCGTCTTCACCACGTTGTTACCCTTGAAAGGATCGTTGACGCCATAGGGGTCCTTCGGCCCGGATAGCACCGTCAGCTCCGCCGTTGTGCCGGGGGCTACGCCGTCGAATGAGAGGCGGACAGGCACATCGGCACCGTTGGTCGAGTTGTAGACAGCCGCCTTGAAGATGTGGGCGTTCGTCTTCTCGTTCACACCCGCTACGTAGTAGAGAGGGTTGAAATCGGCTGTCGCCGGCAGCGTCTTGGTGATCGGGTGAGCGGCCAGCAACTGTGTGGGCGATTGTCAGTTCATCTCTGTCCTAGCCTCGGCTTGGGTGCGATGCGATGCTGAGCACTTACTTCCCAGATGTACCAGTCAGTCGATTTTGTAGTCAAGGCCGGGTCCGCGGCGAACTGCAGCATCGTGATTGCCCATTGCCACCTGTTCATGTTGCGCAGGATGGGTGCCTATGCGCGAGGACGAGTCAGTGCATCGACTTTTCCAGAGACGTAAAAGGAAATCCTGGGAGAAGTCATACATATACCGCTCCGATGATCCTATCCGCATTGCGCTCGTAGCCGATGAGGGAAACCGCTGCACCGACAGTGCCGATCCACCTGAGGTGAGATGTTGCGTCAGCAATAAGTCAGGCTACAAACTACTCTGCCGGGAGATGAGGGCACATACCACGGCAAGTCCATCAGCACTCCCTTCTCCCAGCCGAAGCCGCCATTGGGAAAGACGGAGGCCATCTCGCCGATAATATGGGGCGTGGCAACGTTGTCGAACTTGCTAAACTCGCTCACGAAGACATCAGGCTTGCCGTACAGGTGGTAGTCGCCGGCACCTGGGCTCGGGATGTCGTGTCCGTCAAAAACGGACCCAGATCCGATGACCTGGATATCAGGGTCTAGAGAAAACAATTAGGCACTGGAACTTTTCGAGAGGTGGTCTGGCAGGTCCCCCAAGCAGACTCTGGGGGGTAAGAGCCTTCACTCACTAGTTATCAATGTTAGTCTGATTTCTGAAACTACGTGAGAGGAATGGAAGAATTCCGCACATACCATGCTTTGTTGATGGCTTCCAGGAACATAGGGAACCTGTACTCCTTGTAGGTTTCCCAGCCAGTCGGTTTGCCAGCGAGCCAATCTTCGTTGCCGATCTCGACATACTTGAGCTTCCACGGCTGCGGGTGACCGAGTTGGGCACGTACTCTTCCCCACTTCGAGTTGGGCGGTCCTCGAATGAATTCAATCTGGGCAAGGGCATCGTCGATGAAGTACTGAAGCTGGTCCTTCGGGGTGATATCTCCGTTGAGAGATAGACCGTCGTACACTGCTAGCACTATCGGGGTGTCAGTCCTGGGTCAGGGTCGTGGTAGCATCAAGGATTCGTGACTTACCGAGTTCTAGGTTCAGATCTTCGGCAAACAACAGATACTCGAACACTGGAGTTCACCCAAGTCAGCAGAGTAGGGTCAAGACGTCCTTTCTTTCATTACTCACAGCCCAATCCGTTGCTCTGTTGATAGTCCCAGACTCCCGAAAAGCCCGGTCGCTCCTTGAGCGGCCCGAGGGAGTTCTTCCAGTCCCAGTACGATGTGTTCGTCTCGCCTTCCAACATATTTCCACCAGGGAAGCGGAAGAGAGTCTAATGAGACTATATGTCAGTTTTGGTCCCGTGCTTTGCGAAATGCCCACAGGCTGTCTCACCGGATGGAAGCCCTGTAGTGCTTCAGCCAGGTCGATTCTCATTCCGTTCTTACGACCTTTGAACGTGGGTGGGAAGAGGCTGATGAGGTTGAAGTCCAGAGAAGGCGATTTGAGTTTCTGTATTTCGTCAGCGAAAACATACGTGGAATTCGTCCAGGCTGCCCATTTACTAACCTCGGTGTCGAAGAGGATGGCGAAGCTGTTGTTTGAATTCGGTGCGTTCTTGAAAGGCTTCAAGTCGAATTCATGTTGGACCCATTCATGGGTACGAGTCCGAGACTTCACTTTGGCAGTGCCAAATGTCTCTCCCGTGATGTTCGACTGCAGAGAGACCTTGAAGTCTCCGTCATAGTCGCCGCGTACCCAGAAAGAACCCTGGTACTTCTGGACCTTCACGTCCATGCCCCAGTAACCATCGTTGAAGAAGCCGACCTGGCCCTTCTTCCCCTTGGACGCTGCCACACTCATCGAGGTCGAGAGGGCCTTGGACAAGGGCTTGCCCTGGCTATTAAGAGATAGTTTCGCGCCGTTGATCGGGTACCATCCCTCCAGGCTGGAAGGGAATCCCTCGCTCTCCTGGAAGGCCCTGTTGCGGATCAGCTCGGCGTAGAGACCGCCATCGCCTGAATTATCGATGTCCTAGGAGCGTTTGTCAGTCAACCCTCCTTTTTTTTTCTTTCAGTTCATCCTGAATTCTGTAGGAGGAGGCTGGTGAGGCGAACCTCATGCAAGAGACCATAGTGAAAGCCGCCGGTACTGTTGCCTCCTTTGGAGCTGACGCTGATATCAATCGCCGCGACGGCTGTGGCGGCCAGAAGGCCAGCCAAGGTCCGGATCATCATCTTCTTCTTCACCGTTTGTTGGTCGTCTCCCTTGAATTTTGACCACACACGCTCCCAGACTATACTCCTACTAAAAAAAAAACCAGATTACGGTCAGAGTCGGCAGTATTTGGGGAAGGCTGGCGGAATTAGTCTATTTATACCCCATACCACACTGGGTATGCTCATATATCTAGCCATGTACGATCATCTTTGCAATGCTACGCTACCTACGTATCTCGGCTCCCCGTATTTTGCATGGCATGAGGGGTGCCAAGATCCCTTCACCGTTAGGAAGCCGACACGATGGCGAAAGAAGTTAAAAGGAGCGAATCGAGAACTAGAACCATACCGTCTTTAAGGTTAGCTTTTTTCAGTGGTTTATGTATGGGATATAAGCGGTCCTATAGGGACAATCGGTGTGTGATCCCCGGAAAAGCCGAACCGGAAAACAGACGCAGCGCCGGGTGTTGTAAGTTGTTAGGTATCTTGGACAAAGCACGCTACCTACACTTGCATAACCTAACCTAGTCTTGTCTCTCTCCACATGGTCTTGGTCTCTTCGCATGGCAGAGATGATCTTTTACCCGCAGCCCCCCCTTATATAATCACGAACCCCGTCTCCAACTCCCGCAGTCTTACCTAACCTAAAAACTAAAAGTTGGGGAAAGAGGCTGGGGTAGCCAGGGCCCAGTGGAGGGGTTCCCCGTCTTTCCGAACGGCAGGTTTACTTGTAGGTCCACCCTTGAGTGTTCACAGTGCACAAGTTCGCCAGTGCTCGTAGTTACTAACCTTACCTCCTCCTCGCGAGCCAGACCTAATTAATATCCAGGTTACCATTGTATACTGACCTAGTCTACCTAGTAGTGTGACAGATAGATGTTCACAGGTAAAAAAGATCAATCTCAAGATCTAATACGGGAGAACAGAATCAATCCAACGTTTTTAAAAAAATCAGTGCGAAGGATC
Source organism: Xylariaceae sp. FL0594 (assembly GCA_022385605.1). Lineage (NCBI taxonomy): Eukaryota > Fungi > Ascomycota > Sordariomycetes > Xylariales > Xylariaceae > Xylariaceae sp. FL0594. The sequence continues at coordinate 106,440 of MU280781.1, forward strand.
GTGAGAAGAGGAAGAAAGAAGTACAAGTAAAAACCTGGGGGAAAATGTGGCGTTCCTGCGCCTGGGCACCGGCCCGCCGGCTCCCTTTCTCCAGAGTCCAGAAGTCCAGACTCCCTCCCTCCCCTCATTGACTTCCCCAGCAACGAACGTTCGGCAAGGAAAACTGGAGCTTGTACCTCGGTAAGTACTTAGTTAATCTTATATCACGTGTATGGAAACAAGTTAGGTAAAATGTCGTCATTTCATGCATATATCCTATCCCAGATAGATATCAGTGCCCACGCAAAAGAAAAGGAACAAACAGAGAGGAAGATTCACATACGCATACCTAGGTTAAGTGGTAAAGAGAGAAGAGACCAAGCAGAAAGGGGACGAAGATGAAGTTCAGCAGAAATAACTTTGATATTAACCTACACGAATGATGACAATAATTCCATACATCCCACCAATACAGTACCTATCTTCCCCTTTACACCCTCTGAACTCAAATCAACCGACGCATACAGTGAATGAATGTCCGTGTCCCCTCTTCTCACTTTCCACACTCCCTTTTTAATTACACACACAGCAAACCATTTTAACCTTAACTGGCCTCGTCATTCAATCGCATCCTTGTCCATTTTCCCCAAACTTTAAGAGGACGAGGAAGAGGAAGAGGAAGAGGACCAGGGAGCGGCGTGCAGCACGCCTTCCTTGACGAGCTGTTCGGGCGACGGACGGTGCGCGATCTTCTCGTTGAGCTGGTCGGCGCGCTCGTGTTTCGCCATCTGTTTTTACTTTTCAGTAAACAAATTGTGAGGATGAGTGAGATGAGCGGATACAAGTTGTGATTGTATCCCAGATATATATATATATATATAAAAACACACACATACCTCTTCCCGCTTCTCCTGCTCCGCAGGGTCGTCCGTGGGCTGCTTGAGGATATTCTTGTCCACGAGCTCCGACCTCTCCGGACGCGCCTTCAGGTGATGCTCCAGCGACATCTTTCGCCGGCCCGCACCGCTGACGGGCGAGATGGGCGTCTCATCGACGGCGGCGGGGGTCTGTTGCTGTTGTTGTTGTTGCTCGGCCATGGTAGATAAAACACAAACAAAAAAGCAAATGTCCTGTTTGTTTTCTCTGTCGCTTTTACGTTCCGTTTTGGGAGACACTTGTTTACGTGTCACTTCTTCAACACACGGTATAGTATCATAAGAATTCAGCGTTTTGATAGAAAAATAAGATTTCAAAGCCCCAGCAGACTTGTGAGTAGGTAAGGTCACACTGGGTTTGTTTTGACGTAATCATGGCTTTGTTTATCTTGCCCGTGAGCGTGCGTGCGGGGTAGGTGCCAGGAAGGCTGGAGGGCTTTGAGCGAGTACCTCCCTGCGTAACTGACCTCTTCCCTAGACTCTAGTCTACCAGTCGATGTGTTGGCCGGCGCGTCCTATACGCCAGTGCCACGCTGCAAGGAGTCAAGCCCGATCACCGCGCTGGATGAGGCCCGGGATTGTCAACGAGAACATGGCACTTGTCATGTTTGCGAGTTCAGTTACTATCCATCATTCCCCCATTAGCATTCTCTCCCTGCTGCATGCACAGTCAGATGGCCAATTAATACCTGGCGGACTGTGAACGCGGTGATATTGTCTTATGTTAATCTCAGCTCTGGGTTAGCGAAGACCCTCCATCTAGCATCTGTGCGTGCAGCTGACCCAACAGGTTTGAGGCCCAACAAGATTGTAATCTGGCATCTGTACAGGAGGTAACTTGAGCTTTGACAAGTCCCAGGTATTGGTAGCCATCACTCCGAGGGAGCTATGTCTCATGCTCAGTAACCACGTGATATAGCATTGGTTCCATTCCGCACTCGCAAATCGTTTGTCGTTAGCACCAAGCATGCCAACACCCTTTCATTAGAGTTTGAAGGTTTGATTTAGTACGTGGCGGTGCACTCAATCTCGACATCCACGTTGAGGGGCAGGGTCTTGACGGCCACGCAGCTACACGGAGGTTAGTATCTATTCAAACGGGTTGGAACTTGGAAGGGTAGGTAGGTCTTCGGAAAAGCAGCCAAACTTACGTCCTGCAGGGCTTCACTTCGCCCCAGTACTGGCTGTAGACCTCGTTCATGGCGGCAAAGTCGTCCATGTTGGCCAAGAAGACATTCACTTTGACGACCTTGGTGATATCGGATCCCGCAGCTTCGAGGATGGCAGTAAGATTCTTGATGCATTGGTGCTGAATATGATTGCGGTTGGCATGCATGCTCTTGAGAGTTTCAAATTCAATTCAATAGGAGGAAGATGGAGCAACTCACGGTGTGCGCCTGGATACCTCCGGGGATAACCTGGCCGGAGACAGGGTCCATGGGGATGGCGCCAGAGACGAACACGAAGCCGTTTGCCTTGATGGCTTGGCTGTAGATGCCAGGTAAGGCCTTGGGGGCCTTGTCGGTGACGACGGGGGTCTTTTCGGTCATGACGGCTGGCTGGAATAAACGTGCAGGATATTTATCGACGACGAACTATCTACTGAGCAGAAGGGCTGTACTATCTGATGAGACGTCTATACGTTTGCTCCGCTTTTTTCCTCTTTCCTCGCGAACTCTGAAGGAGGGGTTCTTCAATGGTTCAAGGTCTGCCACGAGGGTGCCATGGTTGTGTAATTGTGGGTAGCTGCGGACACTGGCAGGACTAAGGACAGGGGCTAGCTCTTCCACCTGGCACCCGATTGTGCTCTTACTCGAACGCACCTACCAGCATATCATCTTGTGCCTACTCGAAATGGTGGCATGCCTATTCTGTACATACTCGGAGTGGTTAAGCCTATGGCAGGACAATAGAGGAGGAGCACATGCGACCCCTACAAGATTTTGTTATTAGGGTCGAGACAAGACAGGGGAGACCTTCCCAGGTACTATCAAGGTTTAATCTAGGTGCCTATAGTGCGGGTCTTAGCGTGCATACCCCAGTTTCCCGTCTACCCTTCAGGGATAATAGGGGGCTGATACAGGGTCTTTACAAGTACAGATCTGGCATGGGTTGTCAGTGAGTAAAGTTGACAGGACGCTAAAGAAAACTGCCGATAGGGAGAAGTACAGACAACCTCCATCAATCTTGGTAACTTCGTCTGTTGTTTACTTAAGTAAGAAGCTTGACTTAAGGTCGGACTAGAGTTTCCTTCACATGTTGCTCTACAGATATGTATGCAGTATGATCAACTGCATACTTATTAGTCAGTGCAATGAGGAAAAGATCACACAACCACCCTTGATACGTCCTATATCTGCGGGTTCCTTGCTGGATAAGAACCTGAACGCTCAGCTTCCTCATTTATGTGTCGATCCCGAAATGTCTTATCAAAACTATCCATGCGGCCCAACGTAACGTAAGACATTCCACGTTATCAGTGTTCGTACAACTTATACATAGGGACCGGTAGTTTGCTTCGGCCATGTTATGACAGTTCTGTTCTGTTCTGTCCCTTGATCCCGCATTCTTTTTCTCTGGAGCAGTCAGTCTGGACTCTGATCTCACAATGACGGGCCCAGCCTCGCCCACCGAGACCTTCGACGGAACTACCAGCTCCTCCAAACCAATTGAGAAAGATGCGGCAGAAGGCCTGTACCACGGACGTACCGATGATGCCGAGAGCCGTATGGAAGACACTCTGGGAGAAACGGCTCATGTTATCGACAGCGCAGCGGAGAGAGCGCTTTGCCGCAAATTTGATCTACGGCTACTTCCAGTCTTGGCTGTCATGGTGCGTCCTTGTGTCCGTTTGCCATCGGATTGCCCCTGCGATGACGCAGTGGAAAAAGCAGCGCAAGTTGCAACATAGGAGCTGATGTGGTCCTCATGGCAGTACCTTTTCAATGCGCTCGACAAAGGCAACCTCGGTAACGCTCAGACTGCTGGCCTATCCAAGGGCAAGTAAAACTGGTCAGACTGAGTAGACCTGTCATCTGCTGATGCTTGACAACAGACTTACATTTTGCTCCTGGGCAGTACAATTTGATCGTTGGCAGTAAGTTGCATCATGTTATGATCCCGATAAAGACTTCTATCATGTACTTGGACAGCTTGCTAACTAGATCCATTACTCATGCTTCAGTCTTCTTTGTTCCTTATGGTGGGTGACCGCATATGCTAATGGGATGATCCTCTGGGCCTTACCACTAATTCTCGGATCTATACTGTGTAGTATGTCCGATCAAAGCCCTACCCCTTTTCCGCCCGCGAACCCTGCATTGGTAAGTAGGGAAGGAGAAGTGCTCACTGCTGACGCACACGCCAGGTCGTCTTCGCCCCTCCGTTGGCCTTGCTTGGCAAGAAGATCGGCCCGTCCCGGTTGCTCCCTATCTTGATGTTATGCTTCGGATCCTTCACTTGTAAGTGTGGCAAAATCTGAAGTCGGATCCCGTTCCGCAGTCCAAGCTACGAGGAAGCGCAAGGGACAAGCCAGTAAACAGGATGTGAACTAAACCCTGATATTAACCACAGTACTCAATGCTGCAACGCTTAGCTTCGGCGGAATATTCACCCTCCGCTTCTTTCTGGGTGCAGCGGAGAGTGCCTTCTTCCCTCTCGTCATCTTCTACCTCACCACATTTTACAGACGTGGAGAGCTAGCCCGACGGCTGGCCATCTTCTACGCCGCATCCAACATTGCCAATGCTTTCAGCGGACTTCTTGCTTTCGGCGTGTTCCAGATCAAGTCTCGCCTAGTCGACCATCCATGGAGATGGCTTTTCATCTTCGAAGGCGCCCTTACCGTCGCCTTCTCCATCTTCGTCTTCTTCTACCTGCCGAAAAGCGCGGCCGAGGCCCGGTTTCTCACCGAAGAGGAAAAAGCCTTGGCGTTCCATCGAATACAGTTTGACAGCTCATCCGTCGTCAACGAGGAGTTTAATCTCGGAGATGCGCTAAAGGTGTTTAAACGACCTTCAACATACGGTTTCTTGCTGATCGAGATTGCTCGTACGTGATACCTCCGGTCCTGAATCCCTTCTTCCATTTGTCCATATCTCTTTATTTTTACAGTGATGCTAACTGTCATCTATTGTAGTGGGTGTCCCTATCCAGTCAGTGGGACTCTTCCTGCCGCAGATTGTTCAGAGAATTGTAACCGACAAGGTCAAAGTCAATCTCTACACCGTAGCACCAAATGTTACGGTCAGTAAATAGTTTCGTATAACGATGTGACTCTGAGTGACTAACACTATACAAGGGTGCTGTCACGCTGTTGATCCTAGCGTTCTCGTCCGATTGCCTCCGGATCCGTTTCCCCTTTATCTGTCTAGGCTTCGCTCTGTCATTTATCGGCTTCATTATCTACGCCGCTCTCGATGACGTCGAGAGCCATCTTCAGGTTGCCTACTACGCGACGTTCATGATGACGTGGGGAACATCCGCTCCATCTGTCCTGCTTAGCACTGTGAGTTGAAAAAGGAGAGAATCTTTCTCTGATTCTAAAAGGGTTCATGATTCGGTTTCATTTAGACTACTTGCTAATCAGAAATAATACAGTGGTATAACAACAACGTGGCCCACGAAGGCCAGCGGCTCGCCCTGACATCGGTGGGCGTGCCCCTGGCCAACCTGATGGGCCTGGTGGCCAGCAACGTGTTCCGCGAGCAGGACGCGCCCAAGTACGCGCCGGCGCTCCTGACGACGGCCAGCTTCGACGGCTTCGGCTTCGTCGTCGCGGCCTGCCTGGGCGCGTACATGGTATTGGATAACAGGCGCCGGAATCGCAGGCAGGGGGTGCATCTCTCGGCGCGGGATGTGCCGACTTCGAAGTTGAGGGACGGCCCGCAGACGAATGATTTTCGATGGTTTTTGTAGTAAGAGATACGCGGGGCCTAACGGGGTTGAAGTAAAGTAACATTTTTGAAAGAATCTCGTGAGTTAAGTAAGGGGAGGAAGTATATGGAGATGATGTGACTTAATTGAAGTTGATCGAGGGATTGGCAAGGAGAGCAGGCGTTCCCGGACGTTTTTGTTGCTGTTTCTTATATCAGCGGATGAGTATTTATGTAGGCTAGGATTCTCCCGTCATTTTTTGAACAAAGGTGAGAAGGACAAGACAACCAAACTTCGGTCCTACCGAGTGAGCTTATGTACTTGCTCAACTAGCAGGGAATTACGTATGTAAGGAGGAATTTCTCACTGGGATTAGGTGACGCTGTAGGCCCGACAACAAAGCACTCTATATATCATATGTATGCTTGTATATGTACGTACGTATGTATAAACCAGTAAAAAATCCAAAACCACAGTAGATAAATAACCATCTAATAACTCTAAACATAAACCAAAACCCCGCCCCTGACCTATCTAACCTAACCTTAGAGATCCTTCCCCAGATTGAGAAAAGAGAGGTCGTCCCTCAGGACGCCACGCCAATCGCCGTAGTACTGGTACACGAAGGGGGACGACTCGCCCGTGGGCGCGTAGCCGCGCGACCGGTACCAGGCCAGGAGGGGCGCGCGCGAGCTCAGGACGTTGAGCTCAAGCCGGGCCTTGCCCCATGCGTTGCGCGCGTGTTCCTCGGCCCAGCGGAGAACGGCGGCGCCGATACCACGCCCCTGGTGAGCGGGGGACACGGCGAGGACGGAGAGCCAGGCGAGGGGTAGAGTGGTTTGCGAGTTGGGGTGGTTGGGGGGCAGGTTGTGGAGGATGGCGTGGGCGATGATGACTTCTTCGTTTTTGTTCTCGTTTTCGTTCTCGAATGTAGTGTTGGGAGTGGTAGTGGTGGTTGTGGGGGAAGAAGGTGTACTGGTAGTGACGACCACGACATACGAGCTCGGATCCTCGATGCTCGCGACGACGCGGCTCACGTCCATGAACTTGGTGTCGACGTCGCTGCTGCTCTTCCCCGGCAGGTACACGTCCCGGGGGTCCGTGGCGCCAAACGATGCGTTGATGAGCTCGTTCAGCTGCTCTGCCTCATCCAGCCTGGCGGGGCGGAACTTGAGGAGGTTGTCGACGGACGATGACATTGCGTTATTTTATTTCCTGATTGGAGGGATTCTCAGTCTAGTGATGATATCTTCAGGTTTTTGGTCGGTATTAGATATGTCTGTTTGAAGTAGTATGTACTTATGCTTAAGGGGATGGTGAGGAAGACTGTCGCTGGTTTTCGTGATCTGAGTACTTAGTGAAGCGTTGTTCAGATTGATTGATGACCCGCACAAAATAAAAAGATACGACCAGCGATGGTTCAATGCCATGCGAACGAACATTAGTTTTCGGTGAGTGCATTATATAAATCGATCGAGATACTCTCGATGTTGTTTACTGTCCATCATGTGAGTGAGTGACATGAGAAGCCCTTGAGTGCCTCACAAGGCGCACAGCGCTGACATGAATTGACGATGACAGGCTGCCCCCGAATGTGCAGTAAAGGGCGCGGGAATCGGGATACTACTGATTTTAGCAGGTTAAAGTATACAGGAGGATAGGTCCGGGGAAAAGGCGGTGACTAGATCAAAATCCCGAATTGCTCATTTGACATGAAGTATTCGAATGTGAGAGATATCTAGGTTCTTTGTTAGGTTACCTAATCGTGCTGTCTTAACAAAGTAAATCTCCGGCTTTTTTTTTGCATTACTCGGAACTGATCGGAATTCAGTGCTTGTTTCAGCCCAACGTGTTCTAGAAGCCTGCCCATGTCCGTCGAGGGTTCTTGGCAGGAAGTCTCGGATTCGGACTTGTATTATGTTAGTAAGTAGGTACTCTGAGGTACCAGGTCCTTTTCTCTCCAGGTACTTTTTTAATCCTTCCACTTTCCACGAGCAGCTACCGTGACGGGACTAGAAGTCCTTTATTACAACTGGATTGACTCCTGCGATGTTCATGGCAATTTCATTTATCATCCCCCTGTTCAGACACATCACCACCCCCGTTGTGGCTTCAGGGTGATGACCCATTCGACGGAAGGGATTATACACCGACCAACTCCACACGTTAGGCAGCACACAATACAAAAATATTTGAATTTTATTAAAAGCTATTCTTTTAATAAGTCCAAGGATAGATCAGAGGGTTGATAGGCCCCATCTTCACGTATCTGTGTCTGTCCGATATCCAGTGATGCGCATCAGGCTCGGGAGCCCGGGGAACTGTCGGCAGATTATCTGGCCACTCTTCCAACGGAGGGTGGCATGAGCGTCTCTTTATCCCGTGATTGATTGCTCCCCAGATGACCTTGACTCCCCTCTGCTCCAAAGCGGCCACGTGCTCTCTTGTTTCCGTAACCGTGCGGTGGACCACTGGTATGGCGCCACTCCAGTTAGCAATTTCCGTCTAGTGAAGTTTTGTGGCGCAAATGGGAACATGAACTCGAATAGCAACATAGAGAAACAAGATGGAACACTCAACTCTCTATAAGGCTGTCATCAAAGCGGCGCATCCTATACTGTGACGTTCATGTTAGTTGGGAATTTCAAGGAGAGGAAACAGCTGGTAGACCAGAAAGCTACTTACAGAGATATGATAGTTTATCTCCTCCCCATTCTCCTCCTCGGGCGAAATCTGCAATTGCTCCACCATACGATGGTATGGTCCACCGAGCATAGCAACATCGTGTCGATCGCGGTGTAGGAACGCTACCGTGAGCGTTCGAAGGCTGGGAAGGAGCGTGAAAGGCGCGCCGTTCCCGCAATGCGGGAAGAGGTCCCCCGAGTGCTTTGTGATCTCGAGAAAGGTGTTGCAGTCGAGAATCAGGTGTCGTAGCCAGTTCAGCTGGTCCACCGCCAGCTTGTGGATGGAGAGGTGGTAGAACGTCTCCAGCGCGTCCCTTTCTTCGAAAAAGAACTTGGTATCACGGTGGTAGTGCCTACGGCCCATGTCGAAGTAATACGCCGTCGTCACCCCCCTCCCGGCGTTGCTAGCTACGCTGGCGCCTACCTCATATAAGAAACTGGTGGGAAGACATACCGTCAGCCTCTTCACTTCGTATCTGGCCTCTCGGCACGTCCGCGAGACAGTTTCCGCGCTGTTCCAGAGGTCTTGCGTATGTACGGCAAAGTGCCCTTTGAGTCTACTCCTGTTCGCATGTATGGCAACTGTCTGTACGACATCGTGGTCCAGTGGGCCGAAAGAGCCCAAGGCAGCCAGGGTCCAGATCTTCAGTCGTAGCTCTGTGGGCAACTCCATAAAACAGGTAAAGCTGGGCTTTGCTAACAAAAATCTCCTTTTCTTCTCGCTCGCTCTGCAAGTAGTGTCTCCAACATCGTTCGACGGTGCTGCCTCGTCAACTGGAGATTCGGCCGAAGATTCAACAGAGGTACCGCCAGGGGATCCGACAAGAGTCTCGTCGGTTGAACGTTCAGCAGTAGCTGAATCCTCTTGCGCCCAGAATGGGAACCAGACGTCAGGATATGCGATAGAATCGTGTCGATACATTTTCCCTATTATTCTATTGACCTGTTCCTTGTAAGTTGGCAACTTATCCATTCCCTCTGAAAGCAAAGCGTTTGGAGATTTTGTGGAAGAAGAAGCCTTATGTCATAGCTCATAGAGGCACTCCTTATATACGTGTCTACTTCTTTCCATATGACGCAGATATTCCCGTCATGTGTGAATGAGTGCTTCCAGTCAAGACTTTTCTGAGCCATCTCATCCTGCCGTTTGTTGAGTGGTCACTACTGCCTCCTCCTAGAGGTGAATTGCAAACACTCTAAAAAGAGCTCTTGAGGTTCTCAACATAGTACTGTCCTGAACAGCATCGTGTAATATTGCACATTCAGCTTCACACTAGTATTCTATGTCGTAAAGCTGTGGGCACCAGTGAAGGGGATGTGCTTCTCATAAGCTGTTAATCGACTGAACAGAGGAACCTCAAGATTAGCGGAAGGGCCGAAGGAGTTGTTCTCAAGAAGAGGGTGGTGTTGATAAATCAAAGTGAAGTGAATAACCTCATAAGGCTTTATGTTGACCTTTATCACAGGTTGTAACGGTGACACATTACATTATTACTTGAGTTGACAAGCAAGACAGAAAAACCAAATCGGTATATCAATAAATGCATGTAACCCAAATTAGACACACACATCATACCTACACAGTACAAAGGTTAGGAGGTGATACTCATCTATGTACTGTACAGCACTACAGTGTACTGCCCGAAAGGTGGGCGCTAGAAACCTTGTTGAACTTGAGCTTATGCCAGCTTATCACATGTTACTTTTTTAAATTGCACAATAGTACTCTTATAAAGAAGACATACTGCTATAGAATTGTGCACATGATAAATCACGGACAACTTATCAACATCTGACAGATTCTTTGTGTTGATTGTGCTTTATTGAAAGTACATATAAAGTATATGTGGATCCCTGTTACCTCTGACATGACATTTTAGGAATCACAATATCAACCTCGGTAAGATGTAATATGTGTCTAACGTAGGACTACTTTCTACACAGTACTGCATGTTCAAGTTGCGTTGTGTACAGCAGCATATTCCTACTTCGTACATGTAATTGTTTTCCAAGGTCCTCCTCCTCCTCTCCTCTCCTCACATCACGGCCGAGGGCAAGACCGATATGTAAAAGGGAAGAAGCCATGGGCCAGAACGCCTCCCATGAGGTTGTCCATACCTCGAAAGCTGAGCTTACAGCACATCTAGTACGCCGCATCACGAAGCGCCCGATGCAAAGCATGCTAACGGGCCTCGCGTCTCACAGGCTGACAGGTTTGCACGGAGATGTTACGAACCTCTGGAGCTGTACTCATTCAAGGACAACTTCCGATCGCTGGCTGATTGTCAGGATGACGTCCGCTACCTCAAGGAAGACACTATTGCCCGTTTCCTCGAGCTTCCAGACGTACTCTCCGTGTCGCCTGTCATATTCCACATGGTGTCCTATCTGGGCGCCTTCCCCTTTCTGCACGACGCGCCCGTCATCTTGGGCTTTGAGCAGATGATCATGGTCGTTGTGATCATGACAGAGCGGTACACGAGAGTCCTCACCAAAGGTGCCACCAGTCGGAGGAAACTGCTATTCAAGAGCTTGGCCGTGTGCGACCGCAAGCTCTCCGAGATTGGGAAACAGGCGCCCGCCACAGTTCCGAGACACGATCAACCAGTTCCCGCTAGCACTGCTGCATCTGGCTATGCAGTGGACCAAGCTGGTGATGATGTGGAAGACGCGGATGTCGACGACGATGATGACGACGATGAGTTGGTAATGGCCGCATTGAATTCCCTAGATATCAACGACGCTTTCAAGGCAGGCGACTCTCTTGCCGCCACTACTCACGGCGCGATGATCCCAGCTGACAACTTTCGGAGACTGATCATGCTGCTCCTTCTCGTCTCACCGCTCGGGCCGCAGGAATCTCTGTCAGCCTACGCCGACAGGATCACCGGAGATGCCCTCGAGAGCCTCCGATCAACTGCCGAAGACGTGCTGGCCGCCTTCATTGATGTTGAGAAAGCCCCGGGTATCACTTTCGCTCAGTTTCAGAATGTACTTCCCGTCAGCTTTCCGCATCTTTTCAAGGGGTTGAACCCCCTATTCGAGCATTTCCTCTTCTCGAAGAATCTCGACCTCTCAAGACATAAGGATGACAAGCCTGGCGCAGCAGTCACTGCAGCAGTTGTCGCTCCGCCACTTCTTCAGGACAAGGGTGAAATATTGAATCTCAACGTAATGTCCCAACTATCCTTCTTTATCGACGGAAATGAACTATTCCGTAGGCTGCGCCTATTGTACTCTGGTGCCGAATCCGGCTATTCCATGGGCAGCTTCGAGACCAAGGTCTTCAACTGGCATGCCCCGACCATCCTTCTCGTGTCGGGTACTCGGATGGATAGCACGGAACCCAAGCGAGGATCCGAAGGCGTGTTCCACGACTCCCTCCCTCCGCGGAGATTCCCCCACGGCGGCGCCCCAGGTCGCGAGCGCGTGGTCTTTGGCGCGTTGGTGAAGCAGCCGTGGCGGATCTCGCATAAAGAGTGCTTCGGAGGGAACGAGACGATCCTGTTCCAGCTCTCTCCCGTCCACGACGTCTTCCCCGCGTCGACGCTGAACAGAAACCACGTGTCCTTCATCAAGTCCCCCTCAGCCCACCCGGGCATCAGCTTCGGCTCGCCACCGCCCCCGACGAGCCCTTCGTCCTCGCGCCACTCGCCCATCAGGCCGCTGGGTCCCGTGTCCCTCGCCATCGACTCGAGCTTCGAGTTCGGCGTCTTCAACCACGATTACACTTCCGGCGGCGGCGCCTTCGCGGCCAGCACCTCGCGCAGGTTCAACTTCCAGGAGCGCTTCTCCATCGACGACATCGAGGTCTGGGGCTGCGGCGGCGACGACGAGGCCAGGATTCAGAGGGAGAGGTGGGAGTGGGAAGCGCGAGAGGCCGAGGCGAGAAGGCGCATCAACCTAGGTACCGGCGATATAGCCGCCGATAGAGCTCTCCTCGAGATGGCAGGGCTCATTGGGACGAATCGGAGTGGAGGCTCCATGAACTAATAACTGAGCGACTGCCCAGAGAGAGAGAATTATACTTACTACATGTATTACGAGAATGCAGAGATAGCACGAACCATAGTTTCCTAGATTTGTATTCCAGTTACCAGTACCAGTGAGTTATTTATGCTCACATGTGTGCTATATCTGCTTTGAAGATCCGAAACGCCCCGACTGTTTTGACAACAGGGTTGGTCCGTGATATATGTATGACTCAACCCGTACTCGACGTTAACCGCACTTTTCATGACCCTTTGATACACCTTTTAGTGATACATGTATATACAGAGAATTTTGAGAGGGTGATCCCAAAATGTTAGAAACCTCTCCCATATAGTCCACCTTTTTTCATTACTGCTCCCAGTGACTCAAGGGCCTGCAGAACATTCTTTTCAGTTTTTGGATGACTTCTCATCTACCGGAGATGAGTTCGCAGCTGCTTTGAGTGACTCCGCGTCTGGTGTAGCTGACTTGGCATCATCTGCTGACTCTGACGACTCTCCCTTTTTAGACCCGAACCAGCCTCCAGCGGCTGACAGCGCACCTAGGACCTTTGAGCTCTTATTCCCCTCCTCGGAGGGCTGCTCGACAGCAGGAGACGAAGACGTCGTGGCGGTGGCGGCTGTCGTGGACGGGGGAGGCGAAACAAGCTGAGGATCCTTCTCCTTCTCTTTCTCCGCAGCCTCAGCCTTCGCAGCGGCTGCTGCCTTGGCGCGCTTGGCCTCGACGCGCTCGCGCTTCTTCTGCAGCTCCGTCTGGAGGTCGCGGTCCTCCTGGTCGCGGACCTCGAGCTCACGCAGCCACTTCTGGTGGCGCTCCTCGGCCTTGCGCTGGGCCTCGAGCTTGATCAGCTCGGCCCGCTTCTGCCGGTCCTCGCGGTAGTACTGGCTGCCCAGCAGGATGGCGGCAATGGTGAAGCCCTGGGCGACGACGCGCGCGCGGAACGAGCGCTGCACGGCCTCGTGGTCGCCGCGGCGCATGCCGCGCCACGCGTTGAACAGGGCGAAGACGGTTAGGAAGGCACCTGTTTATTTTTTTCCCCGCACGGTCAGACTTTGCAGTGTACCCGATTTCGCATAACCATTATCTTGAGAGCGGCTGGAGAAGATTGTTCATCGGAAGGGATATCGGCGGAGGAGGGGGGCAAACGTAAAGAGGCATACCGAGCGGGACGAGAGGCTCTTCTTTTAGTTTTCGGGATATTTTCTGCCAGCCGTTTTCTTGGAAGTTTCTGCGAGAGACAAGAAAAATTAGTGTGCATTTTGCGATTGCAATTCATCCAAAGGTGCACAAAAAAACATACTTATCCTCGTCAAAAGACGAGGGCATGGGACGCCGATCTGCCATGATGAACTCTGTGGTCCCAACCACACCAGTAGGATTTCAGAGGCGTGAAGAGGCTTTTCGGAGACAGGAAAGAAAGGGATTATAAAGGAAGAATATGTACAGTTACTCCCTAAAGACGGCGGGTTTGGCGATGGCAGTGGTGCTATTCAAGCTTCAAAGGCGATCACTGGTGGTAAATCGGCCAAGCTCGAAGTACATGATAGCTATCATGATGACAAGGATTTGGTTACCGCCTCTGTCACCACTTCGATAAAGAGAATCCCCCTCTAAACTTAGTATAAGCAGTTACCGGTGTGTCCAGGGTAGCGCCACTTTTTCAAGGGTCCAGACCACTGGCAGGTAACAAATACACGCCCTTCCAGTATTCTGTACAGCAGTAGGCCTACCGACATCGGTCTCACAAGTCACGGATTCACTCTTGGGCCCCACCATAAAAGTCACATTTCGTACTTCAGATAACAGTAAGCTTCGAGCTTGTTGTTGTCGCTATCTTCATCCCTTGTGATAGTTAAGGTGCGATTTTTGTCCTGAGCTTCATCTGATCACCAGACAGTATGCCTGGTGCAATGGGAGCTGCAGAAGACGTGCGCAGCATGGCCAATGGCTCGCCGAACGGAGCCGATGTTACCAGCAGCGTAAACGGTCACACGCCTCGGACACCCTCGTTGTCAGGTCTCTCTCTTACCGAGTATAGCGCAAACCCGACACCCCCTTCGGAGTCGACCCAGGATCGTGTCAGGGATATCGTTCCTGAAGAATTCATCTTGCCTAATGGCCACCCTGATGTTTGTCTATCCACCTTTATTTACCACAATCTTCATTTCTGGGTGAAAGACTGACAGCGATTGGCGAGACAGTATCTTCGGTTAATCCTCACATCTCGTGTCTACGAAGCCTGTAAAGAAACCTCTTTAACACCCGCTACGAACCTGTCCAATCGCCTGGAATGCAATGTCTTGCTCAAGAGAGAAGATGAACAGCCGGTTTTCAGCTTCAAGCTCCGAGGAGCCTATAACAAGATGGCTCACCTGGACCGAAATCTGAGCTGGAAAGGCGTCGTAGCCTGTAGTGCCGGAAACCACGCCCAGGGCGTCGCTTATTCCGCTCGCATCCTGAAGATCCCCGCGACCATCGTTATGCCCAAGGGAACGCCGAGTATAAAACACATGAACGTTGCGAGACTGGGTGGCTGCGTCGTACTCCATGGACAGGACTTCGATGCCGCCAAGGAAGAGTGCGCGAGACTGGAACGGCAGCACGGCCTGATCAACATCCCCCCCTTCGACGACCCATACGTCATTGCGGGGCAGGGCACGATAGGCATGGAGCTCTTGCGACAGACTAACATCCAGAAGCTCGAGGCCATATTCTGTTGTGTCGGAGGAGGCGGTCTCATTGCCGGTATCGGAGTCTACGTCAAGAGAATTGCTCCCCATGTCAAGATCATCGGTGTCGAGACGGAAGACGCCAACGCCATGGTTCAGTCGCTACAACAGGGCAAGCGAGTGGTGCTCAAAGAGGTGGGCATCTTTGCTGATGGCGCGGCTGTCAAGACTGTGGGGGAGGAAACCTTCCGCATATGCCAAGAAGTTATCGACGAGGTCATCCAGGTTAACACGGACGAGACATGCGCAGCCATCAAAGACGTCTTCGAAGACACCCGGTCCATCGTCGAACCTGCTGGTGCCCTGTCCCTTGCTGGTCTGAAGAAGTGGGTAGCTGCCAATCCTTCGAGCGATCCATCCCGGAGTCTCATCGCCATCACAAGTGGAGCGAATATGAACTTCGACCGGCTTCGCTTCGTGGCAGAGCGCGCCACTCTTGGCGAAGGCAAGGAGGCCCTGCTATGTGTGACTATCCCGGAGCGGCCCGGAGCCTTTGCCGAGCTCATCAACCACGTGATGCCGCATGCAGTCACCGAGTTCTCCTATCGCTACGCTACGGATGAGGTGGCCAATGTCCTCATCGGTATATCCTTGACGGCGGCAGCAGCCGACAGAGTTGGGGAGCTGCAGACGCTCATGGATCGTATCACATCTTCCGGTATGACTGTGACGGACCTATCGGGCGACGAGCTGGCCAAGTCACATATCCGATACCTCGTGGGCGGACGATCCGATGTGGCAAACGAGCGGCTATACATGTTCAATTTTCCCGAGCGGCCAGGCGCCCTGGAAAAGTTCCTACATACGCTGCAGTTGAAGTACAACATCAGCCTATTCCAGTACCGTAACGGTGGTAGCGATGTCGGCAAAGTAGTAGCAGGCATCCAGTGTCCTGATGGCGAGGTAGCAGATCTGGAGAAATCTCTCAAGGAGATCGGATATCCTTGGGAGGATTGCACGCTGAGCCAGGTTTTCAAGACATTCCTCCGCAGTTGAGGTATTGAGCACTTAGAGAGTTAGGAGCTGGGGAGTTGCAGGCGTTCCGGTAGGCTGGTGAAAAGCATTGCTTACTTTGAAGTATGGGATTCATGCTTGGAAAGATAGATGTGCTTGTTGTTGCTGGCCTGATCAGCTAGTATTCGTGATGAGGTCACATACTCCCCGACTGTACAGTTTTGCCCAAAGAAGGCTACGAGTAGAGAAAAGAATCAGATGATATCCCCCATAACTTGTGTAATTTGTATGATCGATCTCTTCAAGTTGTGAGATGCTGTCCAACGCGGTAGTTGTAGTTAGTCATGTAGGCTGTCTTCCCGGGTAAGGTCTGTGGCACTTGAAAGAAATGCTTCTCTGGCACGCTGGGAGGTCAATTGCGGGGCCCCACTTTTCAATATCCGGGGCTTCGATTTTCATTCTGGGACAGGCCATCTAGGTTATCAACCACCAACGACACCCCGATTCTCGAGCACGAGACGAGCCGAAATACGAAGTTCTTTCCCCCGGCGATCAGCAAACCAAAATGTCCGCCTCACTTATCTCCTCTCTGAGGGCGCTGACCCTGCGCGCTACCAAGCCCGTATCGACCGCACCGGCCATCCGACGATGCATCTCCCAGATCTCGCCGCGGACGCAGAGGCCGACGCTCTCGGTCGCGCCCAAAACATCCGCGGCGGTGGTAGTGGCGGTGGCGCAGCAGCAGGTCAGAGGGATGAAGGTCCAGAGCTCGATTAAGAAGCGGTGCGAGCATTGCAAGGTCAGTTTTTCAACGGGAAGGGGGTGGATCTACCAGAACCCTGGAGGTCTTTTATCAGGTATTATTTGCTTGGTTTTTGGCCCTTTTGTACTGATGCAATCTGTTGTGGTTGTGGATTGAACAGGTCGTGCGAAGAAAAGCCGGAAAGCGACACCGGGGATACCTCTACATCATCTGCAGCTCGAACCCGAGACATAAGCAACGCCAGGGCTAAGAAAAGAAATATCGAAAGGAGGAGTGAGTTCAGGTTCAGGGACAGTTTGTTGGAGCGGGGATAATGTCGTGGAGAAAGAAAAGAATAATAATAATCAATCGGCCACCCGTTTGAGAACGACGACTGCTTCGAGCTTTTACGAGATGTACTACTACTACTATTACAACTGAATACGAGCCGAACCAACTGAGGAAATGTACGCTATAGACAGAGAGGTTAGCATACACCGAACGAGACGGGACATTTTGTGTACGAATAGCAAGCTTCGCGAGTTGGGGAACAGGCCCCCTTCCGCGCAGGGTCTAGAGAGAGAGAGTGTGTGCAGAGGACAATCTGATTACATTACATACATGCGACAATACGCGCAAGAATTGCCAGGACGGTTCTGATACAGATTAATTCCTGGGCTTCTTGTGTCTGTTAAAATGTACAATACAGAAACAAATATACATATAACACTCTCTTCGGGCCGTAGTTCCACGAACGGAAGCTATGCCCCCTTGGGTAGATTTTACATGCCGTCGATGTACCGCTCCATGGCCTCCCACTCCGTCTTGCCGGTCGACAGCAGGTACCGCACGTGGTCCATGTCGGTGACGCCCCTGCGGCGCTCGAACTCGGCGCGGGCGAAGGCGCGCGTCTCCCGGCGCGTCGTCGGGTCGCTTATGCGGCGGGTGCCGCGCAGGATGGTCCGGTAGAAGGCCAGGACGCGTGCGCGCTGGAGGAACTGTTGGACCGGGTGTGCGCCAGGATTTGAGAGGAATGTGTTAGTCAGGTGTCGTGTATTTCATTTCTGTACAGCTTGCCACAGGCACTGACATGGTCAAGACTCAGGGTCGGGCCAAGCCGATGTTTGCGCGGCGTTCCTGTCGCATAGCTCCGGATGGGTACGGCGATCGCTGATGAGCAACACGGCTGAATTGCCCGGGGAAAGGACAGCATATGGGAGGAACTTTTTCCGAGACTTCTATCCTCTCCTTGATATCCTCGGCGTGGTCATTGAGTCCCTGTTGGTGAATTGAGGAGCTTTGTGTATTATAAATGTTGGCTGCTCTATGATGTATTCAAGAGCTTCTTTCCGTAGGTGCAGTGTGATAAGGTTAACTAAGACTTACCAGGACCACTTATCCGCAATTCCTACCCGGGAGGAGCGTTCGTTCCCCCCTGCCACGAATTATGAAGTCCAAACAGTGTTCATTCAACTTCATTCAGGGAAAACAGCCAAAATTGTTACTCTTGACATGTTCAAGATACTTATTGTCATTCGTTAAACTGTGCTGAATTTTGGAATTAGGCCGCGATACGGCAGCTTCATTATCCCTTGCTTTCGGGTCTCTCTAAACAATATGTCTTCGAGAGAGAAAACGAGACGGAAGGGCGCTGTCACAGACCCAATCGAAACCGTCAATCGCAAAAGCGACGAAGCTTTTATTGAACATCATCTTAACTCTAGGTATGTCAAGGAATAAATTTATTAGTTATGCAATCGTTCTTTAGGGAGAGATTACCCCAAACGTGTAAATCGGACAGCTAAACACCCCGCCCCCCTTTTTTTTTTGGATTTCTAAGTAACCCCTGAGGCAGTGGTTCGCCGTGGACGACGACATGGACACATCCAAAGACCAACGCAAACTACTCGCTCAACCTGATGGGGGCGGGTAGCATGAGCAAGGCTGACCTGCAAGCCTGCTTCGACCTGGTGGAGGAGACGAGCAGGCCCGACTACGAGGCCTCTACCATGGGCTGGAAGCCCGCTAGCAAGATGGCCGAGATGAAGTCGCCCGAGCTCAGATACATCCTCGTCAAGAGCCCGGAGGGGCTCATACACGGGTTCACCTCGCTCATGCCTACGTATGAGGAAGGGGAACCGGTTGTCTACTGCTATGAGATTCATCTCAAGCCCGAACTTCAAGGGTATGCGACGAGAGAGTTCTAGTCTCATTTCTTTTCTTCACAACACCGCCCTTTGCAGACGCGCTATATCGCTCTTTAATCCCGCATGACCATGTGCTTATTAAATCTAGGTCCGGGCTTGGGAGGCTATTGATGTCCTTTCTCGAGACGGTAGCCGCCAATACCCCGCCCATCGGCAAGGTCATGTTGACCTGCTACCTGAGCAACGAGCGGGCCCTCGCCTTCTACAAGACGTCGGGTTTTGTCGTCGACCCCATATCTCCCGTCGCTAGGAAACTGAGGTTTGGACGGGAGTTTGTCCCGGACTACGTGATCATGAGTAAGAAAGTGGATGGTAGGAGTAACCGTGGTGGTGAGAAGGATGAGCCAACAATATCACAGTCCGAGGCCCCGTCCGAGGACATTGATTAACTAACTGACCAAGGGACTTCTTGTGTTGAGTCCCTGCTTCGTTCGTTTGTGAGAGTCTGTCGGTGATAGGTAGGTATGGCCTTATGAAACACACTTCGGATTTACTAAGGTAATGTGCTTGAGTGGTCACTGCCACTGGTCGGCAGGAACGGTGGAGCTCATTTTCGAGGCTCGCGGCTGGCTATTGCCCAACTTTACTCCTCGCGCCCGTAACACCTCATTCAAAATGCTGGATGCGCTTGCCAAAGATTCTCGTATTGGCCAGGGCAGGCTAGGGGTAAGAACCATACGAAAGGTAGGAGAGTGCCGCTTGGGTGGAGGAGACTTCTCTAACTGTGAACCATTAACTCACGTACGCGACTTCCGTATAATTTGAGCTGAGCTTCAATATCTAATGCCTCCAGCCCCTGGTTAGGTCAACAATCTTCTCTCACTTTATTCACCCACACTCTGCTATCTCACATGCTCCCCATTCTCTCTATATTGCTTCTTCAAGTAAAACATACCGTCCATTAATAAATCATATTTCTTACTACGACGACAGCCTCTACCTAGTAGCTTCTAGACATCATCAATATTAGATAGATAATTCTAAACAATAAACCAGACCAGAGTAGCCGCCATGTCGACATTGACGGGAACAGGCACCCTCGGTACCGTCTACCCACTACCGAGTCCCATCAGCGGGCCCGTCACCGGAACGGCCACTGGTACCCTCGACCCCACCCTCCCACCACCGAGTCCTCTCGTCGACCCGGCGACAACCCCCCTTGGGGGTGCAGTCAGCCAACTGCCGGGCACTGTTAGCGGCACCCTTGACCAAACCACTGGCACCGTCGGCGGCACTCTCGGACAAGCTACCGGCACCCTCGGACAAGCTACAGGCACCGTCGTCGATCCGGCGACAACCCCCCTCGGCGGTGCAGTCAGCCAACTGCCGGGCACTGTTAGCGGCACCCTTGACCAAACCACTGGCACAGTCGGCGGCACTCTCGGACAAGCTACCGGCACCCTCGGACAAGCTACAGGCACCGTCGGCGGCACCCTCGACCAGGCTACGGGCACCCTCGGCCAAGCCACCGGCACACTCGGAGGTACCCTCGGCCAAACTACCGGTACCGTTGGCGGGGCTCTCGGCGGAGCCACAGGCGCAGTCACAGGTGCTCTCGGCGGAGCCACTGGCGCAGTCACAGGTGCTCTGGGCGGAGCCACCGGGGCCCTGGGCGCCATCGGCGGCGTCCTGCCCTCCGTGCTCGACCAACTGAAGAACCTCACCCTGGGGCAGAAGGGCGGCGACTAGAAGTCGAAGCTGTTCAACCTGACGCCCTTCACGAACGTCATCTTGGGGTTCTTCGTCCCTTCTCTCTGTAACGTTTTCCCTCTTCTCCTTTTCTCCCACCCCTCGTCCCCTTCGCTCGTCTTTACTAACGGGATAAATGCAAGTGGTCGGTCGTACGTCCCAGCGCCTCCTCGATCCGACCGGTCTCCTGCCTCAGTTCATCAACGTCGACTGTTTGATCCACGGCGTTTTGCGCTATACGTGCTGTCTCGGCTGGGTGTATGTTTGTTGTCTTTTTTTATTTATTCTTTTGACACTGAGCAAAGGCATCTCTCCCCCCTTCAACTCTGGATTTTCTGCTTAACACCTCTTTTCTTTTCAGATGGACACTGGTCAAACGCACAGAGATCCGAGAGCGATTCGGCATCCCGGGGACAGCGGTGGAGGACTGCGTTACCGCGTATTTCTGCGAGGTAATGTTTGATTCTCTCTTTGCATATCTCCCTGTTAAATCGTTTTTTGCTAATTCTGTGTGTCATACACAGTGCTGCGCTGTCGTACAGCACGACAACGAAGTGGTGGCGCGGATGCCTCGGCCAGTGGACATTATCAAGGATCAGCCTCTCCCAGTGCCGGGCATGTCGAGTGAGTATTTCCCGTGTCCCAACCACATGTTACTAGAATGAAGCTTTCAGACCAGTTTTACGGCAGATACAGATTGCTGACAGTCTGGTGTTGTTTGTAGTTACCGGACCGGCGAAGTAACTGTCACCGTCGCACGAAGCTTGGTAAGGTTAGAGGGATCCTAGATTTGTCAAGACTGGAATAGCAACAGTATGGGCAGTGCAAGTTTAGTCAAAAGAATCATTACTTAAAAACCTCGTGCCACGACCTATGTGCATACACCTCTAGATTGAGTAGACTTGGATGAAATCTGAAACCTGATTCGCCGACCACCATAGAGTGAAAGTGGTTGATATGGCGAGAATTGGTGACTCGACGCTGATACCAAATGGTGGTGGACGATGCGCATCGACAGACTTTGTTTATCATTAGTTTTAGATACAGGTATAAGGAAGTTGGCACATTCTCCAATGAGCCTCTGATGGAAATAGAGTTATGAAAGGTACTGAACTCATTGAGCTCCCGCCGTAAAGTCGTAAATCAAAGAGCCGTTATAGTCGTACGTTCATACATCGCAAAGTCTCGTTCTGCTTCCTGGCATGTCTGCTAACTCTCGCAAAATGGGATATCACACTGCCCTCTGCCCTTCTACGTCCTTCCCCTTTCGAAATACTCCGTGGGCCTTTCTCGAGTATGGCCCGCAAGTCTCTGGCTTGCTTTTCATCCCGTTTATGCAGCAGCTCTTCGTGTCGTCATTCGTTGAATAAATAGAACATATCTCTGTCGGTTTTGTTGCTAAAATCGGAGAGAGTAGCTTAATAGCCGCTGTATCGGCGGGCATCGCTCGATCTCCGAGATCCTCCCGAGTAGTAGGCAACAGGGGGTGCTCGAGGGCTTCTTCCACGGGGCTCGTATGCAACGGGCTGGACGACCTCGATGCGTCTGGGGCTGCGCGAGTGATGGCGGTGGTGAGAATGGTGAGAATGGCGCGACCGGGACCGCTGTCTAGGAGGGTCATAGTAAGCCGAGGAGCGAGGGGGCTTCTCGGGCTCCCTGCCGCCCCAGCCGCCCGGGCTCGACCAATTCGAACATGACCGGATGATCCAGTACAGGAGCAGGATGCCGACGATGGAACCGATGACGATGCCGGCGATGGAGCCGCCGTCAAGCGTGCTGGTATGCGTACCGACGGCGGCGGGGGCGCCGCCGCTGTTGCCGTCGCCGCCGCTAGAGCCACCGCCTGAGCTACCGTCTGATTGGCGCTTGAGGATCTTGTTTATGGTTTCCGGTAAAGCTCTCGTGGACTTGATGGCCGTGCTGGCGTCTAACAAGCGCCGTACAGTGCCGTCGACGGCCGGCAAGAAATTGATGGGCGCCATCTGGGGGGCTGACTTGGATATCGAGGCGGTTTTTGTTCCAGGCACCTAACAGTGTCGATATCGCAAGTTCAACACAACTAAGAGGCAAAGACGTTTCCTGTATGGGGAGTGACGGGACAGGAACGACGGAGATCTATCTTGGCGTAGATGGTCAAAACTTTAAAACGAGACCACGCATTCACACTTTTAGGGGTGGACTTGGGTCATATATGAGCGACGCACAAGAACCCCTTCATTACCACAACCGGTTGGTCCCGTTACTACGATGTATAATGTGGTGACGACATCGGTAGCTTGGTCCATACAGGGCACGATGAGGGCTTGCGGGAAAGGAAATTTGCAAGAAGAGTACATAGTATACTATCTACTGCAGGCTCTATCGAGGAGGCTGGACCGAACTGGTTCGGTTTGCAGATCATCGTCACATTGAGCAGGCGGGAGAAAGACAGGCAGAACTCGGCAGGATGCGCAGAACGGGCAAAGCTCGAAGCGATGTTACATGCCCGTGTGTGTATTGCACATGATGGAGGGTGAGAACATCAGTCTCTCTTACTGCTGGCCAAGGACCTTTTGCAGTTGTTGATTGGTCTTCTGCATCGATCCTCCCCCCTGCTCAGACATACATTAGTGTTGACGTTGGGACGTTGAGTCTCGCGACTTCTTCGACTGGGGCAGATTTTATACATGATGATGTCACGATGAGGGAATCGTGAGTGGAGACGCCCGGAGGAAACCCCACGGGCTAGGCATTACTTTTTTAGTGCTTTTGATTGACAGGCACACACATGCCTCCAAATGGATATACCATCATGGCGTTTTCACATTTTCTCTGCTTGTGCCACCAGTTGATAATGGGATTCCATATTCTTTATCTTGACCGAGGTGATTTGCTTCCTCAATCCTATGCTCAGGTCTGTCCAGGCACCCCCTGCCAGGACTCCCAGATTCTAGATAGAATACCTCTCAGGGGAGAAGTTGACTCTGAGAGTCTGAGATCGAGATGTGGAGAATACGAACAAGGGGTGGAGACCATCCCAGCCTCCCAACCTCGGCCTCTGTTACACTATTTATATTACTTGCATCAAAATCGAGATGAGTTTTTGAAGAACAACTGCGTTGTATTATCCATAGCATTGGCTCGCAAGAGCTTACGCATATTTCTGCTGGTATGGTTAACGTTTGTGTAAATTTCTCTGTACATTCTGCTGTACATATTGTGAGCCAAGGACTTCCACCGGCTTTTACTCTTGAGTCTTTATAAGTAAGGTCTGCAAATTGACAACAGACAACTTGAAGATTACCCACACTAGAAGGATGTATTGTATCTAGTAGCAAATCCATTCTTTTCAAAATTTATGCCAGCTCTGAGACTTCCTGGTCGTGATAAGTCACAAAAGGGGCTTCGTTAGAACTTTGTTAGGCTGCCTCTTAAAGTCACGTGACAACGCGATTCAATAGGTCTGGTAAGTGTGTCTGAGTTCCACCAGCAAACCTGAAAACAGGCAGCAAGTTACAGCAGTACATGAGAGTCCCTCCACACCACACGCGCCTTCCCGCGCGTTGAAGATCACAGACATTCTTTTATCTCAACTTCTGGCACACAATAGCTACTTAGATATGCTCCATTGCTGTGTCAGATGACAACCACTAGACTCCCACCTGTAAGAGACAGGCTATAAGAGCCTGATATGCGAGAGCGTGTCGCAGGGCACTCACAATAGACGTAACCATGTGGATTCTCGAAAATGAAGGCGAAGCCCTTAGCCGTGAGTAACTTCGACCACACATATGCCAGTCATATCTCCTTCTGCTGCCGCAATACTAAACTTCCTGTGCTGTCTGGTAGACAAACGGCTTTGGTTGCGGCCGGGCAAACGCTATCTCTTCGGCCGGACTGTCGCTGAACGTACGTGTGTCTGACTACCATCAGCATCGCCCTGCTTTGTGTCTCGCTCCCTTGTTAACAACCCCGCAGCTGGCCAGCTTGCCATCCAGGGTCCGCTTTCGGAGAGGGTATCTCGGAAGCATGTAACTATTAGCGTTGCAGCTGTTGAAGAGGGCCACGCAGTGCGTTTATCTATCTTCTATCCCAATGCCAATGCCGGCTTGACTAACTGGCTCACGCTATTCCAGGACATCCTACGAAGTCGCTCGGTTGTCACCATTGAAGACCTCGGCTCTAAAGGCGGCACTAAGGTGAACGGGCACAAATATCGTAGCGAGACATGCATCTTAACGCAGGATTCGAACACCCTCCAGATGGGTTCGTTTCCACCCCTATTCAGGTACGGGTCGACCATACATGATTTATCCAACGACTTCTCGAGCTTCAGTGGCTTATGAGGGAGCAGATCTCCACGACAAGAGGACTGACTGACCTCTTTTCCCAGAATCACATGGTTTCCTGTCGTCCTGAGCTTCTCGTTCACGAGCAACCAACTCCGTGCCAACCCCTTCTCTCGCCTCCGTGACCGTCTGGAGCAGCTCGATATCAAACTGCTCTCCGAATACGATGTCCAGCTTACCACACACGTCGTATCGAGAAAGCGCAACACATCGAAAGGACTACAGGCGCTGATCAACGGCAAATACATCGTAAATGACGGTTTCGTGGATGCCATCACAAACGTGGCTTCACCTGAGGCTGGCGATGCGAACGCCTGCTGCCCTCTTGAGCAGGACTTCGATGCGAACTGGCCCGACCCCTTGCGCTTCCTGCCCCCACCAGGCGAAGAGCCAGTCCCCAGACCAGCGGAATCATTTGCGCCCAACCCTGAACGCGCCCAGCTATTTGATGGCTATACCTTCATCTTCTACGAAAAAAAGCAGTATCAGAGTTTGCTTGCCCCTATCACAAACGGCAAAGGAAAGGCCCTGTTGAATGAGGTGACGGCCGGCGAGACCCAGATTGATGATTTTTTACGTTTTGTGAAAGGAGCTGCCGGCGAAAAGGGACTGGGTGAGTTTGAAGATGGCAGTGAAGGGAAAGGCGTCGTCGTGGTAAAATGGATGCCCAGCTCGTCTGAAAACGCCGATTGGTATGCCGAGTTTTTTACGTCGATATCTCTACGGTTAGACCATCGACTCATCGACCAGAAAGACTTTCTTGAGGCAATTTTAAATAACGACGCAAGCATGCTACGACGGCCGTTAGAATTTGCGTCACAACCTGGCGCAACTGAAAACCAAGCATCAACAGAGCAGCAGCCTGCAGTTGCTGAGACTACAGAAGAGCCTGTAGCTCAACCCACACAGCTAGCGACACGGCGAAGAGGAAGAGGACCGATAAGACCTCGATTTCAGGGGTTTGCGATTTCGCTTGGCGGCGATGACGGTCCGGAAGAAGCGCCCTCCGTGGCCATGAAAACAGATGAACCCCTACAAACCAACATAGAGTCCTCTGAAGAGGGACTTTTTGTTTCGCAAAATCGATCAGAATTCGAGCCGGAAGATAATAGCGCAGCAACCAGACAGTTACAGCGCAAGCGGCCAGCCTCGCCCCTGCCTGAACCCGGGGATATCATGGATGATTTCGCACCCACGGCGGCGCAAATCAAACGTCGTCGGATCGCTGCGGGCGAGGAGCCAGTGCCGCGTCGTAAAACGCCTGCCCCCGTCGTAAGTGAGCCAGAAGTTAAGCCAAAAGCATCCCCAAAAGTTAAGAAAGAGATTGATGTCCTTGAGGTGGCACGTCAAAACCTCGAGGAGGCGGAGAGGCGGGCAAAGAAGGAACGAGAGGAATTGGAGGAAGCTTTGGGTGACTTGGACCTCACGGAAATTCGTCGCAAGCACATTGTGGAAACGATTTCTTTGCGGGAGGCGCCGCCGGTGCGCACGCGTGAGCAAGACATAGCGGATGGACGGTGGGATCCAGCTTGGAACGGGCGGAAGAATTTCAAGAAATTCCGGCAGCGGGGAGCAACGCAAGGACGGCGCCCCGAAAAGATCATAGTCATGCTCGAAGAGGCGAAGACGAAGAATTTCGGAATCGGCGATGATTACTGGCTGGAGGACAACGAGAGCCAGCAGCTGCCGGGTAGGCAAGACAGCCGCGTGCAATCGCGCAGTCAGTCTCGAGTGCCAGAATCTATCCAACCAGCACCGAGCAGGAAGAGAGTAGAGAAGGTTGTAGAGCATCTGGTACCGAGTGATAGTAGCGACGAGGAGGAGAGAAATGGTGGTTTGCAGAATGATGCGGAAGAAGAGAAAGAGCAAGAGAGGGGGGGAGAGGAGGAAGAAGAGGAGGTGGAAGAAGACGATGACGACGACGACGACGACATCGTGATCCCGTCAAGTTCCCGCGCAGGCAGAACTCGAAGTTTGGCCAACACAACGCAGTCGCAGCGGCGAACACAAAGAAGCACCAATACTCAACAGAGCAGCTTGGTTACTTCACGGCCCGCGCGCAGGACGGGGAAGCGGCCGGCAGCAACGCCGCCAGCCAAGGAGAAACCGGCGAAGAGGCCAAAGGCAGCATCGGTTGCGCCCAGCGACGATGATAGCGATGACGAGATCCGCTTCCGATTTGCCAAACGGTGAGGTCTTGCCTGAGATGGCAATAAGTGTCGGGAGACATAAGAGAGAAAGGAGAGCGAGTAGCTATTCTAATTAGAGGTTGGCTTTTCCTGACGATATCTGAAGTCGAACAATATAGCTCCTCCTGATCCACTGCATATCATATTATAATGCATGGTGATTCTGCTTTCGACAGATTACGATGAAGAGGGCCGATAATGCGGGCCTCTGTACTTCTTGTTTAATATAGGGTTTATCTTCCTAGTGCATTCCAGCGCTGTTTAACGATGATGCGATATTCCTAACCTTAGCCGCTTTATATACATGCTCCGCAACCGTCTCCATATTCATTACATCGTTAAAATAACTCGGCGACATCGCTGGCGCAGACCTCAACGCCAGAATGTGGCATCAGGAGTACCGGCCTGAGTCTGAAGTTTAACCCAAGTCCAGGTCTGAGTCTGAGTCCCATATCCGTCTCGGCCTGAGCGCTCTAAAGTCTCTAAGTCTAGGTCTAGCTAAGGTTAAGTCTAAGTCTTAAAGGGTAATAAAAAAATAGCTGTCTTTTCTAATCCATAGCGTCCAAATCACCGCTCCCCTGCGCCTCGCTCTCGTCCACGACGAGACCGATGAGGCAGCTGCTCAGCATGTTCTCGTAGTTGACCCAGGGGTGGATCTCGCCGAAGAGCCTGGTGCCGTCCCTGCCGGCGGCGCGCAGCAGCTCGGGCTCGCCGCCGGGGTGGAAGGGCAGGTAGGGGGTCACGTTGTAGACCTTGCCGCCGAGGGCGGTCCAGGCGTCCTTGCCCTTGCGGCCGGTCTGCCGCCGGAGCATGCTGGGCGTCACGCGCAGGTAGCCCGTCGTTATCACGCCGGGCCCGAGGTTGCGCAGGTCCGACAGCGGGTTGTTGGCCAGGCGCGCCCAGTCCAGCGGCGAGTGGCCCGGGCCCAGCGTCACCTTCCGGCTCGGCTTGGGCGGGACCGACGAGTGGCTCGGCGGAGGCGCCAGGGTGGAGGTGCCTGGCTGGCGGTCGTACTGCGCCTGGCGCATGCGGTCTGGTATCGGCGAGGGGCGGGGCGGGGGTGCGAGGGAGCTGGAGCTGGCGCTGGTGCTGGCGCTGGTTGGGTTTTTGAGGCGCGGCATTCGCGGTATGGGTGGTGGCGGCATGGACGACGTCGTTCTAGGAGGGGCAGTTGTTGATGATATTGTTGCTGGTTGTGGTAAAGCTGGGGGTGATGCGCTGGCGTGGGCGACGCCGCCGGCTGCTGCTGAACGTGGGGGTTCAACGGGCTCTGACGAGGAGAGCGAGAATGAAGGGATCGTCTGGTTCGTGGGCTTTCCTACGGCCGTTGCCGTTGCCGTTGCCGTCGCTTTCGGCGTCGTGGGCGACTCTGCTTCTTCGGTTGTCGTTATGCTGGGGTTCGAATTTGGTATGGTCGCCGTCGCAGTCTCCGATGATGATAAAGGTTCCGTTCTCGGAGGTTCAGAGCCGTCATCATCTTTTGTTCTCTCTTCTAGTGCCGCTGTTGGCACATCGTGCTCTGAGCCGCCACCTCCAACTCCAACTCCTCCTCTGCCTTCCTTCGTGGCAGTCGGCGGTGGCAACGCCTGTGATCCGCGGGATTGACATAAGGAGACTAGCGCGTTGACGACGAAGGGCGGTCTTCGGATCGCGATGTATAACACGGACGCTAGAATCAGGGACCAGCCTATATACGCCATCGTACTATTATGTGCAGGGACTACTAAATGCCGCTTGTCTCTGTCCGAAATTTTTAGGACAAAGTTTTGTATGGCGGTGACGTGGGGGCGGTCCCGATATTAGACCAGAAATAAAAAAGTTTATTTTGCAGATTTCAGTTCTTAATAAGGGTACTGTTTGCTTCGACTTGGATCCCTATGGCGTGCAGGGCTGGTAACAGGGTAAAGTACTTTATGTATGAACCCCACCAAATATGTGGGCACCTGCAACGAACTGGAAGAGGTACCTTAATCAAGTGATAATACAGCATACTAGCTCACGGATCAAGATAGGGCATGAGAACTGGATGATCTGCAATTAAGGAAAAGAACTCAAATTACCGATCTCAATGTTTGTTTACTGCAGACTACTAGGGTAAATTAAGGTTTTAAGCAATTGAGGTAGGAGCCCTGCATATTACAGTGGGCCAGGGGCACTGTTCACGATGACCTCATTTGCCAGTCATAAGCCAGAAAAACTGGTAGCCTAGTAGGGAAGCAGTGTGTTCACATATTCCTGCCTCTAGGTCAATACATGTATATGAATGTTCTTGTTCTTGTTTGTACCGCCTTATGATGTGGTGCCAGACGCCAGGTTCTCTCCAAGGAGGAGCGTCGGTATGAGTTCGCAGCAGTTATTTAATGCTCAACCCCTCGGGAGCCAACGTCAGGGGTCAGGAGGATCATATTGTACGCAAATTACGAAGTATTGCCAGATCAGTTCATACCCTGTAAGTGAGATCTAGGAGATTAAAGTTCTTATTGTAGTGTCCACAACGGGTTCGACAGCGCTCGGCAGTCTTGGAGTGGACATTGGCAAGAGAAATTGCAGCGTATTCATGCCATCCACTCTCGAACCATTTCAGGGGCAGACTTGCAACGCATTGTAAGAGACTGAGCAACTAATAGCAGCAAAAGATACTGCATTGTGTAAGTATATGATTTAAGTTGCCAAATTGGGCTATGAATTACGTTACCTTAAAGCCGGCGACAACGGTCTAGGTCTCCTTTTTATGATTGCTTAAGCGACGGTAGACAGGCATACGGATATTAGGTACCAACCAAGTTCTAGTTTCGGCAAAGTACAGATTACATTCCTCACAGCTTGCAGAGTTTCTGCGACATGTTCTGTACAAGCGGAACATTTTCTATAACCCTACACTTGAAGCAACAATCCAGGTAAAATACAAGCAATCGAGGATACTTTGTAGACTCGATGGTAACAAGCTGTGACTGGTTGCTGTAACAATTGACACAGCACGATCGGTCTAGCATATGAACCACAACAATGCCGAAGTTTTGGTTGCTTGGCACACAATAAGGGTCAGTCCCCTGCTTGCGGCAGCTAACAAGGGGGAGAGTGCAAGCTCCAAATCCCTGGCCAAAACCCCAATTTTGATTCACCAAACAAAACAAAACAAACCTAACACCACCTTTGGCACAGTAACCGCTTAACATAATATCAACATCAGATCATCTCCTACCTTACACCCCCTAGGTTAGGTGAGGTACTAGCCAGTGGAATCAGCTCACTAGCACCGGAATCATAAAAATAGCGGTCTGGTTAACATCAGGAGAGCGGGGCAAAACCAACGGAAGAGGAGACGGCGCCAAGACGAGACCCCATATTAGGACAGTCTGGACGACCCGTAATAATAACGGTAACACCCAGTAACAATAGCACCACATGTCCCCGGATAGGGAGACGGACAGGGACAGGGACTGCCAGCTCACCAGCGTCGCCACCACCTGCGCTGTCGACAATTCTCTCAATTGACATTGCCGACTCACTCAAGGGGACGAGATCGAAGCCGAAGCTGCAGCCTGCAAGAACAAAATGGTGCCCCGCTGTCTGCGCCCGTCCTGAAGGAAAACACAAAGATGGGCTACGACTCCCCGAACCCCTCCTCCACAGCAAATACAACAAATCCAACAAATTCAACAAACCGCCCACAGATGCCCTCCCTCAGTGCCACCGCAGCAAGGGGGATGAGCCGCCCGCCGTTGACACCAAAGATAGCTTCGGCCTCGAGGTCATCTCACAACCAACCGAAGACACCAAGCGGTCCGAGCCTTGCTAGTGCTGCTGCGTCTTTACCCAGGCGTACACCACAGCAGCAACAGTCATTACGGCCCTCCTCCACCGTCAGCGTCAACAGCAACAGCCCGAACCGCAGCCTCTACGACGACCCTGCCCTCTCCTTCTCCTCTCATTTGAGCAGTAATATCACCCCTCGCTCCGGATCGAGACAAAGCCGGGTCGACAGCGCCAATAGCACGCCCAATGGCACGCCAAACCCCGAACGTACCGAGCCTTGGGATGTCAAAGCCAACTTTACCTTTTCGAGCCCGCTGAGCCAAGGGGACCCATCTAGAAGACCGATAGTGACGTTTAGTGCTGGCGGTCCTGAGATGGTAAATTCCGGCGAACCCAAGTTCTTTCACGCAAGTGATGTCAAGACGACGGCGGCAAGGCCGATAAGCGCTTCCAAGACTGGAGCGTCCAAAGGGTCGACCTTTTTCTATGCCAATGGGGACAATGTCACGCCTAAAAAGCGAGGTAGCCCTGCAACACTGTCGCCTCCGCTGTCACCGGGCTTGACTCGGGGTCAGGACAATGCCCAGAGCAAGTTCATATTTGCCAACGGCACCCCTGAAGTGCGGCCCTCGGCGCCACGTCTAAGGTCCCGTCGATCGGGATCAACCATTTCCACTGCTTCAAAAGCCCCGACGGCAGCTTCGGCCCCTGTAGCCCGTTCAACTGCGGCTTCGCAACGGCCAACCTCTCCCAGCAAGCTGCCCGTACACTCGCAGTCAACCTATAAATTCAGTGCCAATGGCGCAACCCCTCACGGCGCACCAACCGCTCGTGTTCAGATCACTCCGCCGCCTCCAATCGGGCCACCACAACTTACGCTGCGTCGTCCCGGCACGGCCACCTCACGGTCTAGCGGTCATTCGCGCACCGGCAGCCTTGTCCAGGGCGAAGACCCCTCCGAGAGTCTGAGGCCCTTGGCATCTCCCATGTCTGGCCTCTACCCGCCCGCAAACCTCGCGCCGACCAACCCTGCCCAGCTGACCTTGGCTTCTATCCTCCAAGCGGCAGACGAATTCGGAGAAGCCGAAACAGGCACGCCTCCCGACGATCAAGCTGCCCTGCAGAGTCCAACCAAATCCACTTTCTCCTCTTCGGACCCTATGGCCGAGCTGGTTGCTAACGCCCGAAGGGAACGGAAGGTGCAAGACCTTCAGATCAGAAACGCCTCGCTCGAGGCTATCAATCGAACTCTTGAGCGGCAACTGCGCAAACAGACGGCGGAGCTCCGGCGGTTCCGTCGCCTTTCACGCTCTGGCCACCCGTCAATGGCTTCTACTGCGGTATCCAGTCGTGTGACCTCGGGTGCTTTTTCCGAAATCGATTTAGAATCTCTGGCACTGTCGGATCTCAGCGAGGAGGCGTCGGATATGGGCGATCTGGGCGATGAGGCTTTCTCCGATACAGAGTCAGCAAGGTCCGACTTAAGCCCAAGCACACTAGCAGTGCAAGATGCCAAACACAGGCAGAGAGACGAGGAGCGGTTGACCCTGGATCTGGCTAAGCACCAGCAGATCCTCACCGACTCGCAGAAGATCAACCAGAGCATTAAGAGATGTCTTGACTGGACGGAGGAACTGATCAAAGAAGGGAAGAAAGCACTAGATTATAGAGTGAGTGCCAGCGATGTAAAGCTGGGTGGAAGGGTGCTGGACCCGTTGGACGAGGAAGATGAAAACTCGAGAATACTGTCCAGCAAAGAGGCGACGAGAGAATGGGATGAGAAGCTCTTGGAGCCTATAGGACCGGCAGACGCGCCGCCTCCAGAGTCATCCATTGACTGCTGGGACACGGAAGCCCAAGATCGGGATAGCGGCATAGAGCTTGCCGGAGAGGGAAGATAAAGAGGAAGAAACAGGATTGATTACCTCGCTCGTTTTACTTGGGGACATTGATCGCATTATATGGGCACTTGGGACCGGGCGTACACAGCATATAGGGCACAGGCAGGCAGGCAGGCAGGCAGAAACGGCGTTTATATATACCAAGGCAAGGAAGGAGGCGGGCGGCCAAAAAAATTTTATTTTATTTCTTCGTATTATTTTGAACTCTTCGTCGGCTTGGCAACCCTTTCTTCCCCCTTCTTCTTTGTCAACAACAGTTTACCTTTTTTCCCTTCGACAACATGACAAAATAATACCCTGGACAGTTGAGTCAGTCAGTCGGTCGATTTGGCGTGCTTGATCCCTTCCCTCCCAGCTGTAGTGCAGTCGCCTAATATTCCTTTTCTTTTTTTGTTTTCCATGAGCAAGTGATACCTACTCCCCCCAACTCGGCTCGGCTGGAATTTTTGCCCGAAGACGGGATTAAAGAAGCTGGACATAGATGAAGATGGCGGTGACGAAGATGGGGATGTGTATATATTTAACCTTACATATAACTGATAGATAGATGGAAAGGGGTGTGATGTGACACATGTGATATATGTATCTTTCAATGGATTTATTTCCGTACCGAATATATATATATATATGTATACGTCTAGAAAAGGCAAAGCGATATATACCCAGGTTAGGTTAACCTACCAGCAAATGAATGAATGAATGAAATTTGTAATAATAAATACTCTCTATGCTTTGCCTCGAAGTCCAGGTGTTTGTTTGATGGGACTGGTGGCTGGTGAATGAAGTGAAAGAACGGCATCTATCTATCTATATGTAACCTAAGGTTACGGTTAAAGCATTTCTGTGCGGTCAACGCGACAAAGTTTGATTTAAGTTGGCAGAGTCGGCAGGTTGTTCATGTCTCGGAAGAGGAGAGAGAATATACGAGAGAGAGAGCGAGAGAGAAAGAAACACTCTCAGCAAAACAGGCAGACCACGGTTATATTTCTTCTTTCTTCTTTCTTTCTGATTGAATGAGCAGAGTTAAGGTAACTTAGGAACCCCAAACCACTCTAGGATCCATTATATTTCATTTACAACAACAACAGTTGCGTTTCCCGTGCAGCATGAATGGCGACAACAACAATAGCCACTCCCTATCACTCCCTATCTCTCACGTCTCGTCTTGTCCCATTGTCATGACAAGAGCGTGTGGTGGATCAACCCCCCCTCCCCCCTTGCTCCCGTGTCCGACAGCATCCACTCAGTCCACATATCTATCCCCTTTCTTTCTTTCTTGCAAATTATGATTAATAATAACATCATGACGATGATGCCTCGGCCGGCACTTCGCTACCCCTCTTCTTCGCGTCCTTGTCCTTGCCCTTCTTCTTGGAGTCCTTCTCCTTCTTCATGGCCGCCTCGGCTACTAATTGTTCAAATGCCATATAATCACCCTCCTCCTCGGGAGATCTTTGCGCCTGTAAGTAAGCGCGTTAGTAACAGATCAATTTTTCCGGCCTCATATTGAGTACAAGTAAAGAAAGAGAGGGGGGGTGCGAGGGGAAGGGATGGATGCAAGGGAGGGGAAGTCCCAAGGGACGAAATTGAATTGATAGGGGCTGGCTTAGACTGATGAGAAAGGGTAAACAAACTCACCTTGGTCAAGATCTCCGCAATGATGACGAGAGCCTGCGCGCGCTCGAGGCGCTTGTTCAGGGGCACCTTTTTATCGTAGAGCACGCTGTCGCAGACCTCGCGTAGGACGCCCTGTATCTCGTACTTGCTGCCGCGCCAGGCCGCGTTGAGGATCTTGCCCGTGACCTTGCGCTCGTACTCCATCTTCTTCTCGTCCGTCCAGTCCTCGCCGCCGGCCTCCTCCATGCGCGCCATCTCCTCCATGGTCTGCTGCGCGTCGATGGCCGACGAGATGGTGTTCCACGTCTCCTTGAAGAAGGTGCCCTTGTCCTTGACCCGGCTGAAGAAGCCGCTGATGCCGAGGAACTTCTGCGACTTGAGCAGCGCCGTCGCCTTGGAGAAGTACACGGCCCCGATGGCGTGCAGGATGTCGAGCCCGAAGCTCTCGATCTTCAGGTTCTCCACCTCGAGCTGCGTCTTCTCCTGGAAGGCCCTCGTCACGTCGGGCCCCTTGTCCGTCTCGGTCCACACGGATATCCGGTCGACCAGTTTCTGGGCAAGGGTGTCGACGCGCTCCTGGCGCACCCTGGCACGCTCGGCCTCGTACGCTGCTAGCTTCTCTTTTTGTTCTTTGCTCAAGCCTCCCTTCTTCTTTTCCTTCTTCCTCAGCTCCTTCTCCTCTTCCGTCTGACCCGTGGCTTGGTTCTTGTCGGATGGACGGTCCATGAGTGCCGGACGAATGGGTATGGCGTACTTGGATGGCGTCGAGGTCCCCGAAGCGCTGGGCGAAGGAGATGGATGCCGGGCTGACTGGTTCGGTGTCGCTGCAGAATCGGCAACCGTGGCAGCGGCGGCGCCAGGAGCAGAAGCAGAAGTAGAAGCAGGAGCAGCAGCAGCAGTAGCGGTAGAAGCGGTCGGTTTCTCCGGCTCGTCCTCGACGACTACGGTGGGAGCAGGAGCAGTAGTAGTCGCACCAGCGGCGCCCTTCTTAGCGTCGGCAGCTTCTTGCGCACTTTCACGTATGGCCTCTTCCGTGCCAGGGAACTCGGCGTCTTCTTGAGGATCGGTCGTTATCTCCATGGCGGTATTCAGGTCCTTCATCAGACTGATCTCTCCGATCCAGTCGACAAAGGCCTCTCCTCCAAAGATACTGCTGAAGAACTCGGCCGGGTCGACGAACCCTTCGCCAGGCTTGGCGCTCTCCTTTCCATATTTATCGTATGCCGCCCGCAGGTCTTTATCGGACAGCACTTGATATGCCTCGCCTATGTCCTGGAATTTCTCGTGCGCCGAGGGATCATTTGGGTTCTTGTCTACAGCGCAGGGAACAGACCTGTTAGCATGGACGACGACAGACCTTGTATAACTCGGGTAAGGGTGCACAGGGACAGGCGCGCACCTGGATGGTGGACGATGGCCAGCTTGCGGTAGGCCTTCTTTATCTCGATCTCGGTCGCCGTCGGCTTGACGCCAAGGACATCGTAGTAGGCTGTGTCGACAACCATACTGACTATCGTATCGAATGCTTTGCTGCGGGGGAGGAGGGGGGCGAGCGCCGACAGTTAATGAAGCGTGGGAAGCCAAGTAGTAGCAGAAGTAAATATTTTCTTTAGAGGGGCGGGTGACTTGTTTGCAATTGAATCCGAGGTGCCTCTTTTGGGTTGTTTCGGGTGGGCACCAAGATAGTCGCTCTTGTTCTTGGTCGAAAAGCTACAGGCGCAAAGAGTAGGGGAAAGGGTCTAAAATAATCGAGATGCCTTCGAATCAGGTAGCAACCTGGAATGTCGGTAAGTACATAGGTAGGTACTGTAGGTGGTTTGCGATAAGAGGCAAAGGCGCATACCCGGAAGCCTTACACAGATGCTCTGACTTCTTCACAGCCCGATGACATATGACGATGGCCTACCTATGTACATGTATTCCTGCAGGTCAAACCTCATTCATTGGCAATAAGTGAAGAGAATATCCGATACTTGTTCACATGTGAGAAGATACAAGCTTGCCTAATTTCAACAGCCCCACCACCCCTTTACAGCCTTCATGCTTGTAGTTACAAACACCTAATGTGACGTACTAATGGATCGTCATAAGTACCCCTCTTTCAGGGTACATGTGCTTTACAGCATATTACTGATGTGTTACACCGTTGCATTTCCTTTTTTTCTCTTTGTGACAACCACTCCAGGCAGATGTGAATTCTTCAAGTTTGTTTGATGCTTCCAATTCGCAACAATGGGTGTTTCTTAACCTCTCTGCAACTACAAGGAGAGATTAACATTTACATCCTTGCATCAGCCAATATAGCAATACCCGACGTTAGCTATGGCTAGAGATCAAGTTCAGACAAAAACTGCCAGTTGTTGGGACTCTGGTATTTGCTTTCAGTCTTCTCCTTCCCATCTCCCTCTCTTCGAGGCTTTTAGAAGTTTCATGATTCTCTTACCTCGTAACACTCTTGCCCCCTCCCATACCTTTCACATGGACATCTGAACCACGGTTATTCATGATAGCCGCGTTGTCGTTCTAGGGGCCTTGTTGCCCTCCTTATTGGACCCCTGCAGCCTTCATCCTTTCGAAGCACTGTCTATAAGCCTCGTGGACCTCGGGAACCGTGTAACCGTACTCTTTGAGCTTGTTTTCCAACTTGGTGGTATCCAGCAAGCAATTGCTCCGGCCAGCTTTGATGACTTTGGCTTGCTCCTCGACCGTGAAGTTCTTCCACGTAAAACCAGGCCGTACTATGTCTCTAAAGAGGGTGAGGACCTCGTTGTGACTGATAGCCCCCGGATTGGTAAAGTTGTAGACTCCCGTCTCGTTGTGCTCTGCCAACAGGATGGCTGCCGGTAGCAGATCCGTCAGGATGGTGTTGCTGTTGGGAATATCCACTACCCGCTCATACTTGCTGATCTTGGTCACAAAGTTGCGGGGATGGAGGTCATCCGATACGGGCATGCGGAGCCGGAGAATCAAGCAGTTGGTGTAATGTTTCATGACCTAGGAAGACCCGTCAGCCCGTATTGGCCTCCTCGTGAAATGGGACATAGATACGCGACTCGGTATGGGTAAACATGGCTTTGAGAAAAAAAAAAAAAGAGGTGGGACGACAACGGGGGTGATATGTGCTAGATTGTACTCACCTCTTCGACATATCCTTTGGTCTCTGAGTAGAAGCTGCCCTTGAAGTTGGCCGGATCGGTCTCTGTAAACCCGGGACCACCGATGGGGTGGGCATCGTCGTAGTGGTAGATGCAGCCGGTGGCGAAGACGGTGCAGTGGACTCCGGCAAGGGAGCAGCAATCGGTGAGGTTGAGCGTCCCAATCACGTTGGATCGCATGGTTTCTTCCTTGTGATCCTCACACCAGTCGACATTGGGGCGGCCGGTACAGCCGGCGCAGTTTAGGACATGGGTGGGTTTGACCCTCACAAGCTCCGTCTTGACGGCTTCTCGGTCCTCCATGCGCACTGTCGTCATATGAACCTCCTTGCCTTGGCTCTTCAAGAGGGTTTCGAGGTGGCCAGCGACCCAGCCCCTGCCGCCCCAGATGAGAAATCGATTTGTGGCCATGGCGAGAAACGTATGATGAGGACGGTACGCTGAGTGCCCAAGCGACCGGCAGTGGACAGGCGCCCCAGCAACTTTTCACCCTCTTTAATATTTGATCCGACACCCACGCAGTGTGGATTGCACTGACAATACTAAGATACGTGCCTTTCCTCGAAGCTATTGTTGGCAGTAGAGCGGGCTCGCGTTAAAAGCTGGGCTTTGGAATGAAGCTGGACAAAAGTGGGCGGCGAAAGGAATATGTGGCGAAGAGACGGAATTGGGCAGAGATACACCGGTTTACCGTTTACCTAATGGACGTGCCTTGATTGTGTTTCAAAAGAAGAGGTCTGATGTCTCGACACAAATTGCTGCAACATTTAACGTATGAATGTCGCTAACTGAGGTCACACAGAAGGCAGTACGTTGGGAGTACGAGAAGTGGTGACGGTTGATTCCAGATGCCCCTATATCCGAAAACTGGAGGTGGCTCCTTCATTTTTGGGGGGGTCGCAACCGACATTTTCCACGCGCCTGCGACTTTTAACATGCAAACAACACAAACCAACCTCCATGTTTGCATTCATTTCCACAACATATCGTTCGATACGGCCTTTCTCACCATATTCACCGACATCGTGGTACGGTGTGGGAGAGTCAATTGAGCAGTTGCATAAGTACTACCATGGATGACCTGCTAGCAGTAGCTGAGTATGGCCAATTCAGTGTCCAGCAAGTATTTGTACCTCTTGATTCAAGGGTATGCCGTTACCGGTATGTTGTGAATGGTGATACGTGGAGGGCTAATGTTGCATAGGGAGGAAGCCATACCGGCTAAAAGTGTGTATGCATAAGTCTGTTGTAGAGTAACTAGGTTAACTGATCTGCGGTACTTCAAGGACCAAGGCAGAAAATGGCTTGATATCAACAGAGAAAACATAAAATCAAGTGCCAGTCCGTCCGCCTTTAAAGAAATACGTGCGCCAGCTACCGACGCTCGCGAGCACACCGTCGTCTATTTGGGGCCTCAGGCGACTGACACTGCAAATCCCGGACTGGGGGTCGAGAATCAAAGCCGGAACCATTCCATGCATGTAGGGTAAGCCCCGAGAGCTTGTCGGGTTGCAA
Organism: Xylariaceae sp. FL0594; assembly: GCA_022385605.1. Lineage (NCBI taxonomy): Eukaryota > Fungi > Ascomycota > Sordariomycetes > Xylariales > Xylariaceae > Xylariaceae sp. FL0594. The sequence goes on from MU280781.1 coordinate 145,688, forward strand.
CGAACCGCCTCTTAGGCACGGAACGGATCGCTACTCCTGCCACAGACGGCTCTACTATCTAAGCCGCCCAAACTTCTGGCCCGACAAATGAGAATGGCCGGAAGCGTGAAAGCTAAGTGTAAGCAGACAAGTAGATAAGGCGCCTTTGCGTCCGGACTCCGAAGTCTCTTAGCTAGTATCCAATGCGCATAGAAAACGCTCGGCAGAGGACAATTTCACGATTGCCTTCCATATTTGACTTGGTCGCGCCTATAGATCGTCCACGAGAAGATGCAACTAAGCTCCCAGCTGAACGGGTAAAGCCACGATTCCATCCAGGGCTGATGAGCTACGCACATATTGTTAGATCGCTATCAAACTACAGCAGATGTATGAGCCTATACGGCTTGACATGTTCCGCCCCCACGGAACAGCGTTGCGCTGGTCCGACGAAGGCTAGATGTCCGCGCATAAGACGTACAAGATGTGAAGGCGGGTTTGCAATCCAGCCGTGCCAGATTGTGCATCTTCTTTTCACATACGCATTTAGCATCTTAGATAGACTATATGACATGCAGCGACCCCAAAATCCATGTCTGCCACGTTTATTAGTAACAAATTCATCACTATTCGGCACCTGATGATATACATAATACACCAGTATAAAGATCATAAATGGAAGTCAATGATGCCGAGCGTAATAAAGCACGCAGGTAGGTGCCAGGGAATAGGTCGAGAAAGTACCTACGTTGGGAGGAAATAATAAGTACCGCGGAGGTATGCAGGGTATACAGTTGGCAAGTTTCCAACAACAAAGATGCTACGGCATGAGGTAGAAGGTACCTCTAAGGTACGTGATACAGAGCATTCGTATTCGTATTAGTATTCTGAAATCAAATTCAGGGACAGCATTTAGCATCCAATTGCAAAAGTTCTGTCATTCAATATGCACCGCCCCTCTTAAAATTCAAAATACTTTTCCAAGGATAATGGAAGAGCCTTTTATGATCATTTCTCAGCTTAGTATCTTTCGCTTCTTGTGTCCAATTGCTATTGCACCAAAGTCCCTGGTCCCTGGATTCCTGTGCGGAATTCCAGAACTCAAGGATCTAACGCGGAGAGCTGTGGTTGGCGCATCTATATTCTGTACTACATCCTTAGTGTGCTTCCAAGACTGCAAGTGGATTTAAGATAACATTGGGGGAAATCCTCCGACAGACAGTACACCGTTTTAATATTATAACCTGCACTATCCCATCCCCTGAGCGTCCTCCGAAGCACACAGTCCAAATCTCTTGACCTGCAACAGAGCTTCTCGTTGTTCGACTGACAACCCGACCTTGCCCTGCCCATTGGTTCTGCTCTGCACTTTTGTTCGAGACCGGGAAGCGCACTATTCCACCGAGGCAGTCGGGACATTGGTTGTCTCCTCTACGAACGAAGACCACCCTACGCATCTTCTTTCTCACGAAGAGCCCTTACCTTTCCGAAAATGGGCGGCGTCAAAGAAGTCCTCTATTATATGTTTCACCCCATACAACTACGGCACATAATCCAATGGTAAGTCCATGTGGGATCACGAGCCCCTGGCCAACTTGAGCGCTGATGTTTTGGTTGGACCTTGCAGGAAAGTATGGCACGAACCAGTTCACGTTCGCGATCCCTCCAAGGAGGCGCCGACGCTACAATCATGCTTCAAATTTCTTGAAATGACGAGCCGCAGTTTCTCCGCCGTCATTCAAGAACTGAACCATGAAATGCTCGTGCCAATTGCCCTATTCTACCTCGTCCTGCGCGGTCTCGACACAATTGAGGACGACATGACCATACCCGCCTCCATAAAGGAGCCCATGCTGCGCGACTTCTACAAGAACTTGAACAAGGATGGGTGGAACTTCACCGGCAATGGCAAAGACGAGAAGGACCGGGAGTTGCTGGTCCACTTCGACGATGTGGTTGCCGAGATGAAGAAGCTCAAGACGAACTACTACGACATCATAGAGGATATCTGCATGAAGATGGGCAATGGCATGGCCGACTATGCTATCAACGCCGAGTTCCAGGCCGGTGTTGTGACGGTCGCCCAGTACGAGGAGTATTGCCATTACGTGGCCGGCCTTGTTGGAGAGGGCCTAACGCGGCTCTTTGTCGAGGGCGGTTATGCGAACGCGGCCCTTCTCGAGCGCCCCGAGCTCACCGAAAGCATGGGCCAGTTCTTGCAAAAAGTCAACATTATCCGTGACGTGCACGAAGATTTCGAGGACAACCGCCGCTTCTGGCCTCAGGATATCTGGGGCAAATACGTCGACAAGTGGGAGGACCTCTTCGAGCCGAAGAACCGGACCAAGGCCGTCCAATGCAGCTCCGAGATGGTGCTCAACGCGCTGAAGCACGCCGACGAGTGCTTATACTATATGGCCGGTATCAAGGAGCAGAGCGTGTTCAACTTCGTGGCCATACCACAGACGATGGCCATGGCTACGTTAGATCTGGTGTTCCAGAACCCCAAGATCTTCGATAGCCACCTCAAAATCACCAAGGGGGATGCCTGTCACCTGATGACCCAATCAACCCAGAACCTGCGCCTTGTGTGCGATGTCTTCCGTCAGTATACACGACGCATAGCACAGAAAAATGACCCGAGAGATCCACACTTCCTTGAAATTAGCATGGCGCTTGGCAAGGTTCGTTACCCCGCTTTCTGCTCCCCACAAACGAGGCTAAGCTCTAATTTTTTTTATTTTTCTGCTTTTCACAGATTGAACAATTTATCGAGCAGCTGTTCCCTTCGCAGGACGTGAAGAACGTCAAGGCCATACATTCAGAAAAGGTCCAGAGTGAGACCGACAACCTCGATATCGGGGAGTCTCTCTTGTTGGTGCTGGCCGTTGTGCTGTTTATGTTGGTGGTATCTGGTATAATGGTACGTGAGCGTGTTTTCTCCCCCATTTCCCTTCCCTGCCTCTACCCAGCCTGTCTCTCTCTACTCCTCTCACTGGAAATATACTCACTCCTTGCAATAGCTTAGTGTCGCCTACGCAATGGGTGCGAGGTGGGACAGACCTTTGAACAGCACCGTTACTTCTGTTGCTGGGGAGGCGGCCAAGATAACAGCTGCCATAACAACACATGGAGAGCTCTAACACCATTGGGGAGGCAGCTCAATATGCTTCACCCTATTCTCATGATGACGAATTACCTAAGTATTTTTGCAAGACACAGGCCAGGAGAAGCAGCGCCCTGCCTTGATCGCCGAACCCTAATGAAAACCGTTTCCCAACAAGAGACGAGCCCTTCCTCGGGGAAGAGCTGAGTTACCTTTGTTGTTCTAGCAGCATACATACATAATTTTAATCTTGTGAAACCCCTCCTTTGGGGTTTCTTTTCTTTTCTTTTCTTCCTCTCCTTCCCCTGCCGAGTTATTAATACTGAACGATGACTCTAACTCGTCCTACTACTTGTGAACCCACCTACTGCCCTGAAACCTAGAGAAAAACGCAAAATGCACGGAAGTCAAATTACAATCCAGTCTCCATTCTTCAATGACTACGGTTGTGCCAAAAAGTGCTGATATCGAAGAAGTGAGAGATTTATTATTATATTCTCTTTCTACGTCGCGAGGAGTACCGATTCCTTCTCTGGTTTCGTAGGCACTCGACGGTTTTCCTTCTAGATGCCGCTTCTTCGCGGTGTTGCCGTTTGAGGATCGCGAACATTAGTTACTTTTTTCTCTTCTCTTCTCTTTTCTTTTCTTACCCTATTAGCTGCTGTTGGTGTCTTTATATATTTCTCTTCTTCTTGTCTTCCGACTTCAGATCGAGTGATGGGAGGAGTCCTTTCGTTTCTTTTTTTGTTGCTTTTGCCGCCAAGGCATGCACATCAGCAGTTGAAGGTGTGTGTGTTTGTCTTGTTCTGGTTTCATATTGGCTCAGTGTCAGTCAGTACCTGCGTCAGTCATCATATCATGTCTTGGCCCTGTTGTGTTTCACACCCTGTGCTTCTTACGTGCCACTGCATAAGGAATTGTTCCATGGTGAGTATCTTGATGCTCAGTTTGATATCGTATGTACATATGCGCTGTGATATGTGCAAGATGCCAATTGACGTGTCTTGGTCTAACCTAGATCCAATCATCCATCCTTCTCCAATAGTCTATCGTTTCGCTCCCTTTTTCTCCTCTATGCAAGTTTGCCATATCTTCGAACCTATATCATTGCTGAAATAGATGACGGACAGACAAAACGCTAATTAAAGCCCAAAAATATCGCTGGTTTGCGGTTCCGCCGTTCGCTAGTAAGGAGTTCTTCTGGTTGCTGGATGCGGGTGGTCAAAAATCAAGGTAGGGAGGGAGGGCCCAACAGTCACGAAGGGCGACGCTGCCATGCACCATGTTTCAGCGAAGGCAAGAGAAACCCCTTTTTTTACTGGTTTCCGTTGTTCGCGATAGCATTCGTGGTTCCCCTGACATTTCTTCTGACGTTGGCGCCGGTGGCTCCTGCGAGCTGCTTCATCCGGTCCGAGACGTCGGTGGCGCTCGTGAGGCCCTCCAGGCTCATGAGGTAGGCTGCTAGACCAGCTACATGAGGGGAAGCTGCACGGGGAATCAGATTAGCAGTTTGGCCCCTCGAATCATCGCAGGGTAGGGCAGTTTTGGAAAGTTGAGCGACTACTCACCCATCGAAGTACCGCTAAGGGTAGCAGTATCCGTATCGCTTTTGATGCCTACACTGAGGACGTTGACACCCGGGCCGTAAATATCGACGACCTGGCCGAAATTGCTAAAGCTAGCCCGCTGGTCGGTCTTAGCGTCCAGGGCGCCGACGGTGATGGCGTCCGGGGAACTGGCAGGACTGGTGTTACCCGCATCCTGGGCCTCGTTACCCGCCGCCACTACGGGGACTACACCCGCCTGAACGATGGCCTCGATGGCGTTGTTGATGGCCGCCGACTGGCCGCCACCCAGAGACATGTTCATGATGGCCTTTCCTCCGAGCTTCTTCTGTCGCACGTCTGACTCGACGAAATTGAGGCCATCGAGCACGTCAGCGTTGGTGCCGCCTCCGCTGGCGTCCAGAACTTTCACGCCCATCAGCTGCACGTTCTTGGCCACACCGAAGGTAGCGCCGCCGATGGTGCCCGAAACGTGAGAACCATGGCCGTTTTCGTCGGTATTCTGGTCGGTGGTGTCAGTTTTGTCACCGTTAATTGGATGGGGCTCTCCCAGTTCAGGTCTGAGACAGTTGGGAACCATAACTTACGGCAGAACCCTCGATGGCATTGAAGGCCATTGTGGCACGACCCTGGAACTCGGAATGCGTGGTGAGGATGCCAGTATCGACAACGTAAGCCGTGATGCCGGTCCCGGCAGAGTCGTCAAAGACATAAGACTTAGCGCCGGCCCGGGCATGGCTCAAACGGATGAGACCGGGCGGTGCGTTGGCCTGGGCCACCAGGGCCTGTGCCTGTACGTACTGATTGGCCTCTATGTACGAGACAGCATCCATGGCATTGATCTGCTCAGCCATGTCGTCATCAGTCTCCAGCGCGGCAGCCCGCCAGCCGTTGGCCATGCTGAAAGAGCGCACCCTCGTCGACAAAAGACGGCCAGTGGTCCCGCGCTTGCTGAGGTTCCGTTTCCGCAAAGTCGTTTTGATGGAGGCTTCCTGGGCGTCGATATCCTCGCTGGCGAGCGTCTTGTTAAACACCACGATGTATGAGTTGGGGACAACGTTCCTGGCTAGAGGGTTACTGATGAAGGCGCTCACTTTGGGAGCGAGCTCGAACGGCGAATTCTCGATGTTGCCAATGGAAGGAGCAGGGGCGGCGAGCGTTCTGAAGGGAGCGACGGCAAGAGTAACGAGCCCTGTCAGAAGGGCGGGCAGTGAGGGTGCCATCATGGACTGACCAGGTATCTACGTGGGTGACAGGGAATCAACGGAAGTTGGTGATATGAAGCTAGGCCTTGTCACAGACGAGGCGATGAAATGAAAGGCGGAATGGACGTCAAAATTGTACACGGGATGGCCAGCCTATCCGTTCTAAGAAGTGATGTCGGTCTAAACGAGGTGCAAAGCTATATGGAGGTCGTCGTTATATACTTTCAATGCTTCGAGGGCGTTGTGGGAGAGCCGGCGCCGAAATGGTAGGGCAGGAAGCCACGAGAGTATGAAGAAACTGAAAATTATATGACAATATTTCGAGACGAACTGCCCCAGGTGGATATATGCTGGAGGCAACGGGATATACCGACGCAACAAAGACGGAGAAGCGGGAGTATATACGAGGTATGTCGGTTGGATGACAATCTCAGCAGCTACAGATGAACAAGTCTTGGTGTGCCCTTTCAAACAACGTGAGAAATGTTTAAAGGAAAACAAGAAAATATATGAAACGAAGTGGAAGATCCAATTGTAAAGATCGTGTGGAAAAGAAAGATCAGCGGCATGAGCTTCATATTATACTACTACCTGAGGTTACAGTTGTTTAAAGGAAAACATCGGGCAGGATACCATTACGGAACAACAGACGACCACTTCCATTCTGAGAGATCTGCAACTCCTTCCAGATATTCCAGAAAACGGCATTGTAAGCGCAGGGGCTTGTATCGTACGGACTCCTGTTCTCCCGCTGCAGTGTCACCAGCAATGAGGTCGGCCTGGAGGCACATGTATGTGTGTGAGGATTGTTAATCCTTTTGGACAACGTCGTTATATAAGGCTTCGACTAAGGTAAAGTACCTACATCAAAAATGGTACCTACATGTATCTCCGTCCATCATGTTTCTCAACCTGATTTTGTACCTTCCATGTGCCTCGTGAATCAGGAGGGGAGTTTAGCCTGGTTTTGGTTGGATGAGCTTTTCGTCAACGTCGCAGGAAGGCGCATACTGTAAAGTGTGGCAGGAGCTTGCCGCCAAGTCAAATGGTTGGCTACGCCTCCGCTTTCCCACCACCCCCTGCCCGCCGCATGCATCAAAGAAGAGGTAAACGATCTGGGCGAGAGTCTCGAGCTGAATCTTCTCAACTCCTGTTTCTGTACTCCGCGTCGATGATTATTGGTGGTACCTACATGTTTGGTGTGGCGCTTGTTATTGTTCGCTGTTTAAAATAGAGGTACCTCTAGTGAGTCCGGCTCTGGTTGCTTATTTCCTCTCACGTTTTTCATGCAACATGAGGAGCAGAGAGAAGGCTGATTTGCGTACAACAGAAAAACATGCAAAAAAAAGAGATAAGATAACGTACAACACTGGGGATTCGCTGGTCGTCACCGACCCAACTACTGGTCCAGCGGTATGTAGCTTAGCTATGGGGGAGCAGACGGGACCCCGCGTTCTCTACATCCTATGGTCGTACGTGCTATTCTGATGCAATGTTTGGAATAATATGTAGTGCCGATTTTTCTGCCTCTTCAATCAGTCATGGCTGCGCTTCTGAGTCCTCCTTCAAGATGTGACACCGTGACTGCTGTGTTTGCTAGGGACGCACCTACCTAAAGTAAGAACTTTCCGTTATCCGGCAGGCGCTTATTCGTATCACCGTTATCACCTATATTTGCTTCTGGTTCTTATACTTCCAATTATCAATACGTGCAGGGTCCTTGCGGCGCCGCAGTACAACGCAACGTTCAGCCAGGTGTTATCAAGCAATGCCAATTTTTGAGCATGATCTCCATTGCATGGCTTTATTCGGCAATCCTGCGGCACTGGCGGTTTTCAGTCGATTAGGATACTCGATTTTCGTGCCGGACAGTCCAGCTCTACGGTGATAAATGATATTTGACATATCGGAACCCCTTGAGAAACGAAACAAGGCAGGGTCGTGGTACGAGATTCTGGGTAACGATCTCAAACTATCGTCCGGCGCCAAGGTAAAACGTGAAGTCTTGGCTGTATCGCGTTTCCTCCTTCCTATCGTCTTTCTACAGGCTCGGCAGTGAGTAGGTAGCTGGCCAGAGAGATACACATCCGCGTACCTGGTTCTCTCCTTCCAAGTAGTTCTAATTACTGAAGCTGTCTAGTGATGCTCCGGCATGAGTGGGACGTGATTCCGGTCCATCCTAATATACTTGACAGCACTGTGATATAACTGACCCCTTGAATAGGGTATTGACGTGAGAAGGACCTACAATCTACAATGCCCATGAATACTATCAACTGATCGGACTTATTTGGATTAACCTTTGTTTGGGACATATTGCATCGTCTGTGCGATATTCATGATGGAAAACCAGCAGGCGGGTATTGGGGCACGTGGAGTTACACGTAGTTGGTCAATAAGCGCCCTGTAACCTGCTGTCTAAACTTGTAACATGCCTTTTTGGACAGGTGTAGGGACAGCGTCACATTTGCAACTACGTATCAAGCGGGCTCACCACCTGTATCCTTCGAGAACAACATCTCGGGCCAAAGGCGTTCCGCCAGGAAAAGCGATGATAACATGGCTCAATACATGGCCGGTGAAAAGCCCTACCAGGACTCGCTATTATCCGAGTGGCTTCGAACGTGTAGCTATTAAGTTCGTTCTTCTGCCGAGATGGTTTCGAAGGTGGTTTCTTGATGTGCGAATATGCGAAAATCTGTCTTTTTATCCCTTCCGTGCATTGGAGACCATGCCGCTATATCCTGTTCAAGCTCCAGACTCATCGTCCCGCTCTCGTAGCTTCTTTTCAGAAACATTCAAGGCCCTACCGCATTGGAGTTCGCCGACGCAACAAATTTAAAAAACGGCCCGCGCCACCCGTATCTAGACAACCACTTGGTAGGAAACCGCAGTGAAAGGAGAGAGGCCGAGTTATATATATAAGGAACAGTGGCAAGGGGAAAGGCCTTCAACCGGTGATACCTTTGCAAAATAGTGTCCGTCAGCTTTATAGAGCCGTAACGTCGACCATGACACTCACTGCTGGCGTTGGTCTCGCCAGTAAGAGTTTCCAGTAGCTAGGGACGGCCGAGCAGGGGGAATCTAAAAGTTGCTAGAAATAAGTGGTATTACCATGAGTAAGATACTACAAAATGGAGAAGTGGTTCTGTAAATCACAAGTGCCTATTTCAAGTAGACGAGAACTGAGGTCCGCGTCTTTGAAAACTGTAGTGGCGTAAGAAAAGGTAGAGAAATGGTTCGCCTACATGCACACATGGTACAAAAGGGGAAAATATCTTGTGGATGGGCAAAAAAAAGTGAAAAAAGAATTCAGAGTCTGGGACTCGAACCGGAAAACCTGGAAGGCTTGACTTGCGTTTATCCTGGCGACTACTTTACCACCGGAGTCACGAAGCCAGGCTCAGGGGGAACGTCGGATTGATACTATACCACTGGCCTAAAATGGTATATATGTATTTTGTAGGTCTCCTGTTGCAGGTCACTGAACGTAGGTAGGTACCTGAAGTCATTGACCACGCCTATCACAGGTACGAACATCACAACACTACATGTACTTACCAATACCGCACCTTCCTGTCCTTTGCGGTAGGCACCGCGTACTACAGAGGCATTCCAAGGTCCCTGGGGATGATGCCATACCTAGTGTATCCGTCGACCCTGATACTCACCAGTCTCCCTTTTACAACCCTATTTTCCATATCTCCGGGCTTGCCTTACCATAGAACTCTGGGTAAAGCCTGGCAACGGAGTAGCCTCGCTCAATCATATCTTGTGTGTCAAATACGTCTGAACGAGTGTGGCTGGCAGCCACTCCGAGTGTCATCACACCACAATACCGGCCCAAATGAGATGATGTGCTGACGTTCTAAATGAATAAGGAGAGCAGGAGAGTAAATGTCAGATCTCTTTGGGGTTGCCGATCTGGTGGCATGTCCAATCAGAATTGCTTCGCTTAGACGGAAGCTATGTATCTCCTCTCCGGGACAGCATTACCTCCAAGTCTAGAGCTGTAGATGGTCAATAATCGTGTTGATTCTGAGCTTTGAAGTGATGTAGTCTGGAGTAGTCACCTCAACGAAGATCTCCCGGCAGGTAGTTGATTACTTCGAGTTCAGGGATGCACCACGACTCTGTCTATAACACGTCGAAATCCCGTGGACGAAAAGTCTTATCACCCAGATCTAGCAATGCTTCTCTATAATGGGAGATTGTTGGAAAGCGCAAGGATGGTCGTACAAGGAAGACAGACTGTCTTCACCGTGGCATCTCGTAATTACGTAATACGCATAGAGAAGTGTATATCCGCAACAAGGAGCGAGAACCCCCTGAGCTTCAGGACACCAAGTGTACACTGCCTACCTAGGTGATAAGAGAACGGCTTAACTGCGGGGAAACACTCGCTGCTGGGTCTGATGATGCGGTGATGCAAAATGGCATCAATGGCGAACAGATATGCACATCATATGTATAGGAAGAGTGGCAGAATGATCATTCCTCTCCACGAGCAAATACCTGTAAAGGAAACGCAGATTGTCCGGCTCCGACACGGAAAGCCATAGGTAGCATCTGTACGAGTGTAAGCGGCAGCCCGGCAGTGAGTGGTCGGTAAGCTTTCTATCCGCGATCCAAGTACTTCTGTATCTAATTTTTACCTATTGCGTTGCAACTCCAACATGCACCGCCGCTTGGCCAGTTACTAGAGGTACATTGTGATCTGCTGAAGAGTAGATAGAGTAAATTGAAGAGGGTCAAGCTTGCATCATGGCCTGACATATACTATCACATGAGTCTAATGAGGCGTGTTTGGAGGAGTATTATCGAAAGTTTCAAGCTATCATTAAGTGAGCGCTTATGTATGTTGACCAGACATGCCAGGGGGTACCGGGTACCAAGTGTCTGCACTATCAAACTTCGATGCATATCGTCTTTTGAGGTCGCCCAAATATCAGATCACCTTACAAGGATTCGAGACACCTCGAATATAGATATATATATATGGCTATCATCCCCGAACACTAACGCTTTGTGTAAGCTGGCTCCTTGATAGAACTGTGAGCATGAGCAAGTGTGGTGTGGTGTGCGACGTCGTCGATGCCTGGTTCTGTGTAATTACGGTAATTATGATATTAAGAGGACATATCTCCTCCTTAATGGAGTACACACAGGTGCACGGTCTTCTAGATAGACATGTAGTCTTTAGGTTACTCCGTTCCAGCAGGAGAAAGTCGCATAGGTCATTATGCTAACCTAGACATGTCGAACGTAATAACTTGGGTTACTGTGATATATGTCGAGGTGCAGGATAGGATATCCAGGTAATGACCCGCTGTACTGCTGTACAGCAAATTAAATGAATCACCCTTGAGGTAGCACCACCTAAAATCCCCCGTAAAATTGGTTGGCAGTTGGCATTGCCCCCTCCCAGAGAAAATCAGCAGCAAATCACAAACTGGCCGGGGATAGATAGACTTGACACCCTGATAAGGTTAACTTGGACACGACATCGCATTTTGTAAGAGCATGTGCCCTTTCCTTACTCGCTGAGCGACTAAGAGAAGTACTCCAACCCATTATCTTAAAATTCTGTTCTGTTCAATCTGCCAACGAATACCGGCAGGTTCTCCATATCTGTACAGCTGTAGCACAGCAACCTTCCCGTGTTGGAACCAGAAGAACACTTGAGCCACCGTTTATGCCTTATTATACTTTCCTAGTTGCAGCAGTAGCGCCCACCTAGTCCAGACTATGACAGACACACGCCTCCACCGCCCCTACCCCGACTGACTGCCATACTCCCAGTGCCTTACTGTGTAGATACAGCAGTATCTCGTCTGCCAGGCCATCCATCCGCCGTCCAGGCCTAAATATCGCAGGGCACGCGACAACTGCCCATATAGACCACAGCGCAGACCACGTCCGAGCCCAACCCTCTTCTTTCGATTGCAGGACGATCATTGCCGTCGGTCCCATTGAACCGTATCCAGCCCGCCTAGCCGTTGATCTTCCCATCTACCACGGTGCTTCTTCTACTTGCATCCACGCCTTTGTTGGAGAGTCGGACAGCCAGTCTTGCCCAAAGGGTTTCTCCATATTACGACGGTCATGACGGCGGGTCCCTTTGACCCTGTCTACAAATAGTGAACTCCCAAGATTATAGTGGTCGAGACAAGGAGCCGACCATGTATTCGCCTGAAGACGCCATTCGTAATCCCTTCGATTCTCCCTTCGTGCGAGAGTCCTACCGAGCATGTGAAGCAGCCCTTGACAGGACTCGTGGCACCGACAACGATGGCGACGACGATGACGACGAAGGGTCTGCCTCCGTAGAGCTGGCGGCCATCATGGCAGTAAACTCGACTCCTGTGACGCCCGGTCCTTCTAGTCCACCGCTCGAGCCGCCCAAATCCGCCGATTTCATTCCGCCCACGCGGCCTAGCAGCACACCGTTTCCGAACGCTCAACAGGGGCAGACGGATATTCGCTGCCTCACCTGCCAGCCTGCATGTCTCGATACCAATGCGCCCTTTCATCATAGCCCCGTGACGCCCACCACCGTCGACGAGCATCCCGCTCTGACTCTCAGCCAACTGCCCTTGGAGATTCACGAGTGCATTCTCGATCAGATCTTTGGCTACCGCGTGTCGACAACTTCACCGAGCTCTTTGAGCATACCCAGCGTAAACTCGCGCAGTTGGAGCACCGCATTACGCCATTCGAGGAGGAAAGAGTTGTCCAATCTTGCCCTTGTTTGCCCGTCATGGCGGATACTCATCCAGGAGCGGTTATATCGGCACATCAAACTGAAAGCCACTGTGTCGGCTGCCCATCAAGTTATGGACTTCTTTGTTGAGCATCCGCATCTGAGCTCATATGTCAAGCACATCGAGATTTGGTTCCCCGTCTTTCAGCCCCAGTTCCACCCAGCTGGTGGACAGCAGGGTTCTCTGGCACTGCCTACTGTTTCTCCCGAGGGGATCTCCAGTGCTACGTACGGCCTCCCAACCGACAATGCGTCAATGGAGGAGGTCTTCGCACTGGTGCGGTACACGTTCCCGGAGGTGCGTGTGATGACGCTCGAGGGAGGTGAGAGAAAAAAGGCGCCGAGGGTACGGTTCTTCGCGCCAGGCTCTGCCCCCTTACCTGGGGGGCCAGCTTTGCCCGAAATCCCTACCATTAACACGCTCATTATCAAAGGCCAGTGGAACATTATACGGCACCCCAAGGACTGGGAGACGATTTCAAATGCGCTGCCTAACCTGAACGAATGGCATGGCACATATGCCAAGCCGAAATCAAAAAGCTATCTGAGCATGGCTCAGACCTTAGATATACTAGACCGTAAAATCACCAAGCTCAACCTTTGTCTCGAGTGCGACTATCGAAGGGAAATCACTTGCCCACCTTACTATCTCAAAGTATGCGAACAGGTACACTGGTGTCAGAAGCTGGCCAAGGCGGCGTGCAACCTCAAGCATCTCTCTTATACAGGCCGCGTTTGCCATGGGTTTTTTGACGTCTTGGCCCGTCACGCGGAACCGCGGACCACGCGGCTGAAGACGATCGACATCACCGTCAAGAACTGTTGCCGGCAGAATGCGCAATGGAACGAATCTGGATCCGGCATCACCGACATGCACTTCATCACCGCTTTTGAACAGCTCGTCCTGAGCGGGATCCGTGCGTTGGAACGTCTCAAGATGGTAGAACTGTTGCGCATTCGATATGTGGATCTTGGTGGGTTGCTGTTCGGTACTTGACCTGTGTTTTGTAGGATGCCCTGCTGATCTTTTCCCAAAACAGACTCGCCTTTCCCGCCTCTGAATCCGTACTTCCTGATGCGTGATGGATGGTGCTCTGGCGTCTGGAGTGAACAGATTCTCGAAGAGATCCATCGCGTTCGGCCCGCGATCCGCTTCGAGGAGATGGCGGACAGTTTTGGTGAAGTTGGCTATAACAAGGAGGGCCGCTTGATCATCAACCCCGACTTTCCCAAGTCGCGCTCTCTCTCGCTCAAGTTGTCCAACTATGCCTTGCTCTCTGGGGGGATAGGATTCATGTGAGCGTTTTGTGTGAGCGAGAGCCGGGCCCCAAAGCGTTCCCTCTGACTGGAAGCGCGGATTTTTATTCTTTTTTTCCGGTACATCACAGGGACGGGGACATGAATGCCCTGAGCCTCACTACTTACTTTACTCTCTTACGGATTTGAACAGCGAAAAACGATGGAGGCGTTAGGGAGGCTACATTTCAGAACAACTGCTGGTGTGGGGGCGCACCGTCTGCCTCACAACGAAGGGTATGGCATGGGCTGGCTGTTACATCTGGTAATTTACGACGCTTGGGAGGGGTAGATTCTTTTTTAACAGCACATAATACCCCATCATGGTAAGATATCTTCGGAAGTGGCGTTTGCGGGGATTGGTCTGGGGCAGCGACGGTCAAGATCCGTGCACCGAAATATTGAAAGCTCATACATAGTCTTTCTTATCAAAGTCATAAAAAAGAAATAAATCCGTTTGAAAAATGAGACCAGGATATGGTATTTTATTTTGATTAAATGTTGCGACTGACTATCTATTTACCATATTCTCTGTAAGGGTCGCGAAGGGGAGAATATCATGCGACACCGGAGGAAGATGCACCGAGATCGTCTATGACGACGCCCAGGATGAAGCAGTTGACGCCGAAGAAGGCGAGGGACGCCAGCCAGAGGCCCGGCACGAAGGTGCTCTGGCCGAGAAACTCGAGCTCGTAGCCCTGCTGGAGCCACAGGGCCTGCGTCAGGACCCAGAGGGCCAGGGCGGCGGCGCCCAGCCGCGGCCGCCGCAGCAGGGACGAGCACGGGAGGTACAGCGGGAGGAAGACCATGTACCAGAGGAAGTACTATTTATTATTTGTTGTTAGTGAGGTAGATAAGCTATGGTGGGGCGGGGAAGGGAAGGGATGGTTTTGTTTCGTGAAAAATGATACGAGAGGAGGGGTTTTTTTTACCTGGCTCGTGCACACCTTGTTGAAGGTGACGAAGGCGAAGGTCTGGGCCATCATTGTCGTGGCCAGGTCCTTCTTGGCGCCGACGAAGGGGATGAGCACGGTCGAGAGGAGGAGCTGCGGTAGGAAGGCCATGCTCTCGATACCAGGGCCAGGAGACGAGGACGAGGACGAGGAGGTGAGGTAGAGAAGGACGTTGTAAGGGCTGAAGTTGTGCCGGTGGTCGATGCGGGTCACGTGGTGCAGGTACGTGTGCGTGACGAACGGCATCCCGTACAGCGCGTACATGGCGAGGTTGAGGGCGAGGAAGGTGGCGAGGCTGACGAGGGTCAGGAGGATGCGCTCGCGTGTGAGGAATGCGCTGCTTCTTCTTCTTCTTATTATCAGGGTCTGCTGGTCCTTCTTTTCTTTTTCACTTTTCTTCCCGCGGCTCGCGACGACGACCATGCGCTCGCGGTCCATCCACCAGAACACGGCGGGGGCGTAGATGAAGGGGTAGATCTTGAAGTGCACGCCCAGGCCGAGCAACACGCCGGAGAGGACGACGCGGCGCTGCAGGACGGCCCACAGCAGGGCCGTGACCAGGACGCCGAGCAGGCCCTCGGAGCTCCCGCGCGTGCTGATGGTCGCGACCATGGGGTTCAGGAGCCACCATATGGCGGCGAACCTGCACGCGCGCTCCGTCGTCATGGTCATGGCCGGCGATTCTTCTTTTTGTGGGCTTAAAGTGAGGATGCGGATGATGAAGTAGCCGGCCAGTAGATCGGCAGCAGCGAAGACTAATTTGCCGAAGGAGAAGAAGAAGAGACTGAGACTACCGTCGCCGGCAGCACCTGGACCCGAACCCGGGAGAGTGGTCGGGTATAGGAGCCAGGCTAGCAGAGGCGTGTACCGGTACGTCTCGCGCTCGTACGGAGATGCCCACCTCCCCGAAGAAGAGGAAGAGGAAGGCGAAAAGAAGGTGAAGCGCGCGGCGTCGGTGAAGACGAGGTAGTCGATGTCGGTGTACTTGAGAGGCGAGTGGGCGTCCTGCCACAGACCGTACAGCAGCATGCCCAGCCGGAGCAGGGCCGCGGACGTGAATAAGGGCAAGGGCCTCGATATGATGGCTGATAGTCTTGACGCCATTTTTTTTTTGCTTGCTTTTCTGTGATGTCCTATCTTTCTTGCCTCTCTGTAACTCAGAATGAAGAATATGGCTCTCTCCGTAACTTTATGTTTGTTGGTGCTGGGGCTTAAGCTTGGAGAAAACGACCAGATTCAGGGGCTAAGTTAGGGTAACCAAGGTCGCTGCATCAATATGAGCATCCTGGGTCGAATTGAAGGTCCCAGTGATTATTAGTTGTCTGAAGGATGGGAAATTAGTAAAATAAGTTGAAATTAGAGCATTTTAGTCGTTTTTACACAGCTACTGAATTCCATATGAAAGGCGGAGGACCTTGAAGGATAGAGAGTTGTTGTGATGAATCTTGCTGTCCACCGAAATAAGGCATAGATTCATTGTGGGCAGCTGGCGGCCAATTGGCTAACCCCACCGTGAAACTTGGGATTTTGACGCGCTTGGGTGTCAAACACCTGCACTGAATATAGCAGGGTATCTCTGTAGACTATACCTCATCGCCAACCTTGAATACTTTACTTTATTCAAACGGTCCTTCTTTCCACAACAAACTCGGCCAGTCTCAATTTCGAAGAATTGTATACTTACCTGTGTATCATGTCCGAAGTCATTGTACCCAAGAAGCGTGACGGAGCCATGGGTGGCGGCGTGAAGAGAGACTACCAGGGCAATCACAAGGGAGGAGGAGGAGGAGCGAAGAGGGATGCCGGCGCCGCCGAGCCGTCGTCGGCTCACCACGCCGGCGCTTACACGTCCATGTTCGAGGGCTTCCGCGACGAGCTCGACGTCCATCATGACAGACGCATGAGGATAGGGAAGGTGTCGCGAGACGTCACCGCGCTTAGCAAGAAGATGTAGGCTCTCACTCACTCAACTCACTCACTCACTCGAGAATTTTGACTGATGATTTCTTCCATGTAGTATATTTGCGCTCCAACGGTAATTCATCCCGCCCCTGTTTTATTTTTATCTATCTTCTGTCTCCCATCACCTTCACAAATCCTACATATGATCACATGTAGGCATTGTGAATGAGTGCTGTCGATTAAACATCTCACTTCACATCGTCAACGCCATTTTGGTTTTATTTTATTCTTATATATAGGCACAGACCTACCTCCTAACCACACATACATGGACTAACATTTTCAATTCCCCTCCCTTGTTTGTTATATATACAGCGTCCGCAAGCTCTCCCAGCCCATCCCGGAGCGCATCCAGACCGAGATCGACGGGCGGATCAAGGAGATCGGCGAGCAGCTGCAGAACATCCGGGCCGACGTGCAGGGCATGAACCGGTACCGGTACCAGCTCATCTGCCTCGAGGAGTTCGTCGAGGCCGTGACCTTCTACCACTACCTGCGGCACCAGAAGCTCATGACGCCGGCCGAGACGCAGCAGGCGTTGAACGACGCCCTCGCCCTCGGCAACGAAAGTGAAATGACGGAAGGAGGAGGAGGAGGAGGAGGAGAGATCTTGTTGACGCCAGCCGACTACGTCTTCGGCGTGTTCGACCTCACGGGCGAGATGATGCGCTTCGCGACGGCCGTCACCGCTCTCACGGGGAGCATGCCCACGGGCGAGAAAGAAGAAGATGATACACCACAAGACGAGAGCGAGAGCGAGAAGAAGAAGAAAGAAAGGTCCATCCTGACGGACCTCCAGGACGTGAGCTCCATGCTCCAGACGTGCCCGCCCACGGGCGGCCGCTTCTCCGTCTACGCCAAGAAGACGGCCATCATGGTCGAGCAGGTGCACAAGGTCGAGAGGCTCGGCTACGGCGTCGCCGTGCGCGGCAACGAGAGGCCCAAGGGCTGGATGCCGGATCTGAATGAGCCGGGTGCCGGAGGAGGAGGAGGAGGAGGAGGTGGTGGTGGTGGTGGTGGGGGGGGGGATGAGGATGTTGTGATGGATTGAGGGAAGTAAACCTAGGTTAGGATGATATGTAAGGTGCAAGAGAAAGAGATATCGTGCCGATTGATTGAGCTGAAAAAGTAGTTACTTAAAACCTACCTACCTAACCCTTCTTTACCTCTGAGGATCTCTTTCTCATGTTGTGCTTTGCTTTGCTTGTACAACGAGAGGTATGTATCCATATGGGCCGAAGTCCCGACTTAACATAGCTGTATACTTACTTATCGAAACCTCAACACGTATGTATCTTTATAACTGTGCTCTGGAAGACCGTCTTCTTGACACGATTGTCTAGTCTAGTTGAGGTATATATACATACATATGAAGCCGGCCCAAAAAGAGAGAAAATATGAAAGCTCAAGTGAGCATGTCTGTCTCACTGTAATAATGACTTCTAGAGACATCCCAAGCATGTGGTACCGCTGTACCAACGTACCTATTGACCAGACGAAAAAAAAAAAAACAGCAAAACAAAACATTCCAGGGAGAACGGTCTCATATGACATGTCAAGTGTTTAATGAAAAACAGACTCCAAGTTCCATCGTGGGGAAATGAGTAGACTAGTCTAAGGTTAGGTCTGTCTTTGGGTTGTAAATACATCGAGTTTCCAAAATCGTCTGATTTAATGAATGAAACAAGAATTGATTTCCTTACGTGTATGGTAACGATGTCTAGTCTACATGTATAATTCCATACAAGAACATGGGCTGTTAGTACTCCTAAGGGATGCAAGCAAAGTCAATTGCGACAGGTGCAAGTTTAGTTCTCATCACTCATTCAAAACAACCTTGTCGCAACAACTTCATTGCATTCCTTTTACTGTGTGTTTCCTTCTCCTTACATTACATTTTTGCATCAAATTAACAACTTTCATACATCTTGCTTCATAATTCTCTCATTCCATCACACAAACTCTAAAAATGTCGAGCTTTCTTTCGTTCTTTCTTTCTTGTCAAGAAATCATAACCCTATCTTGCGCGCGTGCGTTTATGTATGCAAGAAAGTAGCCCAAAAAAAAAAAGACACCGGGGGGTATATAACAGAGTAATCGCTCATCGTAGTTTTTGTTTTCTTCTTAATAATTTCGTGACTTTTCCCAAGAAATGTTTCGTCAAAAAGGCAAGACACATAAAAGTCTCTTTAAACAGTCTCGCGCTCAGTCTTGCGGGCCTCCCGAGCCTTCTCAGACCAGGGGAAGTGGAAGACGGGAATGATGAAGAAGGAGTTGCTGTTAAGAGTTTTGAGTGGTCAGCTCCGCAATTCTCATCCCATATAGGAAAAAAGCAGTAGGAGAACAAAAACAATGACGTACCTAGTATCGGCAATACCGGCGAAGGCGTTGTACCAGGCCAGGAAGGCGGCGAGCAGGCCGAAGACGCCACCGGCGATCTGCAGGTTCTTGCTGGCGCCGGCGTTCCCGTTGGACTTGGCGAACTCGGACGTGGCCAGGAAGAGGAAGGCCAGGTCGAGGGTGAAGAAGAGCAGGAAGAACATGTAGGTCGAGCGCAGGGTGCACAGGAGCAGGATGAAGGTGAAGATGAACCAGCCAGTCAGGAAGAAGCCCAGGACCGACGCCACGTCGGCGCTCTCCGTGTACGGCTCGAGCACGCCGAACCCGGGCGTCAGGATGATGGCGTAGGAGATCCAGAAACCGCCAAAGGAGGACAGCGCGGTGGCACCGAAGGTGTTGGCGACCGCCATCTCCCTTGATTTGAGAAGTCAAGGTTAGCAAGAAAAGAAAATGAATTGTAATTAATTTGTGTCAGAATTCTGAAGCTCTCCAGAACTTACCACATGCCAGCCAGAAGCTGGACCAGACCGCCGTAGCCAAAGGCCAGCGATAGGGCGATGTTGGGGGCCGTGACGTCGCGGGCCCCGACGTTTATGAGGGACAGGACGAAGGTGGTGAGGGCGAAGGCCGAGAGACCCAGCGGAGCCGGGTTGGCGAACTTGCGGTGCTCGGTGGGCCGGTACAGACCGGGCTGGAACTCACCACCGAAGGCGGGGAGACGGGGGTCGTTGCCCGTATGGGCGTGGAAAAGCGGGTTGCCGCCATAGTCATAGCGCTGGGTGGCAGTCTGGCCTCCGTTGACGTCAAGGCCGGTCGACGGGACGCCCGACTGCACCGAGGCCATCTCCTTGTCGGCAGCCGTCGTGTGCGTATGCGTTTGCGGTACTGTGGCCATTTTGTTTCTGTGGTTTGGTTGGTTGGTTGGGTGGTTGATTGATTGGTGTGTGTGTGTTTTTCCCTTGTCCCTCTTGGGGTATTTCTATCTGGCCTCTCTTCTTTGTTCCTTCTTGTCGGAGATAAAGCTGACAAAGCAGTATCACACTTTTTTGGGTCGGCGTCTAAGGCTTGTTATCGCCGTTTATCGAAACGCGAGGTCCTATGATAGCCCACAACACAGTTGAGAGAAGAAAGAGAAGAAACTCCGAGTAAGGGCGTCTGTGTTAGGGGGGCGACATTTATGAGTTCAATTGCCAGGGGACCGGGACGGAAGAAAGAGAGAGAGAGGTGCATGCCTGCCACTACTGCTACAACGTTAGGTAGTATGCTGTACTGTATGTGCCATGCTCCATCACATCAGCTTAGTCGTACTCAGTTGGTATATTGCATGTATAAAAGTACAGAACCATGTGTCATTTGATGGAGTTGGTTGCATTGGCATTGTGGTATACACGACTAAGCAGTACCTGCACTGTACACACTCTAGACACACGTGGGGAAAGGAAAAGACACCAGCTAAGCTAGCAAGAGGGTACTTTCCCCCTGCTCTGCATGTCTCCTCGTTTTCCGTCGTGATGGATTGTCTTGGATTTGTTGGACCAACTCGGGCTTTTCCCCAATGTTGATCACAGTCAGGCGCCGGGGGTTGCAGGCAGCTACCCCGGCCAGCCCCAACAATTCGCATCATAGTCGACCGGGGTCGAGGTTACATCGAGTCATCTTATTAATGTCATCTTAATCAATCTTACATTACAGGAGGAGTATGTCGGTTCTGGTAAGGTCGGACGGGTAATGATGAGCAGGATCATTCAATAATTGCTGCCAATATCATTTATCAGCCATGCTCTCTCGGTAAAGCTTTTTCTCAAACTACAGCCAGCGATTCAGACCTGGGTTTTTAAAGTCTTGGTACAGCAAACTGGAAAGGACTACGCATGCAGAATCCATGCAGGCAAGAGTATGTATGTACAAGACTTGAAGTTGGCCATTGCCGACCTAAGTGGCTTGGCTCACGGCCAGGATCGAGCAGGGAAATAAAATATAGCCATCACCGATGCCAAAGTAGGATAGCCTACTGCTGAACCTAGTGAGAAAAGCTTCGACGCGGTGGCGCTAAACCTTTGTCAGCGGCTTAATTTCCGCCCATCGTGCTTTGACTCGGTTCGTCTCCGTCTGGGGAAGAAGACAAGGCGCTATGCGAATTCTAGGCCGCACAAAACACCAACTTTAAAAGCCACTGACTCTCTAGGTCCCTACCTAGCCCATCCTCTTCGGCCAAACGGCTGCGCCTGGGCATTCTGAAATGCCATAACCACTGTACGGAATAAGGTATCACCCACCTAAGGACACTTTCTCGTGTTGGTCAGGTGACCTAGCCAACGAGCGTAGTGCTGTCGTTCGCTTGGTCATCACACAGCGGGCGTAGATCTCGGTTGCGCTAGGACAGTCGAGATCTTCAACCTAAAACTGCATAGCAAGTTCGTGGTCGTGCCACAAGCACAAAGTAGGTGGGTTTAATGGCCAGATGCCAGATGCTGATGAGCGTAGCGTCCCGGACGAACGGTTCACCAATGTTGTTCGAATCTTTAGAAAGGGGTTTCCAACTTCGCTCAGTTACAACGTGAAGCCCAAACTCGTCACACACCCACTTCGGGGAGTCTGGCCACCAGACCGACACGAATACGGAGCTTACAAAGTTCAGAAGCTCAACACATTTATGATCCCTGCGTCCTTGTATGTAAATTGTATAATGTGACTTAAGATTACGACATGTCAGTTAGACCAGACCCTGCTTTATGTTGCATGCATGTGCCTGTCGCTGGTCACACGACCTAGGTTACCAAGCAAGAGACAAGGGATGAGACCCTCCAGAGACGCCGTACGTACTACTGTCTAATACATGGACATACTAACTTGTTGACATTTCGCATATGGCCATCGACTGGCAGTACAATACCAACTTTGGACATGGACATCGACACCGCCGAGACGGCTACCTGTACGTGCATTCTGGGGTAATAGAGATATGCCAGCTTGGTATCTCGGCGCTTAACAATCGGTATCTCGATTCTAGATCTCTGTTTTCCCCAGATGTGACTGAGATTAAGCCATGGAGGCAAGTAGTCTAGTTCTCACATATACCCTCTTCTTACTCTGTACATGATATCGTGTGGTTTTCGACGGTCTGACCAGGGAAGACTAATATACTGCCTGCAAACAGTACAGTACAGCAAATACCTACCTGAGACAGAGCAAGTACGTGAATGCGCCTTTCAGCCATTCCCGTCTCGATATGCCGGGGATGTGGCAGAAAAAGGAAATCAGCGGGGGGGAATGAAATTCACCATCAGCAAGGACACACCAAGTCAGACTAGTAAGTCCTCAAGGGTTGTTTTTTCCTGTCAGGGATGATGACGGGAGAGAATTTTGCTGATCCGTTTGCCAAGAGCGTCCGAATTCCAGCTAAGGTGAATATGGCTAAGTGCGTGCACAGTACATTCCTGTCCATGTCTGCAAGATCATCATCTCCCAAGAACCCTGGCAGGATAGCTCAGCTGCTAATTACACAGTAAACGATCTAATTCAAAGTAAATGCTTATTATGGACGGTAGTAACTCTGTATGTACTGCTGTACTGTACACATTGTCTACTTATTCTCCACAGAGTTGAGCCCAGTAGAGCACCTCCGAGGTACAGCAAATAGTACACGTGTGCATTGGGCTGCTTCCTTATTGTCTGGGGACTTTGGGGCATAGCCAGACTACTAGGATTTTGGGCGGGCCAAGTTGGGGAGATTATTCCCCACATTACTATTAACCTACAGTAGACAGCTCTTTCACTCATCTCGCTAAAAAGGTCTCTTGTTATTCTCAAGCTCTTTTGCTTAACCTGATTTCATGAATTTTAGATAGCGAATGAAGTTTGAATACTGCTGTTGCTTTGGTAGGATCTCTATCTTTCTACCCAAAAAGAAAGAAAAAAACTTTGTTACGTTCTTCTAACCTGATCGGATTCTACAGACCCTCCCATCCTGTGTACAAGTATTTCGCTTATGAGCCCAGGGCCCGAAAGCGCACCCCATTCACCCCATGCGGCGCCGAGAAAGAAGGTCCTTTCCTTTCCCCGCATTCTCTTTTATTGCCGGTTATTTTTTGGTCGAAAAAGGTATAACTCGGTCAGCGCTTGTCCTACGTAATGGTTGCCAAATTCCAATAGACCAGGACACATCGTGCGATGCGATCATGTGTTGTTGCCAAGTGGTCAGTTCAAACTTATTAAGTATGAACAAAGGGGGAATCCGGGGAAAAGGAAGGAGACAGAACACGTGCTTATTCCGAAGCAAAAGGTCGATCATAAGCACCCGTATACTGTAAATCATCCCACTTATGAAATGTATATATCCTGCCCAAGATCGATTGATTCTTCAGAATGTATGATTCCTCGAGATAGAGGGCGTATCTCGGCAAGCGCAGTCAAAGTTGGAACATGTCAGTTTTTTTTTTTACCTTAATTTACGTGGGTGTCTCCAAACTTGACAGCTGACATACCTGCATCTTTACACAAGTACTTACATGTAGTTCCCCACCTGGAATCACTTGAGGCAACAACCACCGAGAGCTGCTTGTGCGAAGTTGGGAGTAGGTAGAATATACATGGGCGGTTGTACTTTCGACATGTCAAGTTGAAGCAGCACATCATCCGCTCTACATATTTAGCCATGCATCAGATTAACCTAACTGTCTATCTCTTCCTCGCCTCAGAGGAGGCCCCCTGAGCATTTCATATAGGCACAGTGATTGAATTTTGCGAGACTATCTGCTATCACTGACGAGTGGAATAGTGTATGCAACCTAGGCAGGCTCAGCAAGATCTAGGTTCCTTGATTATGAATGAACTAGGTACTCCCGCCTGCCGTCCTTGTCGTCGTTCCCGTCACACTCCAGTGTACGCTCCAAACGATATATATTGGCTACAGAACATGAGTTGATGTGTTTTGACATCTTATGTGCACCCATGGTCTTCGTTAGATTTTCTCCCGCAAGGCTTATAATTATCCCATTTCTATCAAGTATATTTCTGAGTTGCTTATATATAGTATGTGTACATAAGTAGGTAGGCAAAATACCATGTCATGTCATCCATGAGATGAACAACCTCCTCAACGATCCGCATCCATAGTCGCTGTGGCAGTCTTGATGCACTCACGGATAACGCGACCCCATTTTACAGCGTTGTCGTAGTCCTTGTTGTCGATGCTCTCAACTAGACCGGGGAAGACGGCTGTTTGTCTCGCGGATTAGGGTCTGAGCTGTGATGTGATACCAGAAGAGGGAGGAAGGACTTACCGCCCGCGTATCCGGTCCAGATACCAGGTGCGAAGACGACGTGCTTGAACCATGGACGCCCACTATGCAACGCACATTTAGAGTTAGTGAGTGGCCTTGTTTCGGACAGAAAGCGTCCAAGCTTTGACAGTGCGAAGAGAGGAGACTTACTCAAGACCAGCAGGATAGAGAAAAGCGCGCTCGATGTTCTTGTACTTGGTGTTAGTGAACCGGACTTGATGGAACAGCTTGACCTTCTTGATGATGTTCCACCAGGGGATATGCTCCTTGACCTCCTCGGCGAGCCTCGCTGCTTTGGTATCGAGTTCACGAGCCGCCGACTCCATCTCGTACAGGCCGTAGAACAGATATTGCAGAACCAGCTCGAATTCGTCCCTGTCGCCTTTCGTCTCCGCGCCAACGCTGTCTCGAGCCCTGAATTCAAAAACCTCGGCTTTGGTAGACGGCTGGGCATGGGTTCCTTGGAACTTGGCCTCGATCTTCTCGACGTATCGTCTCAGGGTCTGGGCATACGTGGTGGCATTCATAGAGATGAGCGGCACGTCGGCTAGTTTGCTTACTACCAGCCCAAGCAACTGGGCCATCGCCTTGTGGTATAGGAAACCTGGATCGCCCAGTTCGCTCATCCAATGGTAGCTGTCATAGTTGCTCTGTAATAATCATTCGGTTAGTGAGTCATCAATCACCTTCGAAACATGATTGAACAAAGACTGTACTTCATGGCACTCACGTGATAGTGGTAGACGGCTTCTCCCTCCGCTGACCCGCCGAAGCCCATATCGATGGACGGAACACCTGCATGATCTTGGAAGGCTGTGTAGTCGCTTCCACTGCCCAGCGGACTAATCTTACCGCCCCATAGATCGAAAATGGTCTGGCCTTCGATGGTCTGGTTGGGCGATTGGACCAGGGCCGTCGTCTCCAAGAGGATGTTGTGAAGCAAAGGAGAGGCCGAGGCCTTGAAGTGCCGGCTGCTAACGCCGACATCCACGTTGATATAAGACATGCTGGCCGTTGAAAGCCAGGGAAGATATTCCTCTACCCACTCGGTGCTGCCCAGCAGAGCGTACTCCTCGCCATCCCAACTAGCGAATATGATGGTGCGCAGCGGCTTCCACCCTTGCTTCAGAGCTTCGCCGAAACTGCGGACAACTTCGTTGATGACAGCCGAGCCGCTGTTCGGATCGCCCGCCCCGCCTGCGATCCAGGCATCGCGATGATTGCCGACTACAATGACTTCGTCTGGGATGGTTCCGTTGATGACGCCGATGACATCCCATATAGGCGTCTCGCTGTAGTCTTGTATATTAACGAGGTTAAGGGCTATATCGTCAGGGGAAGGGCCGATGTTGTATTCAACGCCCTTGTACTCAAGACCAGTGTTCTTCGTCCAGTACTCATTAATATCTGAGGCTTTAGGGCCGTGGCCGTTGAGTGCTTTCAGAATAGGTAAGGCGTCGGCGTATGAGATGGGTAACGATGGAATCTTAGCGACCCTCCCGTCCACAGGCTGGCGAGGCACTCCAGGTTTGCTCGGATAGCCAGGCGTGGTCGGGTCGCCTGGTCCTATGCTCAGGTATTGGACACTGCCGCGTTGCACGCTACTCGGGTTACGTGCCGGCCCCTCCGGATACTGCTTGTGGCCCTTGTCCTCTCTAATCTCGCCATCATCGCCAGGATCGCTGTAGATGATGCAACCGATCATGCCCAGCTCTTCCGCTCTCTTCACCTTTAAGCCACGGAAGATACCGCCGTAGCGAGCAATAGCAATCTTCCCCTCCAAGCTCACATTGGCTCGGACGAGGTCCTCGAAATCCCAAAAGGTGCCATAGTTGACGTAGACGAAGGATCCCGTGACATTGCCACTGGCAGAGTAGCCGTGGAAAGTAGGGATGCCGTTCTCGAGCTGTGTAGTGGGGTCGTCCTCCAGCACGTCCTCTTTCAAGGGAGCCTCAAAAGCGACCTCCCAAGAGTCGTGGTCGGACTCGGAGTCGCCCTTGCGTCTTTCCAACAGGGCTAACCGGTGTTCGACAGGCCGGTTGATCCAGGTGTCATAAGCAACGATGCTAGACTGTACACCCCATTCCTCCCAACGGTCTCTTGTCCATTCGGCCTTAGGCAGTGAGAGCGAGCAATCAGTATGACTTTAATAATAGGTATTGAGGAACTGCATCACACCTGAGAGAGATTCTGGCCAGCTAGATGGGGCCCGGCAGTATAGTATTTGCTCCACTCGGCCGCCTTTTCGGAATCTGGAGTGTCTAGAAGTATGGCCTGGAGCTCTTCAAAACTGAGCCGTCTGTTGTGATGATGGTGGTGCGGCGGGTCATGGACCGCCGTGGAGACGAAGGAAATAAAAAGAGCGATTAGGGATGCGGTCAATAAGATGGTGCAAAACCGGCGCAATGTCTGGTGAGGATACCGTCTGCGCGGGGTTCCCACGACTACCGTCGTTATCAACGGCGTGCGCTCGTCGGCCATTCTGACCTCGGGTTTCTCCATAGGACTATCTGGACAATGTCTCCTATCATATATGAATCACGATTTATAAGATGTTGGCACACAAGTCTGTAGGAATAGAATTATGATATCAGTACGGCTTATGGGATGATCTCCCTCGGCCCATATCACGCAAGAGCTTCCTAACTTACATAGGTACAGCTTGCTGGACTAGGCAAGCGATTGTGGCTGAAGCCGGGATGGGGAGGCTTGCCGATACGTGTTTGTCATCGAATATGGTACAGTGTCTAAGAAAATGTCATACAGTATCAGGACTGTATGACATGCTTCCCCGAAACTTCCTGAGGCTTTTGTAACTGACAAGCTTCAGGGTTTTGTAACTGAAGCATTCAGCAGAGGCTTAGAACCTAGACGTCACTCGAAAATTGCTGTATCATTTCAGGATTTATTCGTACGAACCTATTAGACTAAAAATTATACAACAATTCCATTCTGCTGATGGAGATAACAAAGGTGGCTTACGCATGTTCACCACAATGAAGCCGGGAGCAGGAGTGGCAACTCGAGTCCCTGTCGGTGGGGTGGACGGTAGGGAGTCGGTGGTGGTTTGGTTTCAGTGGAGGCACTACCTTAGTATAGGTGGGGGAGCGGTCATGAACTTTGAACTTTGAAGTCCTTCCTCCAAAACCCAGTTGAAGCCACTTAAAGGGAGGCATAAAGAGTCGGAGATTCCAGGCGGCAGAGGCTGCTTCTGAACCGACCTTGGATGGAATTCCATTCAGCAGTTGCCAGTGACTCGACTCTTGATGGCGAGAAGAGTTTGGGATGATGTTAGTACAGTGTAAGCTGCATAAGCTAAGAGACTCCTGCATCTACATCTTGCCCGGCCGTGTGACCAAATTTTCACGTCCAACGTCTCTCTCGGTGGCGGCGGGTATACAATTGCGAAATTCCCAAGGTCATGGCCAGATGCTATCAATCCCACTTGCATACCTGGAGCAGACACTGACAAGAGTAATGTTGTCGGTGAATAATGAGAATCCTTGGGGTTCCTCCGACAACGGAAGGCAACCGGGATTTGCTGCTACAAATTGTTATTTTGTTTTCGGATCATGGGGTTTCAAGTGTCGTCATTGTAACCCGCCATGTGATGTGATGGTCCTCGAGATTATTCCGCTGCTTGCACATAGAAAACCAGACTTGAAGGATCTTGTGTCTCCCAAAACTGCGGAAGAGGTTGCAGCAAATGCTAATCTGAAGAAGACTCCTGATGAGGTCGTCATGGCATTGCATACAGTGCCCGTATGTATGTTGGACCTATCATAAGAGATCGCAAATTTGCGCTGCTCGTGTCCCACCATCTTCGCAAATGTGGGAAGTTCTGGTGGGGTTTTTTGGCAGAAAGGGGAAGCCTTGTAACCCCCTAGTCTCGGCTTGACCTAGAGCGGCAAAACGACCCTCCTAACGGCAGGAAGAAGGGTCTGAGAAGGAAATAATTATAAGAAGGAAAGAGCCAGGCAGAAAAAGGATGAAAGAGGGCCAAAAAAAATCGTGCTTCTGTGAGGCAACTGGGCGACCTCTCTGTTTGTCACATTTCAGGCGGTTCATGGTTTCCATTCTTTCTTGCTTCCTACCATTGAGCCTGGAAGAAGTTATATGTGTCCATGATTTGGTAGAAAAGCAACTAGGCTAGACGTCCGCTACAACCGTTGTGACTAATCATATTTTTTTCTATTTTTATTTGACTCTTTGTCGTCTGTCCTAAGAACGCTGGAAAATTGCGTAACTTGGAGTCCGAGTTCCATTCTCTCGCCCTGCGTAACCTTCAACAGAAAGCTGCTTGCTTGTCTAGATAGGTAGTCACGATGACCACGAGACCGCAAGCCGCGAGGCCGAAGCCGAAGCTGCCGGCTAAGCAGCTGGCTATCCTGGGTAAGCAGTACCATTTTATTTGGCCTCGAAATATCTCGGTTCTCCGCGGTTAGCCTGACGCCACAACGTCATGGCGACTCTGGCCGCTTCAGCCTCCATCTAGAGTCTACACAGCTTCCACCTCCTTTAAAGGGCCGCCCATAACGCGAAGTCGACGTTGTTTTCCAGGGTCGCGATGTGCTATAGCTGTTGCTTGGGGGCTGTAAGTCAGGGGATAATATAGCCTGCCTCACTACCAACTTGCGCTTCGCTCCTTCGTCCATCTTTGGTGAGTTGTTGGTCTTCCAGATGAAGTTGTCTGATCAAGTCGCCAGCAAGGGGTTCAGTTGAACTGAGGTTATGAAATAGTGACAGAGCATGGCGGCTAGATTCGCACAGCTTCCGCCATCGATGGCACGACCATATACAACAACTTCCTTGAGAATCCCACGAGGCTAACATATTCCTACAGCTGTTGCACGATTTGCCGAGCCTCTGGCTATGACATCCGTATATCCCTATCTCCCAGAAATGATCGCAAGCTTTGGAGTAGAAAAGAAGGATGTTGCCAAGTGGGCTGGCGCTACCAGTGCAGTCTTCTCGCTTGCCCAGAGCTTGACGGCAGTGCCATGGGGCCGGGCTTCTGACAGATTTGGTGAGCTCATCATATCCATGACGGTCCTTGCTTGGTGGCGGGTACCAAGTTGATATTCAAGTCAAGAGACTAACCGTGAACGCTGTTCCAGGGAGAAAACCTGTCATCATGACTGGGCTGTTCTTTACCATGACCTTGTTCCAATTTTGGGGGTTTTCGACGAGCCTTACCATGGCTATTATCATACGTTGCATCCAAGGCGCGAGTAACGGGAATGGTGAGTGCTTCTTGGACCAACCAGTAACATGGGCTTTCTGATGGCCGGCGCCTCGCTAATAGGATAACAGTCGGTATCATAAGAACCATGGTTGCCGAAATGGTTCAGGAGAGAGAACTACAACCAAAAGCATTCTCTATCATGCCTCTAGTCTGGAGCATAGGTTCCGTATTCGGCCCTGCATTTGGTGGACTCTTCGCGAAGCCGGCTGAGCAGTTCCCGGGTCTGTTTGGCAACAGCCATCTTTTCAAGAAATTCCCCTTTGCCCTGCCCAACATACTAGCTGGCGTCGTTTTCCTCATCTCTCTATCCACCGCGACCTTGTTCCTGAAGGAGACCTTGCACAGTAAACGGGACGATCGAGACTGGGGTCTGGTCTTGGGTCGGCGCATCACAGAAGCCTTCAAGTACCGCACGTACAAGCGGGAGCAGAAACTGCGCAGGTACTCGATGCAGGACGCCGAAGCCTCTGCACCATTGCTCCAGACGCTTGACAGGTCGCGCAAAGCGTCGGCAGCTGGGGGCCGAGTTGAGAAGCGTCCTGTACCAAGCATGTCCTCTGTTTTCACCCGGCAAACTGTCATCAATCTCATCTCTGTCAGTATGCCCCGGGATCCATCATGATCCATCCCTTCCTGCTGTTGTTAGGCCTCGTGAAATTGACTGTCCCAGTACACCTTCCTAGCGCTACACTCTGTAGCATTTGATCAAGTCCTTCCCGTGTTCTTGAACTACCCTGTCCAGGAACACACGCCTGACAACACCTTTCCACCGCTCTTCTTCTCTGGTGGATTCGGGCTGAACTCGGGACGTATCGGCACAATATTCACCCTCTACGGCATCGCGTGCGGCGCCATCCAATTCGTGCTCTTTCCGCCTTTATGCGCACGCTTCGGCGTGCTGAACTGCTTCCGGACCTGCGTGCTCACGTTCCCGGTGGTATACTTCCTGCTCCCCTTCACCGTGCTCATCGGGGACGTGCACTGGCGGTACGGCGCGCTGTTCGTGCTCATGGTCACCAAAGCGTTCGCCGTCATCGTCGGCTTCCCCTGCTCGACCATCCTGCTGACCAACAGCGCGGCGAGCCTCAGCATCCTCGGCACGCTCAACGGCATGGCGACGACGTTCAGCGCCCTCGGCCGCGCCAGCGGGCCCGCCCTCGCCGGCCTCTTCTTCTCCTGGGGCGTCAAGAACAACATGATCGGCGCCCCCTGGTGGCTCCTCGGCTGCATCGCCGCACTCGGCTCCTTCCCCGTCTGGATGATTGTCGAGGAGGGCGGGCCGACTGCTAGGAACGGCGATAATGATAGCTCCAGCTCCAGCTCCAGCGATGGCGATACCGACGGCGCAGATGCACTCCAGGCGGAAGAATACCGGGACGCCGCCGTCTTTGAGGACTCTGAGGACGAGGGCGAGGACAATGAAGGATCATCATCCAGAGGCACGGCATCTAGAACTAATGGCTACGGAACGATACGGTAAAAGAGGAAAGGAAGCAGACAGACAACACAGGCGTGGCGATGATCGAAAGTTATAGATAGCCCTTTAACCTACCTATTTCCAGCACATCTAAAAGGGGCGAGCGTGTGTTATTTACACGTCTTGACGAAAGCGAGGACATAGCGGATGGATGCACTGGAAACACTTTTGGGACAGCATATGCATGCGTTACGCATTGATTAAACTACCCACAGACAACGGCACGGCACGGCGTTTCATGGTTTTTGGGTAATAAGGGGGGAGAAAAGTCAAAGTCGTGTCTATTTACGTTTTTTCTTACATAGCGATCATGATGGAGATATGGAGTCAATGATTGGATGCTTGGATATATACACGATCTACATTCATCATATGGTCGTTGGACCAGTTTGAATCACATGTTGGAAGGAGTCTGGTGATCATTTGACCTCAATTGGGAACATCAGAACGAAATAGAAAAGAAGAGAGTCAGATAGGTAGGTGTCAACAATCTTTCGGAGTATCCATTTCTACACAGGACCCTGTCATGTGTAACCCCTCAATGCACTTTTTATTTTATGGTCCCCTTACACCACGCGCCCTCGAAGCCAGTTTACCATGTCCCAAACGCCTTTGAAGTGTGCAAGTAGAAATTCGTCGCCTCCCCATCAATCATATCATTCATCCGACATTACGTTTCCTGCAAAGCGTTCGTCTCATACGCTAATACGATGAGTCTTCGTGGGAATGTTTTCCCATTTGTAACCTCCATTAGAGAGGTCGCCTGTCCAAGGGCTTGACCTTGTGGTGGACATGTTTACGCGTAGAGCTTCTTTTCATAGCTCTCCATGTTTACGTTGCCTTCGAGCTGTGCGCTGGCAGTTCGGATCTCGAAGCGAAGAGTGCCGTTGGCAGCGCTTTCATGCAGCTCCTTCAGGCTCCTCTGACCGCAATCCTGCATGGAATGCTTGAGACCCGCCGCCAGGTAGGGAACAAACTTGGAGATGGATCCGCGGTGGGCGACGGCACCGGAGACACCCTGGGCAACGAGGACACTGTCGCCCTCGCTGAAGTACCGGGCAGTACCAGCATTGCTGGCCTGGCTGTTCTTGCCACCGCCGCCAGCCTTCTTGTCCTGCATCGCGTCGATGCTGCCCATGCCACGATAGGCCTTGACCAGCTTGCCCTCCCGGGAGACAAAGGAGGTACCGGGAGATTCGGTTGTGCCAGCGAGCAGACCGCCCATCATGACGGTCGAGGCGCCGAGGGCCAGACCTTTTACGATATGGCCAACGTTCTGAACACCTCCGTCGGCAATACAGGGGACGCCAAAGCGGGCAGCGAAGCTGGAAACAGAATGCACAGCAGCGGCCTGAGGACGGCCAACAGCCATGACTTCCTGGGTGATACAAGCGCTTCCGCTGCCCATACCGATACGCAGGCCGTCAACACCCGCCGCGATCAAGGACGCAGCCTGCTCGCGAGTCACGACGTTTCCGCCGATCACATCGAGCTTGGGGTATTGGTTCTTGATCCACTTGACCATCTCAATCTGGTACATGCTGTTTCCTTGGCTGCTATCGAGGATGACGATGTCTAGGCCGGCATCCACGAGCTTCTGGAGACGGATCTTGTCCTCCGGTCGAGTGCCGATAGCGGCGGCGCAGATGAGTTGCTTAGAGTCTGGTAGCTTGGACGCGAGGGGAAAGTGGAGGTTCTTGGTCAAGTCGGAGCGCGAGATCATGGACACCAGGTTGAAGTCCTTGTCAACGATGGGAAGCTTTCCCTTCTTCGACTGGGCTAGGATTTTATTGGCCTCCAGCAGAGTGACACCAGAAGGGGCAGTGATAAGGTCGGTAACCATGACCTTGTCAACCGTCTGAGAAAGATCGTCTTCGAATTGGAGGTCGCGGTTCGTGACGATGCCAAGGAGCTTGGAGCCGAGCTTGCCCGTAGCTGATGAGAGTCCATTGGTTAGCAGACTGCTTTGAATCGACACATGTGACAGGTCAAGAGCAAACTCGTCCAGTGGGCATCGTCATTAGGAGCATAATTTCTTCCCCATGACATTGCTGTCTATACGGTGGAACGAAAGTTATTGAGATTATGTGTGTAATCATCAAAGGCAACACAGGACAATCGGGAAATCGAGGGGTTCAAGAGCTCACCTGTGACGGGGAAACCGCCGAAGCCCCACTTCTCCTTCAGAGCTTTGGCCTCTTCGACGGTGGTGTCCTGGCTGATGACGACAGGATCGTTGATGAAGCCGTTCTCGTATCTCTTCACCTTCCGCACCATCTCGGCTTGAGCATCGGGGGAGCAGTTGTGGTGAATCACACCCAGGCCACCCTGGAGGGCCATATGGATGGCCATCTCGTGCTCAGTGACAGTATCCATGGGCGACGAGACGAAGGGTGACTTCAGAGTGATTCTCTTGGTGATGGGGGAGTCGAGGGCTACCTCGGAGGCGGGGAAGCCGATGTAGCCGGGCAGAATGAGGAAATCATTGTAGGTCAAGCCACCACGAGTCTTGGTGTCCATCAGTTCCTGAAGAGACAGGCCATCGCTCGACTCGTACTCCTTGAGGACCTCAAGAGCCTGGGTATGGTCGAGGAAGTCGGACTTCCCATTGACCGCGGCTTGACCGTTGGTGGCAGGCATGGTGTCGTCTGCAAATCTGGAAATAAACAAACTGACGTACGGGGATAGAAGCTTGAAAAAGCAGCGAGGTCGAAGATAGGTACGACGAGGCGTGAGAGGTGACCTGGCCGACAAATTGTGACTTTATCTTCTTCCCAAGAAAAGAGGAAGGAAAGAGAGCAGAAGCTCCAAGGCCAAGTCCGCACTAAATAGTCAAAAAAATTCATGCAGGAGGGACGTCGGTCTAACGAAAATAGTGGGGTTGAGAGCTCATTGATTGGCCTTATTTTGCTTGACTTTCCCCATTGTCTCTTATCGATTACCCCTCTGCAAGGTTGCTGTTCGACTCTGCGCACTGAACTAAAAACATTCAAAGATCCCCACTGTTACATAAAAATCCACTTCTATTCATTTAGTGAGGGGCAAGTCGGGGGTTAGTGTGTGTTCAATGGTTGCTCCCTTGCTAATAAGTGGAAAACAAATAAACAAACTGCCCGTTCAGGAAGGCTACGGTGCCCAATACTTCTCACCACATGCAAACCGACTTACTGTGCAGTTATTGTCAATGACTGACTGGGGTCTTAACTTTCCCGCCTACCACTGCTCGTTAAACTGACATACAAGCTCGGTATAGCAGATATACTGACACATCAAATCGTTTCAGCATCTCTATGCGACTGTGTCTGCATAGTCTTTTCCATCCCATGGGTGCGCGAAGAGCGCGCATCATCCCCAAGTGATAACAACACCCAAGACCTAATACACCACCCCTCCCTCGAAGCTTCGCAACTTTCCAAACCCACGTTGACAAGGCATCCATCTGCTGTGCGGTCGCCACGTTTATTTACAAGTGATACCCCGTTTCCAAGCCGTCGTATACCCGTGCCCGACGACTTTCGTCTCGGTTCGCAGAGCGAACAAACATTGGGCGAAAATCGAGACTACTACTCATCACATTTGCAGAATCGCTGTTATGCAGATATCACAATCGAGTCACCCATTCGATAAACAATTGAGGAGAAGCACGTCGGATACCACTAGTAGTGCAACCTACCGATATGTCGCACCGGCCACATCCTCTCCGCCAGTCATATACAGTTGACAACTCGCTCATCAGTCGCCAACCCTCGACGACATCTTCTGCGTCATCCGGTTATTCGGCTGCTTCCTTCACGTCTGACTCCTACAATCCCAGCAACTCCAGTTCGGGCTCTTCGGTGGCGACCAATGGCTTTGGCCCGTCTATACTTGGGCATAGACGAGGAAAGAGCGAAGCTGCGATCCGGCCACGTCCCTCTCATTCCGCGACGCTTGACGACCCCCCAAAGAGTCCTGAAAAGATGTATAGTATAGCACGGCAGTCGCTGAGGCCCCTTCCGCAGCCGCCCGCTTCTGGCTCACCTTCACCGCCTCGAACTCCGCCACGTCAGGAGCGCGTGGACCGCCACGGTCGGGGTCAAAGCATCGATATCGGTAAACTTTCTCTCTATGAACATAGAACATCACCATCTACGTCAACAACGCCGCCAGTTCTCTCTCGCCCAACACTTGCTCGCCCAACTTCTATGCTCTTGACCCGCTCGGACTCGATACGGCCAGACTCGGGAAAGGGCGCGACGAGCCACAACCATGGCATCGTGCACGCGCCACTCGTGGCTCCGGACCTCCAGCAACTCGGTCGCTCGTCCACGAACCAACTTCGGACGCTATCCAAGCTGGCTCAGGATGCCTCGCCCGACGAGTTCGCCATCACGTCTCCGGCGCAAGAGGTTGTCGGACTACGAGGCCGTCGGAGACTACAGCGTGCGACAACGGCCGGCGTCGGGAAAGACGGGCTTCGCGGCGACCGATACGGCTTCGAAGGACGGAATTGGATGGACAAGCAGCGCCAATTCATCCAAGCCTACGAATACCTATGTCACATCGGTGAAGCAAAGGAATGGATCGAGGATGTCATCCAACGGCAGATTCCTCCCATCGTCGAGCTCGAGGAGGCCCTCCGAGATGGCGTTACACTGGCCGAAATAGTAGAGGCGCTTAACCCGGGCCGGAGATACCGCATCTTCCGCAACCCGCGGCTCCAGGCCAGACACTGGGACAATGTGGCCACCTTTTTCCGCTACCTCGACGAGGTCGAAATGCCCGACCTGTTCCGCTTCGAGCTGATCGATCTGTACGAGAAGAAGAACATCCCCAAGGTGATTTATTGCATACACGCTCTCAGCTGGCTGCTCTTCCGAAAGGGTATCGTGGACTTCAGGATAGGTAACCTGGTGGGCCAGCTCGAGTTCGAGCATCACGAGCTGGAAGCGACACAGAAGGGCCTCGATAAACTCGGCGCCAACATGCCTAGCTTCGGAAACATGGGAGCAGATTTTGGGGTCGAGGAAGTTCCGCCGGAACCCGTCGAGACCGAGGAGGAGCGCATCGACCGCGAGCTGGCACAGCACGAAGAAATGCTCATCGACCTTCAAGCGCAGATACGAGGCGCCACTCTCCGAATGCGGCTGGGCAGCTTGATGCAACAGCTGTGGGACTCGGAAGACTGGCTCATCGACCTCCAAGCACGCATCCGAGGAGACTGGACGCGCCAAGTTATGGACTACCGGCTGCAGATGAGGAAGTTCGCAGTCAACCTCCAGAGCGCCGCGCGCGGCTACCTGGTCCGCCGGCGAATGGCGCAGAGAGAGCAGTTTTGGCAGGCGAAGCAAAAGGACGTCGTCAACCTCCAGAGTCTGCTGAGGGCTGTCAAAGTACGAAACGAGGTTCGAGACGCGAAATCCCAATTAGCACTGGCCGATGGACCAGTGCGGAGCATCCAAGCCATGGTCAGGGGCCATCTCGAACGCAAGCGGATTGCGGCCCAACAGAAAGCAACAAGCAATGCAGCTGGTCCTGTGCTGAAGCTTCAGGCTGCAATCCGCGGGATGCTGGCCAGGGACAAGGTGGAATGGGTGCTCGACTCTCTAGCAGAAGAAGCGCAAACGATCACAAGTCTACAGGCCGCTGCCCGGGCGATGCTGAAGAGACGGCAGTTAGATGTCCAGCAGGAGGCACTTCGAAGCTTCGGACCAAGGTGGGTTGCCGTTCAGGCCGCCATTCGTGGTAAGCTACTCCGGCAGGACGTCGCAGCCGCTCAGCTCGACCTCAAGCGATGCAGCACGGGGATAGGCAAGTTGCAGGCTCACGTACGAGCCGCCGCCGTCCGCCGCGATGTCGCAAACACAAAGCTTGGCCTGGAACAATGCAGTACAGACATAGGCATGCTGCAAGCTCATATACGCGCCGCTGCCGTTCGCCGCAATGTCGAAGATACGAAGCTTGGCCTCGAACGGTGCAGTGCAGATATAGGCATGCTTCAATCCCATATACGGGCGGCTGCCGTGCGCCGCCATGTCCAGGACACAAAACTCGACCTCGAACGATGCAGCGCAGACATAGGCATCCTGCAGGCTCACATACGGGCGGCCGCTGTTCGTCGCAGCGTTGCCCAGACGAACGAGGCCCTTCTTATGCACCAAGACTCCATCCTCGAGTTGCAGGCAATGGCGCGTGGCATGCTCACCCGCGAACGACTAGCAACGATGCTCGACTGCCTCGAGGAGCACTCAGCCACCTTTACGGAACTCCAAGCTCGAGCGCGGGGTTTTCTGTATAGACAGCAACACTATTCGTTCCTGGAGGAGCTCCAGTCCCACGAGGAAGAAATCATCTCACTACAAGCGTTGACCAGGGCCATGCTCCTCCGTTCCGACATTGGGGACCTGTTGAACGAGATGGATGAGTATGAAGAGGCCACGATCGAATTACAAGCACTTGCCCGAGGCTGCATCGTGAGACACCAGTTCGCTGCCAAGAAGAAACACTTCGAAGAGAATATGCAAAAGGTGGTCAAGATCCAGAGCTTTGTTCGAGCTAAACTCCAAGGCCAGGCGTACAAGAGCCTCACAACAGGGAAGAACCCTCCTGTCAGCGCCGTCAAGAACTTTGTGCATCTGCTGAACGACAGTGACTTCGACTTCAACGAGGAGGTGGAGTTTGAGCGCCTGCGAAAGACGGTGGTCCAGCAAGTCAGACAGAACGAGATGCTCGAGCAGTACATCGACCAGCTGGATATCAAGATCGCCCTCCTGGTGAAGAACAAGATCACGCTGGACGAGGTCATCAAGCACCAGAGCAACTACGGCGGTCACACGACGAGCCTCCTCGCCAACGCCTCCATCTCGTCCGGGAACCAGTTCGACCTCAAGGCGCTCAACAAGAGCTCGAGAAAGAAGCTCGACTCGTACCAGCAGCTCTTCTTCAACCTTCAGACACAGCCCCAGTACCTCGCGCGGCTCTTCAGACGCATCCGAGAACAGGGCACTCCCGAGAAGGAGTGCAAGCGCATCGAGCATCTGATCATGGGCCTGTTCGGGTATGCGCAGAAGACGAGAGAGGAGTACTACCTGCTCAAGCTCATCGCCCGGTCCATCCGTGAAGAGGTTGACCACTGCAGCTCCGTGCAAGACTATCTCCGGGGCAACTTCTTCTGGACGAAACTCTTGAGCAACTACACTCGATCACCCCGCGACAGGAAGTACCTCAGGGAACTGCTCGGTCCGTTGATACGAGACAGCATCATCGAGGATCCCGCCTTGGATCTGGAGAGCGACCCGATGCAGATATACCGGTCGGCGGTTAACAACGAGGAGCTCCGCACTGGCCAGCCCAGCAGGCGCCCCCTAGACATCCCACGCGACATGACCATCAAGGACCCGGAAACGCGGGAGCTGTTTATCGATCATCTGCGAGACCTGCGCGAGATCTGTAACAAATTCCTGGTGGCGCTTGAAGACCTGCTCCCTAGGATGCCGTACGGGTTGCGATTCATAAGCCAGCAGATCTACGAGTCGCTCTGCAGCCGCTTCAAACACGAGCCTCCTCGCCACATACTGCAGCTCGTGAGCAACTTCATCTGGCGTGTCTATCTCCAGCCGGCCCTCGTCAACCCGGAGCAGGTGGGCGTGATCGAGAAGACTTTGAGCCCGCTTCAGAAGCGCAACCTGGGCGAGGTGGCCAAGGTGCTTGGCCAGATCGCCTCGGGCAGGCCGTTCGGAGGCGGTAACATCCACCTCCAGCCCCTGAACGACTTCGTGGTCAACTCGATCGAGCAGCTAGCTCAGACGACCGAGGGGCTGATCTCGGTCGCCGATGCCGAGCACACATTCGGCGTCGACGAGTTCAACGACTTGTATGCCAAAAACCGGCCGACGTTGTACATCAAGATGAACGACATCTTCGCCATACACAACCTGATTGCCCAGGAACTCTCTACCATCTGCCTTACTCGAAGCGACGCCCTCTACGAGATCCTTCAAGACCTGGGCAGTGCTAAGAGCAACGAGAACGAGATGAATGCGGCCAGCTCGTCGGATATACAGTTGTTCCTCACGCCCCGGTTCCACGACGTGAACGATCCCGAGGCCGACGTGAAATCACTGTTCATGGAGACGAAGAGGTGCATCCTGTACATCATCCGAGTCCAGACGGGCGCCAACTTGCTCGAGATCCTCGTCCGGCCGCCGACGTACGAGGATGAGCAGAAGTGGCAGTCCCTCCTGCGGGAGGACTTTGCGTCGGGCAAGAATACAAAGGGGGCCTACTCGGACGTGCACATGGTGGACGTGACGCGCATGTCTTATTTCGACATGAAACGGACGGCGCTGGAGAACATCATGCGGCTGGAGCAGATGGGGCGCATCTCGAAACACAACTACTACCAAGACATACTGAACGCCATCGCGCTGGACATCCGGACCAAGAGCCGGCGCCGGGTGCAGAGACAACGCGAGCTCGAAGGCGTGAGGATGACGCTCAGCAATCTGCACCAGAAGGCCAAGTATCTCGAGCAGCAGCGGAAGAGCTACGACGACTACATTGAGCAGGCGATGGCGACGCTGCAGAAGACCAAAGGGTGAGTAATCTAGACATGGACAATCTTTAGTAACATGGTCGTAAAAAGGGGGGGACTCAGACTGACAAGTGTTTGCATATACAGAAAACGACACTTCTTCCCGTTCACGAAGCAGTACAACCACCAGCGCGAGCTGGAGCGGACGGGGCGGGTGCCCAAGTTCGGGTCGTACAAGTACAGCGTGCGGACGCTGTTCGGCAAGGGCGTGATCGTGTCGTGGCAGGGGGTGCCGGAGCGGGACTGGAACGCCATCGACCTGACGATCGCGTGCGACCAGGTCGGCATCTTCAACGTCGAGGGCAGCAGGGGACACATCCAGATCCCGGGGGCCAGCGCCACCATACCGATCGACGACCTCCTGCAGGCCCAGTTCGAGGCCCGCCAGTTCATCGACTTCTTCGAGGGAAACTTGAGGGTCAACGTCAATCTGCTGCTGCATCTCCTCTATAGGAAGTTTTACCGGACGCAGTAAAAGTCTGTTACTTACCTTGTAGAGGGAGGGATGCGAGGGGAGGGAGTTTGTTGTTGTGTTTTCGTGTTTGGTGTCATTACATCACGTACATGCATGCATGCGTTTTTTATTTATTTTATTCATTGATGTCTCATGCGGGACGGAAAAGAGGAGGGAGGAGGAGGGAGAGGTGAAACGGTGATTGATTGATGATGGATGGGATGGGATGGAATGGAATGGGATGATACCTTTTGTGCGCACAAACGGGCCTTTTTTTTTATTGTTGATTGTTGTCGTCGTGGTTGTCGTGGTTGTCGTTGTTGTTGTCGTGGTCGTTGTTGTTGTTGTAGAGCAGTCCAGTCCAGCACATACCTGTTGTCTTGTCGTGGTTTGCGTTTTCACGTACGTACGTTTACCGAGAGAGAGAGAGAGAGATTCACATTGCGAGACAAACAAACGGCACGGCTTGGCTTGTCTTTATCTTGCTCTTTTGTCCACGGGGCTGGGACTTGTAGAGCAGCGTGTTGGGGCCTGAGTGAGCTTGGGCTGTTTTGTTTTGTTTTGTTTATACCTACCTATCTGTCTAGGTTATGTTAGAGAGTCCCTCTTTCATGGATAAGAGAGAGAGAGAGCCAGAGAGAGAGAGAGGGACTTGGTTGGCTTGGCTAGTCATTCATTGTCTGGTAACGAACGGCCTGGGCTGGTTAGGTTAGGCAAGGTATACAAGGCATGGCAAGGCTATATTATATAGCTTAGGTAGCTAGGTTAGGATGGTGTTTGTTTAAAATATCTTATTTATTTCAAGGGTCAGGTTGTCCATAATATCCCGCCCACGTATGTAATATTGCCTCAAAAAGAATTCAATTCTCGTGAATCATGTGTTGTTAATAACGCCTGTCCGTCTTTTCCCAGATTCTATGTAAGGTTACTCCTCTTTACTTTTGAATTCCCATGTTTCCCCGCTCTGATATGCTGGGAAACTCTATACAGCCAGGTGAAGATGTGATTTAGTTAGTTACATGTAGATAGTGAGGTGAAGTGAGAGAAATATGTTGTCATATCAAGACGTTAGATCTTCCTCGCCATCGCCCGTCGTCTCTTTCCGCACCCGACTTTTGTAGGCGGCGCCTGTTGCACGGGCTGCGGAGTGGCCTGAGCGGTTTCGGAAGTAACCGTTTTCACCACCTGGGTGGGCTGCTCCATGGTTGCTTGGGTAGGTTTCTCCGTCGGGGTCGCCGTCGCCGTTTGGGTGGGCTGCGTCTGCTGCTGCTGCGTGGGTGGGGGGTTGGCGTCTTTGGAAGCACCCTTCTTGGAGGCAAAGGCAGGAGCCTCGAAGACGAGCAGGCTCTGGATCGTCTCGAGGGCGCTGAGCTCGACGCCAAAGTCCGACTGGCCGTCGAACGAGCCCGTGGTCCACGACTGTCCGCACGTCGAGTTGCCCAGGCCGGAGCAGCTCTTAGCCGCACCCTGCGCACTCTTCTCGAGCAAGGGGACGATGGTCTGCTTCAGGCTGGGCACGAGCACGGCCGTCTTGCCGAGCCAGCGCGCCAGGCTCGCCTTGAACGAGGTCTGGTCCGTCGAGCAGGCGTGGTTGGCCTCGCACTTCTGTTCGACCATGATGCCCGTCTTGGCAGGATTGAAGAAAGTCGCCGCGGCCGTGTCAACCAGTCCGTGAACATGGTTCTCCCATGTGGGGTCCGCGGTGAAATTGTACAGGTGAGCGGCGCCGTGGATGAACGAGGCGATGTTGTAGGACCACTCGTCACGGTTCACCTGGGAGCAGTTGGCGCCC
Organism: Xylariaceae sp. FL0594; assembly: GCA_022385605.1. NCBI lineage: Eukaryota > Fungi > Ascomycota > Sordariomycetes > Xylariales > Xylariaceae > Xylariaceae sp. FL0594. The sequence continues at coordinate 187,679 of MU280781.1, forward strand.
TTGTCGTCGCCCGTGCCGTCGTAGACATGGTAGTCCTGGCTCACCAGCCCGACGCCCCTGGACCAGTCCCAGATCTTGACGGCCCAGTCGGCAAACTTCTGGTCTCCCGTATACCGGGCTAGCCGTGCGGCCGTCTGGAAGAAGGCGCCGTTCGTCACGGCGTTCTTGTACGTCCACCCGTTGGCCTTGGGGTTGTACTGCCACTTCAACCCGCCGCTGCAGGTCTCGCTGTCGTCCTGCCACCGCTTCACGAACAAGTTGAAGGCGTTGGTCGAAATGGTTTCCCACGAAGGGGCACCCGGTAGCGTGTCAAAGTTGTACTCCATGGCGGTGAGAGCATTGAAAAGCCAATAAGCCTAGGAGGTCATGTCAGCATTCTCTCTCTCTCTCTCGTTTTCATGCTGCACAGATAGTATTTATTACCTGGTCGTCGTTCGCTTCCCAGCCGGCTTGCTCAGGGGGCACGAAGTCAAAGTTGGGCCCAACATTCTTGGAGAGGGCAGAGAGCAGGTCCTTCTTGTACGTGGTGTCCTGGGTGTAGACTGTGTAGTCCATCAAGCCGTTCCAGCCGGAACCTGATAGCCACCAGAACCACGGCTTCGGCTGGTCGAACTGGCCCGTCGTTGCGGCCTCATTGTGGAAGACGTACAGGCCTTTGGCGACTGTGCTAGCGGCACTCTTGATGGACTGGGCATCGTTTATGTTCAGATCTAGTGCTCCGGCCCCGTGGGCAAGGGCAACCGCCATGGTGAGCCCATAAGGTGTAGTCTTCATTGTGGTTTATTTTTAGAAATGCCAATATAAATAAGTATGTATGCTGTAGTAAGCGAAGAGTGAAAAATTCGGCAAAATAGAGATGATAATGAAATGAAGCCAAATGACGAAATGTTGACACAACCAGTTGTGCAATACCTAGAACTGAAAAAAAGACAATAATCTCGGAAAGAAAGAAGGGAAAATAAGAGATCTACAACGAACGGTAAGATGCTGATGATTACAAGAGGGAAAAAGAGCGAGAGTAAGCCGACGAGGGCATCGGTCCTTTTTGAAGTCCATTTGGAAAGTGGCATTGTTGGGTTCCTTCCTACATGCGCTTACCTACACAGTAGTAACATTCCCAACCTACCACGTTCCTTCCCCATCCTCTACTGTACATACTACACAGCAGGCAGGCACACTGTAGTGTTCGCCTCCTCTGATACGAGCTTACAGCCGCCATCCGAGTAGCCCGGGCCCCCCAGTGGTCTGCGGCGTGGCGCTGTGATGCATCTGACAAAGAGAAAGAGGAAGTTCGGTGCTTTGTAGCCTACCAACAGGGTCCTTCAGGAACCAATAAAGAGGGCCTCTGGGCCCAGACCTGGATCTACAAAGGATTGCAGTCTGTTTGGTTTCAGGCTATTCCCGGTCAGGCTAAACAGCGCGGCAGACTTGGACCGACTGGACACCAACCAAGGGGAATTTGGCCCAATATGGACCACTCGACCCCAACCAAGTCATCCACTCAGGGGTAGCGTTATGCATATATCGGAGTCTCCAAGTAACTGTACATGATGATTGACAGGCTGTTGTCAACCATCTTACCGCGGGAGGGAGAAAGCGCAGCCAAAGAAAAGAAAAATGGCTTCATCATCTTGTAACAAATGGGGTCGGGTTCAACAAAGCTGTTGGGCCAGTGGTAATCCAGTCAGAACAGAGCTTTTTGTGATAAAAAGTGAAAACAATCAAATTGAAACTCTTTTGTACCTTATTAGTAGCCGGGGACAAAAGGGGATAGCGGCGCAGCAAGAGAAACTAGACTAAGCAAAACAAAACAACAACAGCTAAGTTGCCACAGTGTTTCACGATTGCTTTACCTAGACACCTAGTCTACTACTAAACCTGCCAAGTAGAATCTGCCTTTCTATACCGTGTTATCATGAATCTTTGACTAAATCTACCTCCGACTGTTAAAAATATCTATCTTCTAAGCCCAGAACACAGATGAGATATATGTTACATGGGCTGTGGAGGTAGGTAGGTTTCCAAGGTCGCTGAAAAAAACCTGTTGACTTGCTACAATTTGCAAGTTCTTGCAAAACTACGTGCATATCTCCATCACCTGACCTAGGACAATGAGTCTCTGGACAATATATTGCCACAGCCTGTCTTTCTACCAAGTTCAAAGGTTCTATTACTGTACAGGGTAGGATATGTAGAAGGGTTGGGTTAACATCTAACAGTTTGCACTGTCTCTTTATACCGTTAAGTAATACAAAACAGACAACAGTAGATCTTGCCAACTTAAGTGCTTCTGTACAAAGCACTATATAGAGAAGGCAAGAAAATAAGTGTGAATTGAAACTTTAAATCCTAGATCCTAGGGCCAGAGAATATATATATATATATATATATATATATATATTCACATCTCTTATACAGGATGTTAAAGTAGGTACCTAGGTTGCCCCAAACTCCCGGACCCAGAAGGGGATCTGTGCAATTTACTTCGGCTCCGTTCGGTTCAGTTCGTGACATGTTGTGCGCTACGCTGTGCTGCGTTGTGCAGGTAGGTGTAACTACAGTGCTGTGCTGTGCTGTATTGTAGCACGTCGTACTTGGATAAGTAAGTTATACAGAACCTCTATACATAACATCATTCTTTTTTTTTATAAAACGTCTGTGCTTCTTCATCCCAAGCGTCTTAACCTCCCCTGTCGTCCCTGAGTAACTAGGTTGAGTAAGCAAGCAAGCAACCAAGTCCGTGGGTTAAGTCGTGCAGAACTAACTGCCCAGTATCTATCTACTGATTTATTAAGAGGATAGATAATGGTATCTTTGTATATTGTTTGGTTCTCCTAACTTAGGCGACCGTATCCAGATAAAAAAGACGTGCTGTTCAAAGCCAGGAGCTAACCTAAGGTTAACCTAGTCTAAGGGGACAAAAGGCATTGTGGCACATGCACACTTTATTCAATATGCTGTTTTCATCCCATCCCATCCGTTCCTTGTCTCAACTTTCCTTTCCTTTCCATATCCCCATCGTTGCGCATTACCCGTTTTCATTTAACAGATACCTACTTACCAGAGAACCGATCTATTCAACCACTCTAAAAATAAATCTTACACGGTCTAATAAAGCTAAATCTAATCTAAATCACCAATAAAACAGGGAACAGTAAGAGAGAAGGTGCTCTTATCTCTATCTCTATCTCTATCTCCAGATAGTGGGAAAAAATCGCTAAAAAGCTATGAGAACAGGAAAGGGGAGATAGAGAGAGAGTGTGTGTGTGTGTGGTGATGTGGTCTTAAAAGGGGAGTGTTTTTACTCTACTACTTACTTTACTTAAGTTCCAGTATCATAGGCAACAGATCATATCGGATAAACAATGACCAACTACCTCTTTTATTGTTTGTAGCTTTCTAGGTTAGATAAGAACGGTTACGCAATACATCATCTTTAACCTAGGGTACAAGACTTTGCATGCTAAAGAATTTCATACCTAATGCATGGCATGTGGCAGTGCTTGCAATACATAGATAGACTGGTATATAAGTAAACATGTTAAGAGAAAAAAAGAAACATAGAGCAACAAAAAAGAACATGTCCAGATTTATCAAAAACAAAAAGGTAGAACCAATAAAAAAAAATCAACTACTGCTCCTCCTCCTCCTCCTCCTCATCTCTCTTCCGATGAGCCGGTGCAACGCCCTTGTAGGTATTATATGCCTCCAGGTTATACGGGTTGTAGTGGGCGGTGGAGAGAGGCGAAGGGTCGTACCCAAGTCTGACCCAGACGACGAGGGTATCCGGGTCGTCGTTGTACGGGCCACCGATGACGAAAGCCGCCAGATTCTTATTATCTCCTCCTTCCCCTCCATCGTCCACGAGACCCTCGCCAAAGTGGTAGTCCTTGCGCGTGCCCGACACGTCCTCGTGGATGAGGCCGAGCTGCAGCTTGAGGCCGCGCCTGTCGCCGAAGACGCGGAGCAGGTGCGCCAGGCAGTTGGCCGTGAAGTTGTTCTCCGTCAGGTCCTTGTGCGGCGCCAGGCACGCGCAGTCCGGGTCCGAGTCGAGCGTCCGCCGCAGCTCGTCCCGCGTCGCCGCCCCCGTGATGACGCCGTACCGCCGCAGCTGCCGCTGCATGCTGCGCTCGAGCGCGATCAGGCCCGACGTCACCAGGTACGGCGACCACGCGTCCGCGTCCAGCGTCTCGAACCCCCGGGGCAGGTCCCGCCGGTACCGCTCGTACGAGTCCCTGTCCGAGACCTCGGGGTAGGTCGGGATCGGCGGGAACGAGGGCGTGCGGGCCTTCTTGGGCACGTAGGCCGGACGGGCGATGCTCTGGGGGATTGTGCCTTGGCTCGGAGCCTTGCTCGCCGGAGGGCCCCGTGGCTTCGGCGTCCGTGGCGTTGGGGTGTCCCGTGCCGGCTTTCGACCGCTCGATTGTTCTCTATTAGGATAGAAAGCCCGCCGTCTTCGATACGCGGGGCTGTCCTCGGGCTCGTCAGGGGTGAGGGGGGCCTTGATATCTGCGTAGTAGACTTTTTTGCCAGCTTTTGTGATGTAGTAAGCATCCTCTGAGTCTTCTGAGTCGTCTGAGTTGTCTTCCGCGGGCGCTGGCTTTGGCTTTATTTGAACTTTTTCGTAGACGTCGGACACGTCCTGCACATTGATCGGAGCCGGGACTCTGTGCGTCGATGTTGGACGGCTCTCCTGTGGTGTGACAGGAGCGGGATGAGGTGGTCCAGTTGTTGCAGAGGGGGCTGTCTCCTCTTCGACTTCCTCGATGAGGGCCGCGGCGAACTGGCCGCCGCTGCCCCCTGGTTGTAGCCCGACAGCGACGTCGCTGCGGAACCTCTTAGCGCTGCCCTCGCTGTTCAGGAACTCGATCGGCATCTTGCGCTTGTTGGGGTTGCTACGAGGCAGCTTCGACCTCGACACCTCAGGCACCAGTGGGATCAGCGGCGGCCTCGCACCCGCGATCTTGTGCCACAGCTTGGGGAGACCCAGGAGTCTTTCTTTGTACAAGGGCAGCTTAGGGTACAGAGCTGGGAGAGAACAACAAGTTAGCACCAGCTGGAAACTATTCCGTATTGTCCATCATATGACATGACCTACCATTGGTGAGTTCGTTGCTAACCCACATCTTCTGCAGAGGAGTGTCGCCCATGGGGAAGACGGCCGGCCCGGGCGCGAACCGAGTGTCGGAGCGCCTGTAGGGAACCAGGCCTGGGGTCCGTGACCAGGGCTTGGGTTGCTTCCTAGGTTTCACAGCCATCTTGATTGGGGTGAACCTTCTCACTTGATCGTCGTCGTCGTCGTGGGTGGTGTTGTTGATACTGTGGTTACTCTGGGCGTTCCAATTGATACCGCCGTCGCCGCCGGCACCACCGAGGTTGATGTCACTGTCGCGGGGTTCGTTCCCGTTCCCGCCGTCACCAAGGCCGCCTAGGTTGCCGCGCCCAGAGGCTATCTCTTGTAATCTGCTGTTGCCGGACTGAGGTTGTTGCCGTTGATGTTGTTCTTCTTCTTCATAGGGGAGTGGATCGTCTGGGCCGAGATCGGAATACAGATCCTGCCCAAGAGGCGCATGCGACAAGATGGGGCGTGCGTAGAGAGGCCTCTCCCTTCCTACCGGTAGTCTGTGGGTCAAGATGCCATATGCCTGGCCGTCCTGTCTGGGATCGTGTCGTAGTACTTCGTCTTCGCGGGCCCGGATACGTTCGAGTCGCTCTGGGACGATGCGGCAGGGTGGCCAGCGTTGCATGTTAAAGAAGTGTTCCCTGGTGTGCTGTGCCTGGTACCGTCTCTGGTCCTTTGTTGCCCAGTCAAAGAGATTGGGTCTCTCAAAGGCCTGGAGCTCTTTGTCCTGCTTGTCTTTGAACCCACCCAGCCGAACCGGGTACATGGTGGGCAGGTTCCGAACGCAGTCCTCGATTATGCCCTCCCGTATCTCGGTGAACGGGTCCTGCTCTTTCAGCCGGTTCCGGAACGAGCCGTGCGGGTCTGCCTTGGCCAGCACCTCGGAGATGTCTGGGGGCAGCAATGCGACCTCTCCAGACCCGTCTTCGACCGCCGTCGTCCAGTCTGCTATGGCGGCCTCGTAGTCTTTCGCGGGTATCGCGTGCCACCACTTCTCCACTGCGATCACAGCAACGTTCGCGTTCGCACCAGTGCTGCTGCTGCTTGCTTGGCCCTCGGGCCGGGGCATTTTCAGCTCGGGTGACAGATCTAGCGGGGGCTTGGGTGTCGGGGACGGCGGAGAGGCATCGTCTAGATACTGCAATCTCTCCTTGATCTGTTCCACGTGTCTCATTGTGCGGCCCATGCGGTAGGCCAAGTTCCGTAGAAACTGCACAGTCCTCTCGGGCGTCTGTGGTATGTAAGGCTCGTGCGAGTAAAACTGGCGCACGCCCGTGTCTCCCTCCTCTGCTTTTCGCTGTGCTAGGTACCGGGAAACATGGTTGCCCGTCGCTTCCCACGATGCGATGTCGCTCCAGCTGGGGCTCTCCCGGTTCAGCTCGATGCTGTCCACGTCCAAGACGCCGAACCGGCACATGCTCTCAGGCACCAAATATCGTTTTATGAACGGTTGTCGCGCCTCCCCGACGCCCTCTCCCGGCGGTTGGGTCTCGATGCGTTCCAGCTCGGGCGTGAAGTCTGGCCCCGCGTGGTCGAGCATGAACTGTAGTGCGCGGGAGAAGCCGGGCCTGTCCGGCTTATGCGCAGCCCAGGTATCGTAGCTGGTGTGATAGTGTTCGAGCATCTCTTCCAGGTAAGATTCGCTCTTGTCCCTGAACTGATCTGTGTCCAAGTAGCGCCATGTAATGCGATCCTCGGGATGCACAGTGTATTTGGGCCGACCGACTGTCGCGGGCTGGTCATCACGCCTGGGTGTGAACCTGCCTTTGATGTCAGCATGTAAACGCTTTAAGTCAAAGTTCGACAGGATATATAATATATATGACTTACACGCATCGGCCGGCACCCTCCAGTTGCGCGCACAGGAATTCAGCCTCGTCCATCGCGAACTGGTAAGAGCGGTTGGGATGTTCAGGATTGGGCTGTGCTTCCCCGTATTCCTTTACGTCCTTCTCGTCACAACCGTTGATATAGGCCACGACCGTCCTGACAGATTTCGGTCTGTACTCAGCCAGGACAGCTCTGACGTCTTCCTCCTTCTCATGCCAAATGGCTAGTCCGCTCGTGTCAGGCACGCCTGATTCCGCGAGAGTACGGAAGTAGGCCTGGAGCTTTGCATCAAACAGGATGGCAAGATTATTTGGCGGGAACTTGGACGGGTTGCACATGTCTATGGTGCGCGACGGTTCACACAGGTATCGTAGCCAGGCCATCTCGAACTCGTCTATCATCAGGTAGCTCTCGTCTCCCTCTTCGTCCTCATCGTCCTCCGTGTCGACTTCCGGTCTGCGCTTAATGTCGCGTCGCCAGTACCGCTTTCTGTCGGGGTCGCTATCATCCTCCCCGTGGCGGATGGCGAGAGGGACGCTATCCGGCTGCCTCCCGGCATCAATGTCTCGCAGAATGGCTCTCAAGAGGGGTCGGGGCGCGACACTCCAAGCATCATATAGTCGGCTTTCTAACTTGTCGAGATCATGGCCTATCTGTAGCCAGTGCTGCTCGTACACGGACAGGCCCCTGTAAATGCGAGGCCCGCGGAAATTCACCGGTAGTGCCGAGGCTGAGAAGTTGGCCCAGAATCGATTGCCATACCTCTTGCGCTGGCAGTCCGCCAAGAAGTCCACTATCTGCGTGTACTGGGACATGAGTTGAAGCCAGGAAAAAGGATCCTTTTCCTTGAGGACCCGTGGCTCTATCACTCGCGGCACGTAGGCAATCTCTCTTGGCAAGGCCAAGGGCTCTTCAAGCGGCGGCAACACAGCCCGGCGCCACGGGGTGTTGATGGCTCTATTCTCATGGCTTGTGAACATGTTGAGACACTGCTGGAGTGCTGCCCGTTGCCATCCGCGCCTCACGTAGAAATCCGCTCCTTTCGTCCCATCCGGATTATTCGCTGATCTGGGACCAGTCGCCGCGTTGGTGTGCGGAGGCGGCGCGTTCGAGCAAGTGTATTCCAACCCGACTTTGATGGAGTGCTCATACACGTGGGTTTCCAAGCCGAATCTTTGGTTGGTCCATTCGGAGTCCTCTACCGGGGCTCCCGACAAAGCAGACTTGGTATACGCGTCGAAAAATCTGTTCTGGCTCTGCACGTAGGACTCGAGTTCGGCTAGAGGGTGCGCATTGGACTGAGATTGTCCCATACCACCTCCTGGGTAAGTAACAAGCCCAAAGCTCGTGTTCCAGAGATTCGTGTTGCGATCTTCAGGGCGCGGCGGCTGATCTACCGGTCGATGGCGAAATGTGGACCGGTCTGGGTCGGGGGGAGGAAACTCCTTGGGATAGGTCAAGAGTCGCTCCTGGGTAGTCTGGCCCCGGAGAATGCCCTCAGTCCATGTTGTCGTCTCTTTGGACGCCTTTTCCTTGTCCCTGTGAACGTTCGCCATAACGCGCGCGTCCTCCAATGCGGCGCGCAACTTGGGATCCTCGAATCCCAAGCTGCCGGTGGACATCAGACGGTAGGTCTCGGAGAGATAGGTCCGGATAACGTTGAATCTCTCGCCCCAGCGAGGGTCTGAGACGGCATCGTTATTACTGAGGTAGGAGATAATATGAGGAATGGCAACACTCGGGCTGCCTCCCTCCGAGCTGATTATCTCTCTTAACGCGGCCAACCGTTCAGGAGAAGCCGGGCCCTCAGCTTCGTCTTCGTCAAGGAAGTTACCTTCGTATAAATATTCAAGCCGGCTAGCCACCCGGTGCCAGTCAGTAGCCCCATCGCGACGGTGAGGTAATGGCGCCATCTTGTACACTTCGTCTCAGCCGCCCAAGCAGCCGCTGGGATTTTGATTTCCAAACAGACTATACAATTTGGTAGGCTAACGAAACTATTCCAGGGTGTAATCATAAGCCGGGGAATAAGCAAGGCGGCAGAGAACGAATATCAGCAAATCGAGTGTGGTCGGGGCAGTTGCACTGGATAACGATCTATAGCTGTCCTCCAACGGAATCCAGTTATTGGCGACGGATAGATGGAGCGCAAAGGTTCCGGAGACAGCAGAATTTCTTCACCCATCGCCCTTGCGGCGTCGCATTCTGCTTTCCCAGAACAAAGGGCTCATGGGGGTTGCCCTTGTCGGTGAGAAAGTGAGACAGCCCCGTCCAAAACGTGTTGGCCGTTTGCAGGTTCCGCAACACAAATTAGGTACGTACCATTGCGTCTTTGTGTGTGGAATTTTGACCTGGCGCTAATTTCTCTCAACGAAGCTGTGGCGTTAGAGGACCGAGCAAAAATACCAAATCGCAGTTATTGTGTATTGAAGAAGCTCGAAGATCACATTTCCATACCATTCATTCCGTGCTAGACATGCCGGAGAAGAGGTCCATTGAGGGGGAAGGACTCGGCGCCGGTGATGATCATGGCAGAGACGATTTGGGGAACAGCCGGAGGCGTGTGACTCGGTCACTGGGGATGTCAGACGAGGAATGGGCGTCTAGAGACCGACGAAGGAAGGAATTCAAGGCTTTCATGGAGGCTAAACGCGAAGAGGCCCAGAAGAAAGCCGACGACAATGCTGGTGCAGCCGCCCAATCGCAGTTACAAGACCCGGTGCCTGGCTCCGATAAAGCCTATGAGAAGAAACCGTGGGAGTCACTTACGATTGGGAGCTTGGGCGAGAACCTTAGCCACATTGAGCGGAAAGACCGCGAGATTGAGCAGCAAAGGTTTATCGTGCGACACCATCAAGAACACTCTCCGCATCAGGTAGAGCACAACATGCGGATACTCAACCGCCTGATAGGGGAAAGAGAGCAAATGGAAGGCAATGAAGAGAACAATATGCCCCAGTGAGAATTAGCCCCCTTGCATTTGTAAGAACTGGCTCACCCCAGGCTAATAGCTCAAGTAGGGACCGTCGAGAGAGACATCAGCGGGTGCGTAGGGTTACGAATCTGGCAGGATTCCATACTCGAACAACTTCACGCTGATTTACGCCGGTAACATCGTCGATACCTGTCCGACCTATCGCTCTTTCTGCACCGACAGAGAAGAGAGACTGGAGCGTTACTACAGCGCTTATGGGCCTGGTTGGCTCTGGCAGGAGCCCGCGCTTGCTGGCAATGCTAGCGATGGGTTGGCAAAAAAAGGCGTGTGCCTCGAGAGAGACCTTCTCTCTGACCGGTACGGCATCGGTGCCCATCCTGTCACGCTAGAATTCAAGGTACAGCGTGATAAAGTATCCAGGCCACTGCTCCCACGAATAAGATTACGCAGGAATGGGCAAAGGAGCAGTGCTGGCGCCACGTTCACGTTGCGCGTCAACACTCTTCTGGACAGTGGCGCCAGCTTCCCCATCATACTGGAGTCTGACTTTGCGCGGCTCAACATCGACTCGGCCGGATACGCCGCCCAAGGGGTTATGGACCTCCAAGTCGTGGGCGGCGCCAAACTGCTCAGGTTCTATGAGCTGCTTGTCTCGGTGTGTTCCGAGGAGGGCCACCCGATCGTCGGCGCAGGCAACGATGCTGTATGGCCACAGGAGCCACGCAAGTTGGGTGGCTTCTTCCCCGTCCTCGCAATACAAGACCCGCGCGGCCCAGCTTCATACTATCATAGGCTCAGCGGCATGGTCCCGTTCGACGCTTGCTATATGTCCCTGGCCCCAGGAACTGACAAGGTGTGGATAGGCGAAGACAGGAGAGATGTGTTGGGTACCAGTCGACTGCCGGCCCATCTCAGATACGACAGCAACAAGGTATTCGCTATCGAGTACCCAAAAGAAATCCAAAGGCTCCGTGAAGAGGCCGGAACGCCCGACCGCGTCATCTTCTTGCACGAGTCTCCAGAGGATCCCGACATCCTGCTCACGGATAGCGATGCACTCGGCTGTCGTGGAAGGAGCGAGCTCGCCATCGGTCACTATCAGACTGACAAGAGAGAGCCACGGGGACAGGAATCCTCCAAAATGGGTAGGAAAGTCATACCGCAACAGGTGATTCAGATCGAGCCGCGGAAAGGAAATGTCAAGACCTTACCCAAGTACAACTCACGCCCGTGGCAGAGAGATTTCGAGTTACCGAGCAGATCACCGTCTCCGTGAATTGGCCCTTTGCGCATTGGATACGAACGATACCACTGCAGGCTGGATGTACAGGCATGTGGTCTATGGCCAAAAGGACAGGGTTTTGCAGCATAGCGTCATCGAATAGCAGATGTCTCATCTTTATGATAGAAGTCACAATCAGACAGTCCCTTCTTCAACTTAGGGGATGTCTGAGTATCCCGACCACCAATGGTGGTCCGAGGGATATCCTCCTGCCCGCAAGGAGCCAAGTGAACCCAAAGCTTGGAGAGCAGATAAACGAGCTCTATGCCGCCACACCGCGATACGCTGGACGTCCCATCGAGACGGCGGCTGCCAAGAGGCAATCGCCGAACGGGGGGAGATGCCGGTGATCCTACGGCGGAGGAAAGCATGCAAGCTACCACCGTGGCCAAGGCCGCCATCGGGCTCAAGCGAACTGATGGGAAATGTCGCATCTTCTTCCCCTCGCTTATAGACACCCGAAGCGCAAGATCGGGGGAGGGCGGGTAACTGAAGATGGCATCAGCCTATGGGGTCGAAGGCAGAGAGCCTGCAATGACATGACGTCTTCGACATGCAGCTGCTTCCCTCCCCATTATATGGCTTTCTTTTCTATGCAATTGTGTTCGGCTATGGGGAGTTTGGGGGCGCTTGGGCGCGAAAGCAGGCATATCTATTCGACTACAGCAAGTACAGCAGGGATTCTAAAAAAACACCTTGTTTGATGTTCATGTATGATCCTGTCATCCAGCGGAACGCTAGACTTTAAACAGGGAAGGTGATAAGTGTGCACAGCGAATGGGCAGAGACAATAACACGGAAAAATGAAGAGGTTGGGAGTCAAGCGAAGAGTAATAAAAAGATGAACGCGCTGTGGAGCAAGGTGCCAAGCGAATACAGCAGTACGCGTTCGCGTAAAGTGGTCACATCATTTGGAATTTGTTTTCTGTTAGTGCATATTCAGGTGGTTTAGTGTCATATTTATGCATGTTCCGAGTTGTTCAGGTCACGAACCACCGTGACTCCACATAGATAAATGATAATGGCATTATTTGATACATGATCGATCTCAACCTGGTATGCCTGCTGTACTACTCTGCAATCTGCAGCCTGTATGCTGTACAGTAGATAGTAACAGGGAACAATTGCATTGTTTGTGCCATGTCTGACTCGACCTTGCCAATCCTTCGGGTTCCGTGGCGCTTGGTTTTTTTTCTTACTCCATGGCGGGCCTGCATTGACAAAAGCACACCGAGGCAATGGATGATCAAGAGAAGAACAAGAAAAAAACATGCAGCTAATAAAAGTTTTCTTCTTGCATGCATGTCTTAAGTAATAGTGAGTGATGGGCATGCCAGTGAAGAGTGTTGAAAAAGTGCTAGTTAAAGCGATCCCGGACTTTGCTCGCAATCGAAGGTAGATTCGTCATTTCACTGTACGGGGCGTTACTGTGCTGTATCGTCGTCACGAAAATGCGAGGTTTCACCTACTCACGTTAGGCAGTCGTCCAATGGGCAGATGATTAACCATTTAGAGGTTGCTCGGGCCTTCCTTCCACGGTCCCGGGATCATGGGCTCCCTTTGCACCTCCTTACTCGGGTTACATTGGACTACCTACTAGGTTAGCCAAGTCTACAGCAGAAAGTAGCTGTAACCTACGAGGTTACCGGTACGGAGAATGTAGTTAGACTTGCTTCAGAAACTTGCGAGTAATTTGTCCAGGGATAAAACCACTTCGCATGCACCAGTCCTGACCAGAGACAGGGCGAGGAAAGACGGGCGGCCTTTGTCAGAACGGGGCGGTTAATAATAAGAAATGGTCGAGAGGGGCCGAGGGTCTCGCATCCTGATTCCTGATTGCTAATTACCTGGATACTGTACTGTTGTACTGCTGTACGTGAACTAGCTCTGGCTTTAAACGCTACGCTTTGCCAATTGGCGCCGAATATCCGTCTCCCTCATTCTGTACGTATGCCTCGTGACCGACCAAACAACAAAAATATCACTGGAGCATCATCTCAATCGAGATTTTCTCGGCAAGGCAGTCGGCTCTGGTTTGGAAGGGGATCCCATACAGTATCAAGTGAATGTCTCCATAGACTTCCACCCTTCTCTTCTACCTCTGGATCCTGATGCACATACCACAGGTACATGCTCGTAAAAGTCATAGCCTGCAGGTACAAACCGTGGGCCAGGGAGTCAGGCGCGGTCAAAGGGCAATGTAGATGAAGCGACGAAGCGCTAATATCAACCCTGCGTTGCTTCAAGAGTTGTGAATGCTTGCTCCACCTGGCACACTCGGTTGTTTTAGGAGGTAACTTGAGCACCCGATTTGCTGGCTATCAAGGGTTCAATCGTTATGTACCAATCTCTGTAAACATTAAGGGTCTTATGAAATTGTTGGATCTGGCTACAAGTTCACGTTATTACGCTACCCGTAGTCCCAAATAAGCTCTAACAGGCCCGTTCCCGTCTAGTCACAATTTCACAATCACATCCTGTACCATCATACCAGCTACCGCTATACTGTACTCATAAGCAAACACTCCGGAATCGGTCTCGAAAACATGAAAGAATCTCCGATTCTTTCGATTATTAGTCTAAAGAGTGTCTGGCATGTTTGACTAGGGGGCACTGTTTCAGGCCAGATGGACCGGATTAGAGCCTATTCCACTTCTGCCGTAAATATATTAACCTACAGGTTTGCGGACCTTGGGATCCTCCCGGGAATTTCTCATTGCGGCCGAACACTCGGTAATCCAAGCCCTTTACACTGTGACTCCGGGCGGAACCGGGGGCCACCACGGACATATGTAGATCCTCCAGGCCGGCCCGTGTGCGGAAAATCATGTGAGCGCCTTATTACATGGAACAAGGGACTGTGTTACAGTACACACAGTGCGGGGCGGCTATCTTGTTACTAAAGTACGAAGTGTGATGGGATAATACTTTGTAATGTGGGATCTCCCTAATCGCCCTTGCTAGGGAGAGATTACCACAGTGCGTGCCGCTTAACCTACCCGGAGCCGCGAGTAGGTAACGTGGTCAGTTTCGACTCTTTCCAGGGACATGGCAGCAATCTCCCTTGTGTGTATATACATCACGTGCATCATTCAGTTATCAATTAACGCGTAGAAATCACCTCCCTATCCCGTGTCAAAGGCCGGGCCGAAGGTAAACTGTTATTTATAATATCATGCATGCTGTAAACACGAAGGGAGAGGCAAGCGGCGGAAGACGTCACCCTAACGCCTGGAATGACTCCCTAACCTTAGGAGAACAAGATGGGCAAACAAAAAAGTCCGCCCTTGTACACTAGGTAAGCAACTCGCGCATACATCGAAACCGCAAGATATGATTATTGCATATGTTAGTCCATTATGTTCTGTACAGGTCTGTACCGTATGCGGTAAAATTTGGGCAATTTGCTCCGATGTCAGCAATAGGGGAAGTCAAGGCCAAATTCCTTAGGTAAGCATACAGATAGATTGGTGATTGGCCCGGCTGGAGTGGCCGGGTCTTCAGGAATCCAGGGGTCGTTTCCAGGCCAGGATAGCAAATGAGCACTTCAGTCTCCCTGGACAATGCCCAACTTTTGCCCCTCGTAAGGAGTGCCCCTCGTAAGGAGTCACAGAGTGCCTACAATCATCTGTTAAGGACGTGTACGAAGTAGGGAGGCACTGAAGCGTTATGTTGAGTTATCATGTGCGTCAGATTAGATGGCAACGTCTCGATGTCGTGGTGCTGGAGGTCAAATGTGACCACTTGATTTCCATGAAGGGCAAGGGGGAGGTTTCTACGCAATTACTCCCTTGTTAGGTTTTTATGGCTAGGTAGGTAGTCTAGGGGGTGTATTCGTTTAGGGAGTCAGCAAAAGATGGGAGCTGCTTCGTATACAGTGCATAGAATTCCGTACTGAATTTCTCAGCAATTCCATAGCCTACTCGTCTAATAACGCCAAATGACGGCGGGTGTTGCCGCGATCGTAGATTGCTGAGCTAGGAGCTGAGCATTCAACAGGAGTGTGATACTGTTGGTTTCGATGCTTGGGCGCAAATTAGCTGTCCTACCAGATAGGAGAGGCATGTGTACTTTCAACAGCCATGGTCCCTGTGGTTGGATGGAGAGTCCTTCGCAATTGAAAATTTTCAAAGTAAGGAAACACAAACTTGCCATAGTCACAGCCTCACGTCCGTATAAGGGATTATAGAGAATCTCTCAAGATGGTTAACTCAAATTGTGTAGGACCTTACCACATACAGCATCCTGTCGTATTTTCGCAAATTAACTTATGGCTCGACTTCGGCGGCGCTTTGGTCCAAGTAACCGTTATATCTAGGGGCATACATACTGCTGTACATAAGCCCTTATGTACTTAGACAGCATAGTATACAGCCTCATCAGATTTGGTTTGAACCAGGGTTATGATGCATTAGGGTAGGCTGTCTTGTCCCAGCTAGCTGGGACCATAGATCTGAACTTCGACGCGTTTCACCAGCCTCAATTTATCGCCGCGTGGCTTTTCGCACCCTTTGCTTACTTAAGCCCCTTCATTCACTCACTCACTGAGTCACTACTAACTACAACTAGCCGCTACCCCCGACTTTTCAGATCGTCGATCGAAGCGAGCTGGCGGGTCAGAACCAGAATGAGAAAGTCCATAAGCCAAAATACCTGTTTTTCAACCTGTTTTTAGGTCACGACCAGCGGGATCTACAGTCACTCAAAAAGTGCCGTACGGTTTTTTCAGTACAAATCAAACACATCTAGTTCTAACCTTTATAACTCCACCATTATAAAAGGGAAAAAATTGCTAAATTAACAGTTAATTTATTTTACTTAAATATTTCAAAATATTTAAACAAATTCTTTTTATTGTTAAAATGATTATACTATACTGTTTTAAACTTAAAAAAATAAAAATTTCTTTATATTTAAACTAAAATTTTAAAGCTTTAATATATTTAATAAAAAAAATAAAAAGACAAAAATACTTATTTATAAACAAAAAAAATAAAAATAAATTTAATCAATTAAATATTAATATAAAATCTTTTATAAATTATACTTAAAAACTATATATAAAAAGTATATCTTTATATTAAAACTAAAATAACTTTATAACTAGTATAGTATATAAAAATCTTAAATATATACTTTTTTTAAAGTTGATTTATTTAACTAGTATAGACATTTTATAATTTTTACTTTTTAACTAAAGCTGCTAGTAAAGATTATATCTAATGTAAAATCCTGAGAAAAACAACCGTACAGGACTTTTTTGACCCCACTGTAACCCCTTTCAAACATGTATTGTAAACTGTAATTTGTGGCTATTCGTCTCATAAAGGCAGCTGTTTCTGATCTTGACCAGTGAGTGCCTCAAGGTACTGGAACTGATCAATCAAGCCAAAGCAGGGGAACCCTGGGGCTTGAAGGGCATTTGAGAGTTCCTATTGGCCTCATCTCCCAATACTCCTGCAGCGCGTATAGTCTAACTGACACGAGGAGGCGCGCATGGCGAAATGTTAATGCTGGCCTTTCCATGTCTCATTCTTGTCATCTTGGACAGGACTTTGCTGGTTACAATCTTACAAGGTCTCGGTTTAGCGTTTGTGGCTGTATCTCCAGACTCTCTCTTATCCTGTCTGCCTGTGTGGGGGGTTGGCTAGCTTGCTTGGACTTTATGTCACAGACACAAGGGTAAGGGTTTCGGTTGAGTGGTATCGCTGTCCCAATTGTACATGGCGAACGGAAGAGGTCACCCGCCTCTTGAGCTGGCAGAGAACAGGTAGTTCGAACTGTGAGAGCGGTCCCCCAAACCTCGTGCAACGCCTGGTTCTCGTTCATGTTATTATCCGTAAACTGTAAACACCAGTTCGTTGATAGCCTTCCGTGGCGGCCTTGCACGTGATGTCCAATCCGAAAAACGCGACTTTGAGGCAAAAAGTGGTAACTAGAATATGAGAAGGGGGAGAAGCATCAAGGCTGATTGGAGAGTCCAAGGTTAGTGGGGGTGAAGGGGGTCAAGGATGATGGGGCTTGGAGCTCCTCACCGCTTAATAAGGTCCAAGTAGTCGCATGAACGTCGCGTGGAAGAGCCACAATTTGACAAACGAAAGTTCTACCACACCAATGAATGGGAGTTAGGGTCGGTCTTGACCAGCTTGTCGATATGTCAATCGAGAAGTTGGCAAATCCCATCCCCCCATTGCCAGAAATGCTACTCCAATCTACTTTCTCCATCGTGTCTTATTTAGCACACAGCTCCCAATGCGGCCTACTATCTAGCACCGCGAAGGAACAGCTCAGTCCTGGTCGCGAGACAGTCGCGACCAACCATTTGTTTACGTGTCTATCAAATGCAGTATTGGTGCTTAGCAGTCATCTTTGCCCAGGCACTCATCGCCAACGACTCCCATTCGTAATAGAAGCTAGTGAGACGATGGTAGGTAGAGACAACCCCATATTATTATTCTTTTCATGGCCTATTGTAGTGCCGCCAATTGGTCCAGGCTGAGGTATGTAGATTTTACGTCATAATAGATGTAGCGGTTATTTTGCTTAGCCCTATGGTCTCCCTACTTGGTATCTGGTATGGAGGTTCCAAGTATAGAAAACCCCAGGAATCAGGACAAACCATCTCGGAGTCTGCGGCTAGAAACAGGCTAACCTGGTCCATTGACGTTCATTGGTTTGTGTCCTAAAAAGGACGAGAGAAAAACGGGTTTGTACAGACACATCGTGTAAGGCATATCAACATCAAGTTCTATCCTCTCTCTCCACCTTGTGTACTGTATACCTAGACCGAAGAGTTTGGTTAAAGTTCAACGGTCTCTTTTAAAGAATGTATACCAAGTTTAGCAGTGCATTTGTTGTTCGTCCTGGAGGCGACGCGCTTGCTTCGAGATCTTACTGGTCCCCGCCTTCTACTCGCACCATACTGTATTCATGCATGGTTTGCGGCGTGCAATAACGCTAACAGTATCTACCAAGAAATGGGGGGCGGCCGTTTCGGGACGGCCCAGATACGTGTCTCCTCGCAGTCGTTCGTTTCAGGATGAGAATTCGGTTTGCGTACTACTGGCTCTGGAGCGTCGCATTCCCTCTCCTATGTTTTAGCCGAAGGAGGTTCGTGAAGATCGGATTTGCAACCTGACTGTACTGCTGTACAGACTGTACAGTACTTGGCGTCTTTCTCCCCTCCGTCTCTGGTGGGGTAGGCCATACAAGTACTGTAGATTGTGGCTCATAATCTGCTCGTCCCCGCCACGTCCTTGGCCTCAGAAACACATCGAGGGCTAATTCGTTTATCCTGTGCTCTCCTGCCCTGCGTGCATCGGCCTTCATGTGCAGAATGCGAGATTACAAACCTTTTGCCTCTGAATTGTAAGACCAGACAAATACCATGCAGCTCTCTGGCACAGCAAAAGCTGCCTACATTCCCTGTACCTACACAGCATAAGTTTGTCGCTCGTGCTCTTGTCAGCTCTGGTCGATGGTAGCCTTAGGCATAGTTGGCATGCGCAGGGACTTGTGCTATCATGAGATCCCTCGATACCAGCCTATTGATGCATCACGCCACCATGCTGCCATGTCGAATGCTTGCCATGTTAAGCTGCACCGAGACCGTGGATTGTGCACTAATTGGCACCTTTACAATGATGCTATTTATACCAGCTATGCCGACCATTGCCTTTCCGCCCTTAAAAACAATTTGTGGATAGCATCTCCTGTGCCAGGCAGGCTAGATAGTAGTAGGATGTGTCTATGATGAAGTTTGGAATGTGGCTGACACGCTGTGCAACTATCGCCAAGTGCATGCATGCATGATGCCAGTACTTAAGAAAGTTATGCTCGACCGATGACAATTGACCGTAGGCATCTGATAGGCTACTAGGTGGGCCACGCTGCTGTGCATAAAATAAGCCGTTGCACAAGCGGCCCACCACAAGGGAATTCCAATGCATCGGTGACCAATGCATACTTTATCTGGCACACTTGACGCCACCACCATTATTACGAGACTACTGCTGTAGAGTTGTCGCCTAACCTGACTCTCCTGGTTTGTCAGGTCCAAACCTGCTGAAAACCATATCTCGGGCTGCTATTGACACGTACGAGCCTCGGTCGGGACCGGTAGGTGGTAGTTGGAATCCAATCCAGGTCGTGAATGAAAGTGGTATCCACACGTAAGGCCTGGCTCTCCAGATCTGTTGCTCAGTCGTGCAACGGCAGTGTTTCTATTGGTGCTCCGGGACGTGAAGTAGTGAGCTGAAAAGCTCGAATCGGCAGTGTTGCGTGTGAGGCCAGAGCCACAGAGAGCACCGACGGATCGAAAGGGTGTGTTTCTGTCCCGGGGCCTGCAGCGGGTTGGATCCTTTTGACCATACAGAAGTACTTAAACACGCATGATTAAATTGATTGCAAGGTCGTGTATTGACCGCGTCGGCCGCCCTTGATTGGCCGAGGGGCTCTCGATGATGGAGGCTGCCCTGGCATGGCTCGCGCAGCGGCGCAAATAGGGCCCAAATGGGTCGCCAACGGCCGTTGGATCTTTTGGGCTTTCAACTGTAAGAGGCTGAAGCACCGTGAAGCACGACGATACGCCGCCCCCTTAGCAGAAGCCCAAGTGCTACGCCACAGCAATCACCTCGAAGTTTGTTGAAATACCTAAACCTGATAGGTACTGTGTGAGTCTGGGGTGGCCCATCCTGGACTTGCCTCGTCTCTCCTTGTGTCCTGTACAGTGCTGTGCTATGCTTGCTTGGTTATGTATCCCTAACCTACCTAGGCTTACTTGGTATACCGCCTGTTGACTCTTGAGTGCTTGCATGACCCTTGCTGGCAACAGTCATTTCCTACCTGCATTACCATATTTCACTTGCAGAACAAACAAGACCTCCGAATCAATCAAATATCGCGACACAGGGGAAATTTCAAGGCGTTGCTGGTGTGCATTAGTGTACTGCTGTATGGGACCTACTTAGTACTAACAACTTAATACTGATAGATCCTCGGCGCCTCGCCAGGTTCAAATGTTTTCGGTAAAGGCAGGGTGGCACCTCCAGAATATCTGATACAGCAATAGAGTTGTACCCACAGTACAGAATGTGTTTGGGATACCGTATACGTAGTAGAGCTTTTACTTACTGGTACAGTGCTTAGGTTAATTGCTCTAACCCTACCTAGTCCATGGCATCACCGGCCATCATCGACACAGGTAGATTCTTGTGAATGAGTTATGGCTGAGCTCGCATATTGCATCGTTTCAACCTTCTTTTGAATCTGGACGATCATAGAGCAGCAGTGTCGCTACCGTAATGCTATCACTGACGGAAGCTGTTGGTGACTTGATATTACCTAGGCAGCATGCAGCATCCTGGATCCATGGCCGGGCTGATGGTACGACTCGATGTGGGTGCTAAGGTGGTGGTAAGTACCTACTTATTAGAGCCAGGAGCGAGCTACGAAGTCAAGTCGGCTGTAACTTGTAATCTCACGGCCTACATGCTGTCTTGGGACATGATTATCAGTCTTGGACTCTTGGTGCTCCAAACTCCTAATAAGCACATACCTCGGATCCTCCTTTTCTTTCAAGTCCTGTCCAAACTCCTAAACTCCTCAGTATATCAATCTGGTAAACAGGATACAGTGGGCAGAATGACAGAGATGTGTCAATATGTATAGCACGTGGTGAGAAGCTACGATCCGGGCCTACTGGAGTTGTGAGCACTGGGCGAGACACATACACATATGATATTTGGCGGTTGGTCTACGTAGCGGCTTACACGACTCAAAGGCTACCTTACCGCAGGTTCAGAGAATCTCTTGGTTGATAACTTGTTATTGTCCGTGGTATCCACAATGCCGTTCAATACCTTCACTATACAACTGTACAGCAGTACAATGTTCCGTCATGGTGGAGCGAGAGTTATAGTGGCACAATTACGTGCATATATTCTTCAACTAATAAGATCATGATGTATGCGAGCACCAGCAGAGTCCAAACACACAGCGACGTGGTATACTGCATAATCAGGGCCGCTCAGGACAAGACCATGGAAGGTCAGTGGTAAAGAGGCCGGCCAAACAGACAAACACCGTTCAATCAAGAAGACAACTGGTTTCTTCAGCATGCAACTGAAGGCTATGTGTGTACGGCCGGGCGGCCAAAGGAGCGACTAGGCCATTGTTTGCATGGCTCGTCGTGTTCTTTTTCCTGCTGACCAGTGACAACAGCAGAACTCCGTGCTGCTGTACAAAAAAGACACAAACAGACTTGCATAAGAGATACGGTATACCTACTACCTATGTATGCTGTGCATCTATAGTTACTTAGTCACAACTGTATTTTGGCTTGGCCATGCCGGAGACAGGCTGATAAACACAAACATGTAATCTCAACATTGACTGAAAGATCACTAGCGGTCCCGTTTGGCGCGGAATGGCACAGAAGCTGTATTCAGTTGCTGTACAGTGCAATCTTTTACAGTTACCAAGGCATTTCAACTGGAAATAACGAACTACAAGACCTAGATACTGTGTAATAATCATCTAGCTTTATACAGTTGCTTCTCTTCTTTCAACCCGGAATGAGGTGAGAGCCGGATAGACCGACATGATAGGTTACAGAGGTATCCTGTTCTGTGTCCTTCTTTCGAGCCATCATGGCAGCATGTGTGAGCCTCATTACAGCAGTATATGTAGTAGTTACCATCCCTATGTAAGCCAACGAGTCAGAACCGATCATCTCGCCTTTTTTTTTTCTCGTGACTAGAGACAGTTGTGTCTTGTCAAGTAGACTGCATAACTTGGAGGAGATACGACAGGAGGACCACAATAAGTCGTCTTCTATGCATTCTGCACACAGTATGGAACCCACACGGCTTGACTAGAATACTGTGCATTCATCTACCTTCATACACTGTAGGGTCCTTAAGTTCTTTTCACAACAGGTTGGTGTCAAGCACAACAGTAGACATGCGCAAACTTAAGACGTAACCTAAGGCAGCAATAAGAACAGAAAGAAAACAGGGGTTCATATATCAATATTATCACATAAAAATAAATATCAGAAGAACCATATCCCAACAATGGCAAAGGCTTTCAAGGTGTTTCACCGTGGCACCTAAAATACCAACAAGACGGGGTATCGGAGGAATGGGCCTTTTCCAGTCACATTCTTCGCCAAAGTTGTCAAACACTACTTAGACTAGACAACCTACGGCGCTCCTACACAGTAACATACGACTTGGCAGGCTGTTAGCAGGTTTGAGTTCACTAAGTTGCTAGATTAGCAGGGTGAGAGGCTAGAAGACTGCTAATGCTTCACACTGTGGGCTGGAATTGCTCGGTATGTATGTAGGGAAGAGGTATGTAGGTTCACTACCACTTTGGGCAGGCTGAGAGTACTTCCTCTGACCTGCATTTCAGCCATCGTTGCTTTCTCGCATCTTACAGGCCATCCCGTGTCGCGTTGCCTGCCAGGGGCCGGGCCCATGTCCATGATGCCCATGGGCCATAATGCCAAACTGGTGCGGCGTGCAGTGGTTCCTTCCCTGTAATCTACACAATACTGTACAGCTGGTACAGCAGTACTTTCCCCTTGTATTGTACATTTTCCACCTTGGCAAGGGCCTGTACATTGAGATTGTACTGTGGGCGGCCGGCCGTCTACCAAGTACGTCTTAATGTGTACTTCTCTCCTAAACGCCAATCTCTTCCAATCCTTTTTCATCTCCTGTATCCTCCTCCAACTCGAGGCCATCTCTCCTTTCCTCCCTTTCCTCACCTCCCTCACCCTCCTCCATCCGATCCAGTCGTTCCCTTCTTCTCGACACATCTCCTTCGATTAGTCTCCCTGTCCAATGCAAAGGAGAGGAAAGGAGGAGAGAGCAAACCCTTAGGGCCCGTCAACTAGTCGAAAAGGAATAGCAGAACAGGGCGAGTCGAGAGTGTGATAAGTCGGCACGGGATTTCCTAGGACTAGAGAAAGCCAGGGACGAAGTAAAGCAGTAGACTCCCTATTTGCTTTATTAGACGCCGGAACCCCGCCTCTTCGTCGAGTTTTGTCAACCGACCTATCCGCCTGTACTTGTTGGAATTCCTCGCAATTAATACCATCTCTCTTTTGACGAGGAATCTGTCAATCACCACATTCCATCCCCTTCGACACCCAAACCTACGCTCTCCCACCCCCTTTGGCCGGCGTCCAATTCAACCAGTCGACGCACTATTGTGCTCATTCCTCGGTCGCCATCCCTCGCCCAGGAAAAGAGAGACTGTGTTGCCTTGCGCGGTATCTGGAATCTGACTTAGGTCATCCGAATAAAGTGGATCTCCTCCAGACATCTCAGTCTCGGGCTCTATACAAGTAGAGTCTGGCACTGAACTGGAGCATCCCCCCCCTCGCGAGCCCTACATGAGCCCATTCGCCCGCCCGACTACCCCTCGATAGAAGCGTCGCCTGTGTAGAGGTACGTGCATGCTCGGCCAAAGTCACGGGCTGCCCCGGTGGGATATGTGAATCTGACTGTGCCTCTGGTCCGTATAGTGGTATGCCGATAGGTCCCGAGACTTCCAACGGAACTATCTGCGCACACGCTTCTTCGTCTTCTGCGTTGAGCGTATAGATTTGCTTGCCCCGTGGGACCCGTTAACTCGCTGTTCCCACCTCGTTCTTCAGGATTTGTCTGACTTCCTGTCGGCTAATCGTGGCGGTAAGGGATAGCCAATTTAATCCTCAACTCCTATCCATGCATATCCTCCCCATGCACAGTCGCACATGTCGAAACACACTCCCTTCGGCCGTCTATTGAAGAACTTCGAGAGACATGAAGGGCGCCTGGCGTTTCTTGTTTCGTGCCAGACACTGTCCGCATCGAGTCACCTGATGAGGCTAACGCAATCTGTTGCAGAGCAAATCCACTCAACCCAACCCCCTTTAAAGGCTCCAGATCCTTGGACCTTTCGTTGACCTCGAAACCCCACGACTTCGCAGTGTCGGCGTTATTCTATCTCAGTCATTCTTTTATTTCATTTTTTCAAGTTTAATTCACCACACTCATTAATATTCTAATGTTAACACGGCCTGTCCTGTTGGGATAATACGCTCATTTTAATCGCAAAGACGAACTTAATACCACTCAGTAACAAGATTCCTGGAGAACCTGACCATCACTCTTTCCACGCCACTCGCTCTCTAACCTACCGCCGACTCAATTAGCCCACCGATTACTGGAACCTTGATCGCTATGGCGTACGCAACCTCAGGTGACTGCGACTTCTTTGTCGAGACGGATGAGCCTCGACGCATGGACATCAAGGAAGCTGCCAGGATGCTGGCTCGCAACAGGCAGGAAATGATCGCCAACGAGCTGTCACATCTTGCCGCTGATGAATATCTCGAGGATATCATGCAGCATGTCCGACAGATGGAAGTAAGTCTTGTCTTGCTTCTATGATACTTGCCCACTACGCATCTGTCCACTTGCTCACACTGGGACGCGGGCTTTGGCGACTCTAACATCCGATTGCTGACTTGGTCTCTTAGGATGAAACGCTGCCTGACGCCAGCTTAATCGACATGCAACGAGAGATCAAGTGGTTTATGAGGCCATATTTGATTGATTTTCTTGTCGAAGCGCACACGGCCTTCGCCCTCCTCCCCGAGACCCTGTTCCTAACCGTCAACCTGCTGGACCGTTACTGCTCGAAACGAGTTGTCTACAAACAGCACTATCAGCTTGTGGGCTGCGCTGCATTGCTGATAGCCGCCAAGTACGGGGATAAGAAGGACAGGGTGCCCCAGATTAACGAGTTGAACAACATGTGCTGTGGTCTGTACGACTCCGGCATGTTCACCCAGATGGAGATGCATGTGCTGAACACGCTTGATTGGACCATCGGCGCCCCGACTGTGGATTTCTTCGCGCAGTTGATTGTGGTGGAAGAGGCAGACGATCGTGAAGTGGAGCATATGGCTGCTTTCCTGTCTGAAATCGCCTTGTATCATCGCGACTTTGTATCGACAAAACCATCAGTCATGGCGCGGGCCTCGCTCGCCCTCGCCCGCGCTATTCTGGGACGGCCTGATGTCAACGACGGTTCTTGGGATCGCGTTGAGCACATGACTATTCTAACACTGTCTCGGCTTTTACATCAACCCTCTGCCACGCTGTCTCGCAAGTACTCTTCGTCTGAGCTGTCCCGTGTGTCCGTAGCCCTTGCAGAGTTCCTGGCACAACAGGCGGCCATGTCCAGAAGAGCGCAGCAAGCGGCACCCCCGTCGCCTCCTGCCGAGCCAGTATTGTCTGCAGGCCACTCGAACATCTACAACACACCACAGAAAGGCTGCGGCGCAGCGCCCGGCCCAGCAGATGGTTATATGACGCCGCCCATCACCCCCGATGGAATGTGCTTCACCAGCGACCCTACAGACAAATACGCCCCGCCACGTTGTCCAGTGACCCCAACGCCCCAAGTCCCTGGCATGGGATACCCTCAACGACAAGAACAGCATCACTACGCCGCCTACCCATATGACGAATATCATAATCAGATGGTACTTTAGGAATCCTACCTTCGAATTATGAAATTGACGGAAAAGCTCGCGTGTATCTGTTTATGATCACGCCCATCGCCTCGGCCCTCTTGGCATCTACTGCCCCTATTTTACTACACGACCTGTACCATTGGAAGAGAAAAATTGATGCATAAATTGACGGTTCGGGATTTCTCCATGGCATTAGCGACTTGTTTCAACCTATTTTCTTTTTCATACATACCCATTGCGCGAGTCATCTTGCATTAAATTCACCAACGCATGCCATATTGAAAAGTCTGATTTCAGCTTCGCGAATTAGGCGTCCAGTTGCAGTCCATTTCCTACAAAACGCCCAGATTGCAAAAGAAGGATGATAGTAAAAGAGGCGCGCGAGCAGCCATCGGTGCGGTGAAGAAAGGAGGCATGAGAATTAAAGCACGAAAGGAGTCGACTTGACAGTCGATGATTCGTGAGGTCGCCAGAAGAAGATAACTCAATGTGGATTGTGGAGAGCTCATCCATGAGTGAATGTATACTCACTATGGGTGCCAAAGCAAACTCGACCACCTAAGCTTTACGCTGTCATCACCCTTGTCTTCGGCAAGGTGCTTGCGGATGCAAGTTTGGGCTCTACCGCCGTCCCACGATGACGACGACCCGGTCACACAGACATGTCCATCAATCCCCCCGAAGGGAGAGTAATGAATTCTGTTGTGGAGGGTAGATTATCTGGCTCCTGAGACATGAGAGCATTCTTCCGTCCTGCCCTTGGGTACTGTGTTTCGTCAGTGAAGACGGCTTCACATGGGAGGATTGCGTTGCCCACTGCACGTAAATAGAATCAGATCTCTAAATCCCCCTGTGATTATTCCATATAGCACCTGTGACTGTCAGCTTCGTGTAAGTTGGAAGGCCCTCTTCCCCTTGTGTTATGACTCTGAGTGAACCCAACCCTCTGGGAAGGGTAATTAATTACAAGCTTCTTATGAAGCTATGGTACAGACGGTCTGAAGAAACACACTGAATTTCTTGTATGTAACGGTACGACTGCCGGTCGAATGGTGATCAATCTCTCGCTTGATGCGTCCATAACACATGCAATAGATAGCTCATACAACTGTATATAGATACCCATTCAGAACTGCAGAGCCAGTTATCCTCGAAGTGTTGATGCGGCTTTGGTTGATACAGGGGCCAGTTGAGGTTTGTACTCTTGAGCAAATGTAGCACCCACTTAATATTGCTATAAGAGGTACAGCGGTGCAGCTTCCAATAACCCAAGGTTTATCTCTGCACTAATCCACTTCTGGCCAGGTACCCAGCTCACTTGGAACATCCGCACAGACCACCTCGGCTGCAACAGCCGTCTCCCACAAACCTACAGAGCGAATTGCCAAAAAATTGTAGCGATCCCCTCCACTGGCGAAATTCCCCCAACCAACCTCAAAAAAGTCGGCACTAACCTCACAGCTCACAACACCTGTTTACTGCCCGGAGAGCACGAGTTCGTCGACGGCCGATTCATATATTCTCTCCACCCCGATACCCATTCGACCGACAATCATGGCTGACAGAGGCGACCGAGGTGGTGCCCGTGGAGGTTTCGGTTCCCGTGGTGACCGTGGCGGCGATCGCGGCCGTGGCCGTGGACGTGGACGTGGCCGTCGTGGTGGCCCCAAGGATGAGAAGGAGTGGATGCCCGTCACCAAGCTGGGCCGTCTCGTGAAGGCCGGCAAGATCAAGAGCATGGAGGAGATCTATCTGCACTCTCTGCCCATCAAGGAGTACCAGATCGTCGACTTCTTCCTGCCCAAGCTCAAGGACGAGGTTATGAAGGTACGGCTGCTTATTTCGGACACACTTTGGGGTCGACTGCCTGCTCTGGGATTGTTGCGCCTCAATTCAACAAAGTCGCCCGGGACACATTCAACGCAGCACACGCGATTCCCCCTCCAGTTACGGCAGCAGAGACATGTGCTAACGTGGACCGTTCCCCTATACAGATCAAGCCCGTCCAGAAGCAGACCCGTGCCGGTCAGCGAACCCGTTTCAAGGCCATTGTCATCATTGGCGACTCCGAGGGCCACGTCGGCCTTGGTATCAAGACTTCCAAGGAAGTCGCGACTGCTATCCGCGCTGCCATCATCATTGCCAAGCTGAGCGTCATTCCCGTCCGTCGTGGATACTGGGGTACCAACCTCGGTACTCCTCACTCTCTGCCCGTCAAGGAGAGCGGAAAGTGCGGTTCGGTCACAGTTAGAGTACGTCGCAGCACGGGCGGACTATTGCGTCTTCCCATAGCCCGTTTTATGGTTGTTGAATGCTGACCGGAATACAGTTGATCCCCGCCCCTCGTGGTACCCAGATTGTCGCCTCTCCGGCCGTCAAGCGTCTCCTCCAGCTCGCTGGTATTGAGGATGCCTACACCTCTTCGTCCGGCTCTACAAAGACCCTCGAGAACACCCTGAAGGCCACCTTCGCCGCCATCTCCAACTGCTACGGCTTCCTGACCCCCAACTTGTGGAAGGAGACGAAGTTGATCCGCAGTCCGCTCGAGGAGTACGCGGACACCCTCCGGGAAGGCAAGAAATATTAGAGAGAGAAAGTTTTCGGGCATACGGCGTGGATCTCTTTTACGGGCTTTGTTTATTTGCATCGGTGCCGGGTAGGCAGGCATCGGCTTGAGGTAGCAAAAATAGCACCTATCATCTGACCATTTCTTTTGTTTGCCTATTCTGTCGCAAACTGTGGTCTCCCCTCCTCCCGTACCCCATGCGTGTCCATTACTCCCGCTTTACAGATTACGGGAATGGGGATGGTGAGCCGGCTGTTCCGAAATACGTGGCCTGGCTAGTAGAAGTAGTCCTACGACATTTTGACGCTTCCAGTAACGAACCTTACTGTCAGCTCTCTGAGATTGGGCAAGCAGGTATTGCCGAATAGAGTTGATTTCCCTTGTCAGTAACCATTATGACATATCAAATCTAGGTAGTGCACCAAATTCGATCGATACCTGGGTTAAGTACCCTTGCACAACTCTGCTCCCGCTTCTTCAAGTTTATACCTACTACAACGTGCTGTCTGTACCTGCCTTGCAAACTCGGTACTGCCTACCTAGTAGTACTAAATGCGTCTCAAACATGCCCGTGCAGCCTTCCGCTTCCTCTTATGCTCCGGCAGAAAGGGCGACGTCAGGACGGAGCAACCACAGAAAGTGCCAACTCGTTTCCGAATGTCCAGGAAAGAGGCACCACCGTGCAGCCAGTCTTCTTGTCTTAAGACTTTTCTCTTATTTCTCATAATTTCTCACACTTCAACTGTCCCCGTTGGATTTGCTTCACCTCTTCGACGAAACCATATCCCCCCTTCCCCCGCCCCCTTTTGGTGTTTTGGTGTTTTTGGACTTCAAACCTCAGTTTTGGCCCAGTTTTGAACGTTCTGTTTCGTCTCGGACACCATTTTACCTCGACATAATACCATATCACTCGCTCTCTCGACGTGACTTCGGGTTCGGTGTGCCGTCAGTGCGGTATCGAGGCGTCAACCCGAGGGAGGGCAATGCCATTGGAGCTCCCGTCCCCCATGACAGCCAGATGGCTACTAATTATTTCCCTCCTATCCCTTGGAGGTCCAGCGACGGCTTCCGTCACTAATGACTACGTTGGCTCGCCCCAGGAACACGACCACTCACCGGATGCCGAACTGCCAGTTAGGAATAATGTCGTAAAACGTGTTATTGGGATGGGTGGCGTGATGGGAGCCGTGCCTAGTCTCCTAGGGAACCTCGTCCCAGGAGGGATAGCCAGTTCTTTGCTAGCCCAGGTCACAGCCGATATCAATACTCTTCTCCCCATCCTCAGTGATGCCAACGCCGCGTCTCCGGGCGGTGCGCCCCTCGTCACCGGCGGGCCAGCCGCGCTCCCGATAACTGCCGACTCTATAGCGACACAGGCTCAGTTACATGGACTTGCTGGCATGCTTGGAGATGTTCTTTCCGAAATTATACCTGCCGCAGCGCCGAGCATCATTGCCGCCGTCACCCAAGATGCGGTTGGGGTGATTTCGTCTCTAGAGGCTATAGCGACTGATGTTGCATCCCTGGGTTCCCAGGTGGCCGGCAACCAGATCCAAGCCACGGATGCTCTTGGCCAAGTAGGCGGCCTTCTTGGCTCGTTGAACTCGAACATCAACGATATTGTACAAGATGTCACGTCGGACCTGGCATCGGATCTGCCTCTCCCGGTTCTACAGGATGTGGAACAAGCCATCAGCAGCGGGCTGGCTGGTGTTGTCGGAGTCGCGCATGGCCCGCTCTCACTCATGGGGGATCTGATCGAGCAGAACGTGTGCGGTATAGTCACCCCTGTTGATGGTGTGCTTGCCACCGTCGCTGGATTCTGCGGTGACATGTCCTCTGCCGTGGCCCAGGTATCATCCGAGCTCGGTACAGCGCCCGTAACTAACCCGAACGTTATTTTGACTGGCGATGCTCCTACAAGCACCCTGCCGCTAGGGTCCGGGTCTCCTACCGTGGTTGGTCCCTTGACTTCAGCCGCCGTATCGACTTTGTCGCTGTCGAGTAGCACGGGTACTCCCAGAGCAACGACTCCTACGGTCGCGCCACCCTCGGTCACGTCACCGGTGTCTTCCGTGCCACAGCCGACGCCAGCAAACACCAGCTCTCTACCGACAGCTGCCACACGTACAAGTGAGTTTTGATCAGTATTTCTTGCAAGGTCGATTTATGACTGACGGCGTTTTCAGCTGGGGCAGTGGCCACCGTGACCGAGTATCAGACTGTGGTGCAGCCATGCCTGTCCAACTCGGCCCAGTCGGCAGCTGCGTAAGTCGTGACTCTCATTGCACTATTTTCTGATCATGCACTAACAGTCATACGCACCGCTAGGCAGACAGTCACCCTGACAGTTGTGCCTCCTTGCCCTGCCTCTTCCTGTCCCCAGGCTACACATACGACATGCGATTGCCCCAGTCCCGGCACCACTTCTCCAGCGAGCAACAGTGCCCACGGCCCATGTCCTGGGACTGGCTATACGTGCAACGAATGTCTAGATGGATGGTTCTGTCCACCCACTCAGACTCCAGCGCAGCCGGCTCCGTGCGGCTATGGCTGGCCGTGTGCTCATTGCGACGGTGGCTGGTTCTGCGCTCCTACCCAAACCCCGGGACCATGCGTAGGAACCAGCACATCGAGGACGAGGCATCCAACCACATCGAGAGGTGCCGGCCCGGCTACACCACAACCGCCCCCGCCGGAAAGAGTCCAGGGCTGGAGCTATTGCGGCTGCTGGCGAGATGACCCGAGCCAGAGGGCCTTGGACACCGAGGTTTTTGTTCCGCCGCTGCTCACAAACGAAGACTGCATACAACATTGCATAGCCAGAGGCTTTCTCATGGCCGGCACGGAAAGCGGCGACAGCTGTCTGTGTGGCATCTTCCTGAACGGTACGGAGATGATGGAGGATGCGGCCTGCTCAATGCCATGCTCTGGCGATTCTACCCAAAGATGCGGAGGGTTGAATGCACTCAGCTGCTATAGTCCCGACGGTGAGCCGCGCGGTTGGGCCAGCCGTGGGCCTCAACCCCTCGCGCCGACTATTCAACCGCCCCTGGTCGAATCGCTGGACATCGGGGGTGTGGCTCACACCCGCCTGACAACCCCCGTGATTATCTTCCCGCCGAAAGATGGCGACTCGGGCGACATAATAAGCATTTACGCAAAGACCACGAGCCAGCCGTTAGGAGAAATCCCTGGCAGCCTCCCTCCTCCCTCATCACAGTCGTCGGCAGTACCATCGACGCCCTTCGGCGGTGGAGGTGTGGCGCCTGGACAAGGGTCCATGCCAGCTACCTCCAGCAGCGGCCCTACCACCAACCCACCAGCTTCTACGCCTACTTCTGGCAGTCCAGGAAGTTCTGCCTCTCCAGGTACTCTTGAACCAAGTCAAGTTACAGCGAACCCCTCTTCGCCCAGTGGGCAGTCGACTGCAGGCCCATCCACAGGTCCATCAACAGGCACAGGAACCGGAACAGAGCCTTCGGGTTCAAACCCAACGCCGACTAGCCCTGGTAGCACACCGACGGCACCATCAAACAGCCCTAGTGGGACCAATCCAGGCACCCCAGGAACTACTACTTCGACCCCTAACGGTGCAGGAGGAGTTGCACCACAACAAGGTCAAGGATCAAGCACGACCCCTATTGGTCTGAACCCAACCACTTCTCCGCCCCCAGGAAGCACTCTCCCCATGGGGATAACGCCGAGTGCTAGCAGCGAACCCACGAGTCCACAGTCGGGAACAGTGCAGCCCTCGCCTAGTAGAACTGGGACGGGGCCTAGTCCTGGTCCGACATCAGCAGGTCAAAGCCCCAGTGGGCCAACCGTTGGCACGATCCCTTCTGAGAGTGGCCTGACCACGCCACCTGGGGCAGGCGCTGCACCAAGCTCGACGCCGCCCTCTGGAAGCGGAGGCCAATCTACTAATCCCTCTTCATCGCCCCCGATAAATGGGGGAGGCGTCGCGCCCGGACACGGCCAGCAGACAACGCCGTCCTCGAACAGTGCACAAGCTACCTGTATCCCGGGGGCTTCAGACCCATTATGTATGCCGTCGACGAGTCACAGTGGAGGCACTTCTCCTAGCCAAAGTCTACCTGGCACGACAGCTTGTACCCCTGGGGCTTCAGACCCGTTATGTACCCCGTCGACGAGTCCCATTGGAGGCACTTCTCCCAGCCAAAGTCTACCTGGCACGACAGCGTGTGCCCCTGGGTCTTCAGGCCCATTATGTACCCCGTCAACGAGTCCCACTGGAGGCACTTCTCCTAGCCAAAGTCTACCCAGCACGACGGCGTGTACCCCTGGGGCTTCAGACCCATTATGTACCCCGTCAACGAGTCCCACTGGAGGCACTTCTCCTAACCAAAGTCTACCCAGCACGACGGCGTGTACTCCGGGTTCTTCAGACCCATTATGTGCACCATCGAGTCCCATTGGAGGCACTTCTCCTAACCAAAGCCTACCCAGCACGACGGCGTGCACCCCTGGGGCTTCAGACCCATCATGTGTGCCTTCGAGTCCAACCGGAGGCATTTCTCCAGGCACTTCTCCTAACCAAAGCCTACCTAGCACGACGGCTTGTACCCCTGGTGCTTCAGACCCGTTATGTGCACCGTCGAGTCCCGTTGGAAGCATCTCTCCCAGTCAAAGCCTACCTGGCACGACGGCACCAGTTTCCGGGTCTCCTTCCTGCACGCCAGGCTCGAATAGTGCTACCTGTACCTCTCCAAACGGGGCAGGCGCTGTGGCCCCGGGTCACGGCCAGCCTTCGACGTCGACATCAGGTTCGACTCCAAGCACATGTGCATCTGGTTCTACCGACCCTTCCTGCACCTCGCCAAGTGGCGGGGGCGCCGTTGCTCCTGGCCATGACCAACCCAGTGGCGTGACGAGCCCAACAATCCCAGTTAATCCAACCAGCGCAACAAACCCGACAAACCCTACAGGTGGGACTGTTACAACCCCGACAGGCTCAGCGAGCCTTACTAGCCCGCAAAATGCTCCTTCTGGAAGCAGTCCTGTATGCACAGCAGGATCAACAGACCCGAGTTGTGTAGCACCTGGTAATAATGTGAGTCCAAGTCCCAGCGCGGGAACGACAAATCCATCAACCTCGCCTACACCGGGATCACTACCCACTGTGGGCACCATACAACCTTCTGCCAGTGTTGGGACCAGCCCTAGTGGTAGCACTGGACCCAGCGGATCGCCCTCGATACCTGGTGGTAGCAACGGCCCGACCACTGTATTGCCATCTCCGTCACTGTCTCCGTCACTATCTCCGTCTAATTCTCCAAGCCCATCTCCTGGCTCGAACGTGCCCTCCTCAGGCATACCCACCCTCGCAACTTCTCCTTCCCTTACCCCTGTGCTGAGCTCAACATCGACACCGAACGGAGCAGGTGGCGTAGCCCCTGGCCAGCAGAGTCCCCCTGTGTCAGGAACCACTAGCCCGAGCGGGGGCGGCGGTGAATCAGCAAGTAGTGTATCGTCCATCACACCGGCCAGCAATAACGGTCAATCGAGCGCTCCAGGATCCCCAGGCTCGAATCCGGGCAGTAGCGGTGCCATCCCTAGCACTCCCGTAACAGGAGTCACAAGCACCATTACGCCACCCATCAGCAACGGACAGCCGAGCTCACCAGGCGCCGGGGGCTCCAACCCAGGTAGCGGTGGTGGCACTCCTAGCACGCCGGCAGCAGGAGACACAAACACGATGACGGGGCCGAATCCGGCATCACCAAGCCCTTCTGGTGCCACCTCTCCTCCCACCTCCCCTAGCGGAACGCCGGGACAAGCGACATCGGCGCCCTCGCAAAGCCCGGGCTCGAGCTCAAGCGTGAACCCCAGTTCTGGTAACCCGGGAGCGGGGACAGCAGGACCAAATCCGGCATCTCCTCCAACAGGTGCACCATTACCATCGTTTGCCCACTCGCCCGGCCCGGTGCCATATGGCGTTGGTGCCGTCGCTTCACCTTCCCGCTTGTCGATGACGACGATGACTTCCCCTGTCTCTCCTGTGGCAGATTTAACTTCCGCGGGTCCGACCTCGTCCATGCTGGTTTGGCACGAGCCGGATGGGAGAGAAGGACCGCCTACAATGACTATGCCAGAGGGTCGCAGAGGACGGGAGGATGGGGACGTCGTGAAAAGACTTGACCTGGAGGAGACGGGGGCTGGATCGCCTACCAGGACGAGGACGACGAGGACTGCGGATCCCAGATGGCAGCGTATACGACCTGTCTATATGTGGTGAAGAGACTGAAGAGAGGAGAAGCAGACGAGGGGGAGGGGTTGGGTGTTATGGAATGGAAGAAGAAGTATGGAAAAAAGCCAGGAAAACGAAACGAGCAGAGAGATATCAAGTACTTGGACTGTGGGATATACAAGAGGCCCCTGGAAGATAAAGTACTTGTTTATGAGATAAGGAAGAGGAATAGGGGAGGGGTCACTACGTTTCTTGGACTTTGTATTTACCTTTTTTACAGGACTACCTAACCTAACCTAACCTAACCTAACCTAGGCACTTGACGTAGCTAAGCTAACCTAAGGAATATATAGCTACGAGGTCTATAATGAGATACCTACTCAATTGAATACCTAACTTGGAGCTGTTGATTGAAACGGTCTGATTTATAGTAAGGATTCAGGAACATTTCATTTCGGTGTAGAAAGGAAGTGAGAAGATGAGGGTTTTGGTTTGAATTTTCACACTACCATATCTGCCTGGCCCCTTTTGGATATACAATAGCTTGAGAAAAGATGCAAAAAGTCATGAATTCCAGCAGATGGAACAGAACAGAACAGATCCAACGTAGCTTAACTAGCTTTCTCGAACAAGGGGCAAAGGGCAATGATAATCTAGCGAGCGAGCCATCCTATAAACTTTGACAAACGTGTGACTGACTGACTGGCTGGCTGGCTGGCTGTTGAGCGAAGAAGAAGAATATAAAATTGTTCTAATCCCAGTCCCGATCCCGATCCCAAATGCTAACTAACTTAGTAAGTAGGTAAAGTATCATGATGATTAAAGATAAAGTATAGTATAGTACAGTACAGAGCTTTTTCCCTTTTTCCCTTTCCTTTTGTTGGGAAATGATGGACTTTTTTGCTTTGCTTTGCCAAACGAGATAGGAGGAGGAGGAGGAGGAGGAGGAGGATGACAATAATAAAAAAGCAGACGCCATATCAACAGACAAAAGTTCAGTTCGTTAAGTAGTTAGTTAGTTTAGGTTGGGGTATCTCAGGAGAGTTCAAGTAAGTAACCTAACCTAACCTACCTAGTCAGTAAGCAGGTAGGTCAAAGTACGCATGCATGCTTGCTTCAGTTTCTTTCTTGTTTTTGGTTTTGGTATCCATCCCCCATCCCGGCCTTGGTTTTGTTCTTTGCGTTCTGGCAAGCCTGTTCTCCCCCCTCCTAGGCCGTTGTAAGATTATGGTTCTCGTGGATGAGGTACTGCTGTGTTAATAAGTGAAAGGCAGATGGATTATGCCTTGTCTGATGAATCTTTGACGATGAGGTTATCTGAAGGTTCGACCCTTTGAGCCCACTCACTGTTTTTGTATAGCTAAGTCAGCACAGATTGCGAAACGAAGGGACACCCGAGACAAACTCACGTCCAACTACCGTCATAGACCTTGCGCTTCTCAGGCGAGCCAAAGCCGGCCTCTTCCAGAGCTGTGTCAATGATGACTGCTGTGACACCGGTGCCGCAGCTAGAGATGATGGGTTTGGAGGGGTCGACGCCCTTTGACTCAAAAACCTTCTTCAGTTGGTCCTTCGGCAGGAATGCCTTGGTGGTCGGGTCCAGCAGCTCGCTAAAAGGGATGCTGATAGAGCCGGGCATGTGGCCGGACGACAGTCCTTCTCTCGGCTCGGGGGCTTCGCCGGTGAACCGGGCGCGCGGTCTCGCATCGAGGATCTGCACTCCTTCGGCGCCCTCCTTGTTGGAGTCAAGGGCGACCTCACGCACGTCCTCGTAGCTGGCGACCTTGGACTCGTCGAGCTCGGGGATCGGGTAGGGGTTGCACTCGACGCTGTAGAGGTTGCCCGACTCGGTGGGGTGGCCTTCCTCGACCCAGAGCTTGAAGTTGTTGAGGACGTGGACCTTGGGATGGCCGAAGACGCGGAGGGTCCAGCCGACGCGCGGCGCACTGAAGATGCCCGTCTCGTGGGAGTCGTATACCACGACGGTATCGTCCCTCCGGATGCCCAGCTCGCTCATCGCCTGGGCGAACTGCTTGGCGGTGGGGAGCATGTGTGGGTAGGGCGAGTGCTTGTCCTTGACCTTGTCGAGGTCGAAGAAGCGGGCTTTGGGGATGCGCGTCTCGACAAAGGTGTCGATGCCGGTGCGCGAGTCGTTGGGCAGGAACCACGAGGCGCAGAGGGGGATGACGCGCGGGTCGGTGCTGATGGGCGAGGGCGGACTCGTCTTAAGAGCCTCGGCTAGCTCTTTCGGAGTGACGAGGTATGACGAGAGATGTCGACGGGCCTCCATCTTCGTGGCGGCCATCTGAGAATTGCGGAAGAGTTGTCGAGGAAGGGGGGAGCCAAACGATGCTCTCACGGAGCGGAGGATACTTATCGTGGCCATGGTGGGATGTGGTGATATGTGCGTGGGTGGAGTACAAGTCGGGGCTGCTGCAGTATTGCGTGCTCCTGTCGGCGCTCGTTCTGCCACTATAGCTCCGGGTTCGGAAAGCTGTCGTGTACCGACGGTTGCCCAGCAGTAGGAGATCAATTCTTGGTATCACACCTTGGGACCACAGGGGCGGGAGACAGCTCGACAGCCTGAAGCCTTCCTGTAGACAAGAGTACCACTACGGCATGAGCTGAGGTAGGTAGATGAAGATGAAGGGTGGAGGCGAGGAGGCGAGAGGGGGAGAAGGTAAGAAGAGGTGCTGTAGATGGACCTAGGTAATAGGTAACCTAGATAAAACCATGCGGGGAGCTCGATACCTATCTGAGGTGACCCTTCATGAGCTCATTGTTAGTTTGATCCCGGGAGGCGACGAGCTTGTTAATGCGTATCGTTATTGTCGTAATTGGACGCTAGAGGGAGGAATGAGATAAACTTATTGAGTCACTGCTGTATCTACTGAGTAGCATGGGATTGTAATGCAGAAGTCTTATCGTGAAGTTGACCCTTGCCAAAAGCTGCAGCGAGATGATCTGTACAGCAGATGCTGTACGGGTACCTCCCTAGATTAAGTACTTCCAATTAAGTAGTTTGCATACCAAGGACATAAGACAGTGCGCAGCATGGATAATTCGGGTACTGTGCACACAACTGCACTTACATCAGTATGTACTTATGGAAGTTGAGCTCCAAGAATGTTGTTAGTGGCCGAGGTGGGGAATCCTCAGCACTGTCTTCTATGTACCATATGTACTTCTATGCAACAACTTAACGAAAACAACAGCATCAAACCTTGGTTTTGCCATTCTGGCCGCCATGCTGCGCCAGTCACGCTTGACACGAGTCTGATATTGCCGTTTACACTCCTCCCCTACAAAGCAGCAATACGTGCTATGAAGGTCAACATCAAGAGCTGGAACGCTGTAGCGTCATGGCGCTGGGATCTTCCCGAGGACGACGTCTGCGGTATCTGCCAGGTGCATTTCGACGGGACATGTCCGACCTGCAAATATCCAGGCGATGACTGCGGCTTGCGTACGTCTTTTTTTCCTCACTCTCTCTCTCTCTTTTGACTGTGTTTCAGTGCGGGGTACAGTTTTCTGTGGCTTACGATAATCTTCTTATATAGTATCCGGAAAGTGTGGACATAATTTTCACATGGTATGTGGCAGATCCCTACATGCAACGGCAGTCATCTCGTCAAATTGAGGCACTCGTACTTTACTTACCATTTCAAAGCACTGTATCATGGAATGGATCAAGCAGGAATCAGCAAAAGGGCAATGTCCCATGTGCAGACAGAGTAAGCCTCTCAAAATCCGTCATCTTACGACATGTGGTGATGCTGATTTACCGTCACAGAGTTTGAGTGGACCGAGCCAATCGCTCTGCAACAGCAGGACCTGGAACAGCAGCCAACCGTGCAACAAGATGTTTGATAATATTTCGTAGACTTCCAACGTCTGTCTCTAGCCATTCTCTTCCTCTGTTAAATAATATTGTTTGCAGCATTAGAGCTTGTTTGATCTCTTAGATAAGGCATGGACCTCGTCTCCTCTCTTGTCCTTAGGCGCTGGTATATCGACTGTAGAGCCGCTCACTATGGCTTGTAATTCCAACTCTTACACTCATACAGCTATAGCGCTGTCTGAAACCCAACGGTGATGCGTGAATGTCCTGTCCGGCCGCGTTGGCGTTGTTGTATCCCCAAAGTATGCAAACTCATCAACTTTCTAGTTTAATGGGCTTGCAACACTTTGGGATGACTTAGAGCCTGTTCGTTTGTCGGCGTAGTAGGCGTGGCCACGCCGATTGCTCACCACGCAAAAACCACCACTTCAGAAACCACCGCTTCAGAACACCGCTTCAGAACTGCCACTTCGAACTGCCACTTCGAAGAGGAACTCTGCAAATTCTGGAGCCTCGCAGCCCTGGTCAGAATCGGAAGGCCCGTCTGACTCTGCGTCGACGGCAACATCTGTTCCAACTTCGGTATCAGCACCTGGACCCCCGCGAAAGAATCGTTCCAGAACTTCTGCTGCGGCGGATGCTTTTAAAGCCCTGTGGAGATTATATTGTAGCTAACAGCGATCTGCTCGGCAGCGGGTACTTGTTAGAGTCTGTCGTTACTAGCTTAATAGTATCTTCGCTTGAAGCGGCATGGCCATTGTCTCTTTTGATACAAACCCGGGTACGGGGTTGTGGTGGTCGATTGAGGCAGGGGCGTGCTGGTTACGATTTAACCAGAGGCATTCCATTTCGATTTCTCCCGGGAAGGAAGGGCTCATTGGGCGAAAACAAAATTCCTGACCGTCCTATAATGAGTGGACATCTTTGCGGAGGATCAAGATGCTTTGAGCTTCATGCGCTGGGTTGTCGAGGGAAGAAGACATGGCACGATCGGTAGGCTTGGTCGCCTATAATATATAATTAGCAATAATAACAGATGATTAGAGATAATAAGCACCTCTGCCCCCCTACTAGCCAACTAGAAAACACTTGTTATTTCCAACAACGAAGTTTGTTTCGATCAAGTAAATTAGGGGGAAATGATCCGTTAACATGTTCGAATAGAGGATGTTATTCGGTCTGTTATGATACCCTTTTTGCTGTGTGTATAGCGAACAGAAGCGGTGTTAGGTAGGTGCTTATGCAGTTGATATCTGTTGGGAAAGTCAAGACAATCCGCAAATTGCCGGTGCGCCTCATGTTCGGCACCCTGATTCTGTCGTAACGCATTCGCCAACTCTTGAAGGACCTCTCTTCGGTCCGGCATGATCGGAGAGAGGGAAGCAACTCGGTATGATCTCGAACTCAAAGCACAAGAAAGGAAAAGACGGGAATGCAGCACGAAAACCGGGGTGAATCAGGATATGAATGTTCAACTCAGCGGCAGCGACGATCACGAGGGGTCACTGTCAGTTACGGATGGTTGGTGATGAAACGGGTCGACGAGGTGCCGCTGGTTCTAAGATCTGTGGTCGAAGATCCAAAGGTCTGGGTTTGGTCAGTTGTGACTGGGTCGTGTGTAAGTGATTGGATCGCCAAGGGATCTTCGTCCTCGAAGTCGAGTTCTTCCACCATATCGCTATCCATTACCGTTAGCATTCCAAGTGTCAGTTGCTGCAAGCTCCACTCGGTTGGTTGCCGATGGTTTTTTAACAGGACTGTACAAGGAAGCAAGTGTCAGGCTCAACTGGTGGGAAATAGTGAGTGCCTATGCATGTTACAGGGTAGCCTGCCTGCCCCTCGAAGCACTCCCTTCATGTAGCCATCACAAGTTGGCCGCCATTTCTTCAGTTCAGTGTAGCTACAAATGTTCTCTTTTGATTCGGTCCACTCGATGGGGTATACTATGGGATCCAGCCCCAGTTCTCTGGCTTTCTAGTATAGCGTTGCGTAGGCAGCAAAGGTAATGTCGTCTGTATTGAGTAGCTTCGTATGCGGGTGGTCCGTGTGAAAGAATCT
The DNA here is from genome assembly GCA_022385605.1 of Xylariaceae sp. FL0594. Classification (NCBI taxonomy): domain Eukaryota; kingdom Fungi; phylum Ascomycota; class Sordariomycetes; order Xylariales; family Xylariaceae; species Xylariaceae sp. FL0594. The sequence continues at coordinate 228,060 of MU280781.1, forward strand.
GATCAAATGACGGGCAGTAGTGGCAATATCGAAAGTTTGATCTGGGTATTTGGCTCGGTCTTCTTCAGTAGTCATCAGTTATCTGTAGACGCAGCTATTTGGTGATCAGTGATGATGATGGTAATGGCTTGATGATGCGGTGATGGTTTTTTGTAGTCGAGTTCCACGTCGGGATTCTTCAGGCTTGTGGTTGCAGTGTAGGTTCTGCGGCCTTTGGAATTGTTGAAAATCAATCAGAATAAATCAATCAATCTATCAGTGAAAAAGCATCTTTCAACTCAGGCTCATTGAAGGTCTCTTGACGTATTTCGCTAGCTACCACTTTGTAGCGATGCCCTGCTCATGGCTCAGAATGGTGTGTGGATTCATGATGTAGAGGACAAGTTCTCCATCTCCACTCTCTACCTGTGTGATAACTACATGCTACGAGGGCTGTTTCTATTCAATTCGGAAAGGCAGGCAATTGCCAGTTATACGGCGTTCTGAGGGTGTGAGGGCAGGTGCAGGTGTAAGTGAAGCCGAAGGGCAGGTACGTGATTGCCAACTGGGGCAGTCAACACCTGAGGGCCTGACTAATTAAGGGCCTAACTAAGGGCAGTTCTGAAGGCAATTCTGAGGGTAGTTCGAGGGCAATTCTGAGGGCCAGGGCAGTTCAACGGGCAGTTCGAGGGCAGTTCTGAGATCAGATCAGTACGGAGATCTAGGCCAGAGATCATTTTGGCAGGTGAAAATCATTTTGAACTCGAAGTGATCTGGCGCGGCAAGACAGCTTTTGGAATAACACAGTCACATAACAGGATTACAGGCCAAAATGACAACTTTGCAGACAGTGTCACGCAAAGTATGACAATTTCCAATTTAAATTAGTTACCCTGACTGTTTCAAAATGGAAAAGTCGTCACGGCCAAAATAAGTTGTCTCAATATTTGGTGACCGTTCCGGTGACCGTCACCAGGAAAACCCGGGCTAATGTATGCTGTGGAGTAGGCCCACGCGGGTAGTGCGCTACACTTCAGTATGGACCATATAGGTCAGCTGTGGTGGAATTTTTTTTGGCCAAACAAGGGAAGGCGTAAAGTTTTAGCTCTACGCTAGTACTTGCATATGCTAAACATATGCAAATATATTAAAATATAAAAGTAAATATATATTTATAATAAAATTATAATATTAAATATTATATAGTATATTTATACTATTATAAATATTATTTAATAAATTTTTATTTTTTATGATAAAGCTATATTATTTACTTTATTTTTTTTATTTTAATGATATGTTTTAAGCATATGTTTAGCATATATATGACATATGCACTTAGCGCAGCGCTAAATATTTTAGCGTGTGCCGTCGACCACAACGGAGTTAAAGGCGCCAAGCCGCTAGGCGTTAAGTTCGACCACAGCTAACCTACAACCCGTTCAGTATGTTCTTGCTGTGCAAAGCCTCCATTAGGTAATAGTTTGCCAAGTACAGCTGGGGAGGAAGGTACCAGCCCATCCGCCCCTGCATTTCTGGCTGCAGCCTGCAGGTGAGCTGCAGCTTAACACATTGGCTAACGCATCACCACGTCGTCAATCAAGCGTCGAGAGCTGCCTCTTAATCCTAATTCTGGGGAAGGTGCATGTATGTGTCCACGATGTGTCATCCTACTCACTCCCACGTCCATCTTTCAATCTTTCCAATTCATCTCCCAATTCTCTCATTGAATGTCAGACATAAGATACAGACTTAGTCCAGTCCATCCAGCAAGATGACAGACCCAGTAGCAGTAGCAGCAGAAGCAGCAGCCGATCATCGGCCAACCACAACAACAATACTAACAGAGGATCGACCACAACAACAACAAGTAACATCACAACCTCGGCAACCACAAGCTCCAGCATTCGCCCCGATATTCACCCTCGTCAACAATGCCTCTACACAGTCGACGCACCACCCGCACGTCCGCTACATCTTCAGCGACGACGACCCTGACATCCTCACGCAGGCCCTAGCCGAGTGCGAGTGCCCGGAAGAGGTCTATTCCTACGACGGCGATGGAGAAGACTACGGTCCAAGCTCAGGACCAGGCAGGGGTAACAAGAACATCACCACCACCACAACCACCACCAGACGGAAGAAGAAGAAGAAAAACCACGCCATGATCCTCGAACTCAGCCAAGACGAAGACGGAAGCGGTAACTACAGCGTCGCCTGGTCTTCGAGCCTGTCTCCCTCGTGGGCCGTCCTGGACGTGCAGATCAGCCAGATCTCTCCGCCCTCGTCCGAAGCCGGCAGCGGAACGGGACATGGAGATGACAGGAGGAGGGATTCCTCAGGAAACAGAGATGCTGACGATCATGGTGCTGCTGACGAGGGCAAGGCTGGTGGTGGTGGAGGAGATGCCGCACCCGCGGCGCGCGGCCCAGGGAGACTGATGCTCCGGATCGAGGGCATCGAGTCGACGAACAGTAGCACCATAAACAATAGAAGCAACACCAAGAGTGGCAGTGACGGCACCGTTTCGAGCGCAGAGCTCAAGGGGCTATCCTCGTCATTATCGTCCGATGCGGTCGCTCAAGGTGTAGGAGGAGGAGGAGGAGGAGGGACAGTAGGAAGGGATGATTACGAGAGCATACTCGAAGAGTTCGAGAAACGCATGACGACTCTGAGAAAAGTGGTCAACGCGAGCGAAGACAGGCGGAAAAAGATTGCTGCTGCCCAACAGGAAGAGGAAGAAGAAGCGGGAGGAGGAGAAGAAGAAGAGCAGGAGGGGCAAGTACCAGTACAAGTACAAACACAAGCACAAGCACAACAAGCACAGCAGCATCAGGAACCAGAACCGGAATCTACGACAGAAACGAAACAGGAGCTCCAGCAGGAGGAGGAGGAAGAAAAAAGTGGTCAAGCCAAAGACCAAGGCCAAGGCCAAGTCCAAGAATCAGAGACAGCACAAGGACCCCAGGCCTCGAGGCCAGCAGATTCCCACAACTTAACCCCTTCTCCAGCTTGATATGAATATTGATTTGAATGGGTATAGGCATTCATTCATTCCGGGGACTTGATCAGACATTTCTTTTCTAGATAGTACTAATCTGTCTCCTTCTCACATTGTTTCACGGTTATGGTCATGGGTAAGGCACGGACAGGACAGGGGGGCTTCAAGGGGGGAATGAATAACGAACGCTCACGCTATAAATGACCTTTTATCAGTATCAATAATATTTTTACCCAAGACATTTGTCGTTTGTGTCACATTAGCTAACCTAGGTAGCTACCTGTACATCATAGGTACTGTTGAGTATAGCATTATGTACATACATACCTGCCAACCCGCCGTTGATGTCGCTGGTGCTCATTACATCGCCATCTGCCGTGTATGTATGAGTCCAGGGGCGGGCAGGACCGTGGCCCCTGAATACTTAGAAATGTCAACAGAAGTAACACTTTTGAGAAGAAGAGGTTTTCTTAGCAGTGAGTGAATATATTATGCCAATACAACATCTTCAAGACAAGGGAAGACACAAAAGAGGCAGATCATGCATTCATCGATTGCAGTGTGGAAAGTAGGTACCAATGTATATACTTCAAGCTTTTCGCCTAGAACGCCCAGCCACCGAGGATGCATTAATGGATAAAATAGAATAAACAGGAAACCCCTTTCTGAAGACAGAACAAGAATAGGGAAATTGTTTGTAGAAGAAAGCCCACCCACGCGATCGATGCACGGGAGAGACTAACCTAGGCCGCTGCGCTCTTGCCTATCTCGTCTTTTCATTCAAAACACTTTTTATGAGTGAAACAAGTACCCAGAGAGACAGACTTCCGTCAAGCTTCCTCAACAGGATGCGACCATCACAAATCCAACCAACTCCCTCTGCGCCAACACATGACCGATTAGTGAGCAGCTTAAAATCCATACGCAACCGCTAATGAAGAAGGGCTCAGTTGGGAGACGGTTATACAAAAAAATTTCGCAACGGAAAATCTAGCGAGCTCGGCAGTTCCTGGGTATCATAGTGTCGGTAAACGATATGCCGCGGGTTTCCTCATTAGCCAAAACGGCTTGAAATCACCGTACGTGATCACTCGCAGAAGCCACTGTATGCCAGCTGGCTGGCGTGAGCATCTGGGAGGCCGCATGGTTGTTGGCGAAACGCGCACTTCAAGTAGCTGGCAAAGCCTACCCTCCAACGCCTGACACTCTATTTCTTCGTGGCGAAGTAGATAGCGATGATAGCCACGATGATAATGATGATAGCGACTAGTTGTGGCATTAGAATTGGAAAAGAGTGAAAAAAAGAACACGTGGTGAAGACGGGGTAACGTACCGCAGATACCCAAGCAGATCCACTTCTTCTTCCGCGTCGCACGGGCGGTATTGACGGCCGTGCCAATCTCGACATTGCCCTTGTCCAAGTTCATGACGACATCATCGGCCTTGTTCTCAATATCCGTGACTGCGGCGTCCTGCTGCATGACCAGGGTATCCATGTCCTGGAATAACTGGGCCAGCTCGATCATCTGCCGTTCGATCTGCTGCAGCTGGGCGTGCCGGTCCCGGACGGCGTTCCTCACTGACATGGCCTGGCCGCGCCGACTGCTCTGCTCCAACGCCTGCTGGAATATCTGGCCGCCGGTCTGATCGTGGACGGCCGCCTTGACCTCTTCTTCCGTGGCATCGGGCCGCACGATTCTGTATTGGCGGGCCATCTGTTCCTCCGTCTTCTTGCGGAAGCTGGACTCGACCTGCTGGTACTCGCGGATGGCGTCCTTCAGGCGGCTGTCCACGCGGCGCACCTGCTGGCCGAACCTCTGTTGGTAGGAGCGATTGCTCTTGAGCTCGCGCACCCGCTGCGTGAGTCGTCTGTAGTGGGCCATGGTGTCGGCATTCAGTCTCTCGAGGTCTCTGTTGGTGCTGCTGGTCGCGGAACTATCGGCGTCGTCGAGGGATCGCTGCTGGAGCATTCTCAAGCTCTGCAGATTGTTCTGGATCTCGTCTATCCCGCGATTGATCTCGGATATCTCATCTAGCGCAGCATTCGGGTTTGTGTCGGAGAACGGATCGATATTCTGAGTAAGGGGGGCCATCTCAACGTTGTTGGCTACAACGGACATTAGTTCTCAGGGACGATCGGCTGAACGAGAACCTCCCTCCAAGACTTACACCCATATTCATCATAACCCTGATTCCGGTAGTTCGGGCGTGAGGGTAGGCCTCCGCCGTAACTGGAACCGGCGCCATTGTGGTCGTCGAAAGGGTTCTGTTGTCCGCCGTACCTGGTAAAGCACTATGTCAAAGGACGGCCTCATTTTCGCGATCAAGATTAAGGTGGTATGTACCCGTACTGTTGAGCCATCATGTCAGCTTTCTTGTGTTTCTCACAGAGATTGGAAATTAAGGCGTTGGAGAGGGAAGACTAGACATTGAACAAGACAATGGGACACCACTGGGAAAGTCTTGGATCTAAATCAAATGTGTCCGTTGGGCACCCTCTCGGCTCGGCAAGTCACTGAAACAAGGGATGTTGAGATGAAACACTTACACTCATGATAGCGACTATTGCTGGTTGGAGAGCCCGGCTGAGAGCAGCTATGCAAGTGTCTAGCTCGGTCTTGTACTGCGGTCGTGTATATTACCAAAATACGCCAGAGAAGGACTCGGATTGTCTAATAAGAATATTGAGCTTAGAAGAAGGGATAACAAAAAGGCAGGAATCTACGAGCAAGGGAAGTTGGTGTCGAGCAAAGTTGGTAGGACCCGTAAAAGCTAAGAGGAATCCAGACACAAGTGACCAGGCAGCAAAAAATGAACCAGGCAGCAAGAATTCGGTCTCAACAATGGACCTATAAGGACAAAGAGTACAGCAGTAGCAACCCTGCGCCAATGTCAAGAGGCTGTGTCAGATTTTGGGGCTGGACTGGACAAGAGAGCGCATAAAGAGTCTCGTCTGTTTGGGCATGTTGCACCAAAGTCGGACAGAGCAGCAGCTGCGTTGCTTGGATTTGGCAAGTGCCAGGGGTGCCGTTTGGCCCCAGTCTAGCCCCTGAGAGCTCATGACCAATCATTTCTTCTTTGGCGCGCTCCTCATTCACCGTGTTGCATACCTATCCACCTCCCATCTTCCCCAGGTGGTGCAGTCAGGTCAGATAGAGCGTCTGTATGACCTTCAGAAAGGGCAGCTCTGCTCTGTGTACCTTATTGCGGGCAGGTCAACACATTTCAACACGCTATTTTACCTCTGTTGTACCTGGTGCTGGGGAGTGGGCAAATGATGAGACCTTATTTGTAGGGCTGTGACTTTATCCAGCTCAGCGTTGGTCATCGAGGCGACACAAGACGCGGATAGGGCCTCAGATCCCGAGATCTTCAGTAGGTTTCGAAACGCACCTGGACATGCTAGGTTTTTCTGATCTCCAGACTCCAGTACTCCATATACTAGTAGAATAGTATATTCAAGTAACTGCCAGCGTTCTGTACATGGTCAGGCACGTCAAACTCAGCCTCCAGAGCAATTCGGCTGTGTCCCCTTGGCACTAGGTTAGCTAACTTCAAGAGTTGTTAGGGAAGTTAGCTTACTCTGACTAAATTAGTAACACACAAGGGTGGATACAAAGTTATAATTAGCCTCCCTTGTGGTTCCAGACTTCCAGTCGACATCTTGATTCTTGAGCAATTCACATGGCAAATGCGTTGCTGTCCCTGTTGTGGCCAGTCACAACCCATGCCACCTACGCAAACTCAGTCCACATGATGTGGGTTGGTACATGAGAAGCCAGACTATCTTGTACAAATGAACTGTAAAGCTAGGTCGAGGTACTGGCTCTCCCACGATCTTGGTCCGTGTCGGTTGAAACCTAGCCTGCTCGGGTCGGAAATCACCAGCAATACTCAGTTTACACTTATAACAACATCCTTGTACAGTTGACTTCACTCAGACCGTTGAATTCTATCCAACACCGAGGCCATATCAATGCTGCAGCCCTATCCTTAGCATGACATCGAAGCGCTCCTAACGGGCACTTCAAAAGATGGCATACGCAGATGCGTAACTCACGCTCGAATCTGAGTAATGCTCAACCAAGCTGCTCCGGGCATACTGCACGAACTTGAACTTGTACTTCTTCTCATCGGGCACGTCTTTGGCCAACGTCTCGAGCGCGGCCATGGTGACACCGATGGGATGCCGTCCGCACACCGTGTTGTGCGTCTTCGCAAGATTGTCAACAAAGTCGTCGTGGTGGCCGGTCTCGATCGCGTCCATCGCGAGATGGTCGAGGATCTTGATGCTTTCGTGGATTTCTGGGTCCTTGGGCGTGCGGGATTTGTACGTCAGGGAAGTCAGTCTCTCCACGTCGCCCCCGGGCGCGTATGCGGTGTAGTCGAACCTGTCGCCCCAGTGGCAGAAGTCGGAGCTGACCACGAAGCGGTTTTCGGGGTCTCGAAGGTACGGGGCCAGCAATTCGCCGAACTGCTTCTCCTGTGCCCGGTTGTTGTTGCCAACCAAGATAGGAACGAGCGTTGGATAGTCTTCTTCGGACGAGAACGTCTGGCTGATCCGCTTGTAGATGTACGGTAGATGCATCTCTAAGGAATGCTCCTCCACGTCGTTGTGGATTGGTATATCCTGAAACTTGCCGGTACCTCGTAACTGCTGGACTACGGCCTCGTCGACGGTCAATGAACCGAAAGGAGTGTTATATTTCGCGAACTTGGTCAAGGCACATCCGCGGAGATAGTATGTGTGAGAGGGCCCGAGGAGGAATACCCGCTTCGCTCCGGCAAGGTTAAGGCTCTTGTAAGCCCAAGCGGCGCATGGTCCCGAGTACGAGTAGCCCGCATGCCTGTGGAACGAGTGTCAACCAAACTTCTACGAACTGACGTGAGGACATACGGTGCTATTATGGCTCTGGCTCCAGGGATAGGAGTATCTGAGTTGTCAATAGATTTCGCAACGCTGTCGAGCCAGCGATCTAACTGCTGGGATAGGACGCTTGGGTCTTCTTCGTACCAAGACCCCGCCTTGCCCGCTCTTCTGGTACCGTGAAGTGCCATCGTTTCCACCCGCCAGAGAGGTTGAGTAAAACGACAGGCGGTAATTGTCAAGAGACACAGTTGTTAGCAACCTTTATGATAAGAAGCTGGAGTAGTCTAGTCTAACGGTTAGAGAACCTGTTGCCCTTGGGAAGAGTTGAAGCTGAATTGTAGCTGCGACAGGAAGGTCTGTTTGTGACGTGATTTCCTTATTACATTGACGAGAGAGATAGGTAACCTGAGGTACTGCCCCGCACCAGCTCCAACCCCACCAACTTTCAACGTTTGTGCTTCCGTACTCCCAAGAGACAGTTGATCTTGTAACCCAGGTGGTCTCCCAACAGAAACAGCAGAGCGCCCACTGTCACAAAACCTCCCGTCTGTTGCATCTTGTGATAGCTCAGGGGTTGTATTTTCATTTTTTTTCCCCGAAGTCGAACCCATGCTACACCTCTCAAAGCCCAGGACCCTTGAACATACGTTGCCCCAGTACCATGAACGCCAGTATCCCGACACCAATCGCTCTTAACCCATGGAACGCCTTCGCAAAGTCACCGATCCTGGCAAGCCGTAAAAAGCAAAAAAGGGAAAACCGCCCGCCACTAGTTGATACTCCAGTCCGATCCCTTCCTCAGGTGCAAACGCCAGCATAGTCTAGCAAAGCCAATTGCTTATCCCCCGAGACCAGGGAGATGCGCGGCCACACCCTGCCTTGTCTTTGGCGCTGGTTCCCGCACACATCAGACATCTCCATTGCTCGCCCAAGTTGCTGATCGAGCAATTTGAGCAAACGTGCTTGCCACAAGAACCGCATTCAGTTCCAACCGTCGCTGCTACATCACCGCCGTCCATCATGAGATCGTCGCCGTCCTGAAACCGCTGCCCGCAGTCCTGACACTCTGTGGGCGCCTCGGTCAAGACGTCTGGTAGGTTCGAGGCTGGGAGAGCTAGCGGACGGGGAGGCAAGTTCCAGAAACTGTGGAGACTGGCTTGGTGGGATGCCGACGACGATGCTGGCTGTGCTGATACGGGGTCGTTAAGCTGTCCAAGGACCGTGTGCATTTCTCGGGACTGTGAGGACATCTGGTGCTGTTGCCGCTGCGCTGCGTAAAGAATATCCAAAGTCCGTTCTGTAGCGAGCAAATCAGGTAAGTTGATGGCCGGACAAATCTACCTCCCAAATCTGAGGCAGGAGTACGAAGGGGCGACTTACGGTGAACCTCGGTTTCAGAGGGTCGGTTATCGCGAAACCGCTTCATTGTACGCCCCGGAGCACGAGCCACCGCTAGGTTTCTGTCGTAGTGGGGGAGCGGCGAGAGGGGACTATTGGGGGTGTAGTTGAAGCTGTACACGTCCTGTGAAGGCTTGCATGGGGTATTGGATTGACCGAACTGGAGTGGAGAGTTGGATGTGCATGTCGTCGAGGTTGAAAGCTCGGACTCGGATCTCTTACGCTTCAGTTGCATGGCGGCTGCTCGTTGTTTGATTCTCGTTCGGGAGGATAGAACCTGGTTATGATTTGTGATTATGCAGAGGTCCAACAGGATATGCACTGGCTGTAGAGGGCTATATTTGCAGTAATATGTCCAACCGGGATTCTAATGATGTCGTAGTCCAGAAATATCACGTATTGAAAAGCAATTGGATTTCGGGAGATTTGCATAGGTCACAGAAGGGCAGAGTTGGCTTAAAATGAATGCAAACAGTGTTGCGCGACAATGACACGACTTGGGCTGCTGATGAGGTAATGGCTATCGCGTTTGCGCGTTAAGAGGGTTGTTGCAGATAGGTGCATGGTACTAGGCATGTACACAGTACAATTACTTCGGACCTCTCTGTCTGGCACGTGCCCTTATATTTCTCTGAATAGGTACAATAGGTTAGGTACATGTAGCACTCCATGCTCTCCACTCAACACACCCAGAAGGTACAAGTGCGGTAAGATCTAGTCTACACCTCCCCCGCAGATACCCAATACCTGTACTGCTGTACCGGATATCGCATAACGTACTGTGCAGGGCATCCAAGGTTTGCATTATTCTGGATTAACTTCAAGGCCTGTTGAATGCCTCCAGACTCTGCTGTCAACTTGTCACGTTTCCACACCTCGATCAGAGTTCAAGCCAGGCTTTCCCACCCCAGCACATCTGCCAACTTTGGAGGTTGCTTTATCCCGGCTGTTCTCCATAAATTGCACACAGCCTAGACTCCTTCTGTAGCATCTCCTTCCATTTCGCCTGTTCGGATCGGACGTGGAGATCGAAGCCCAATACCATACCTTCTTTGACTTTCCTGGCCTCTTCAGGCTTTTCTGCGCGCATTCAATCACTGACGGGACACGCCATATCTTTGGTGTCACGGGCTTTCCCCTAATAAGCTTAGTCGCATAGCAGTCACTTACCAACTTGTCTTCTCTGGCAATCGGCGTGCTGCTTGATCTTCAGAGTTGAGCCCTTCAGGCAAAGAAGAATAACCGCACCCACAACCCGATACAAGCCTCGGCCCCCCGCGCCCGACCGATTTTACCCTCTGTTAGGATTTCTACGTCGTTTATCCTCAACTCCACGCCCACCATGTCCGAACGTCGTGAACTCGAGACCCGCGTCAAGGCCCTCGCGAAGGCGCGCGAGGCAAAGGAGCCTCCCGCCGCGGTTATTACGCTTCTAGAGGGCCTGAAAGACTTCCGTCCTACAGAGGAACTGCTTCGTGTATGTCCTCTTTGTATGCCATTTGGCCCTCATTCACAACCCCTTTGTTTGACGTCGTTGCAAACCCCTGCCAACTTGGCGTGGAGTATCGGTAAAAGATGATTGATTAGACATACATATATAAGCGTATATCTGCGCTTGGTCTCGTCCGCTTCTACCTCCGCCTGTTCGCTAATATCCTCATCTGCATAGACTACGAAGGCCGGTCTCGTCGTTGGACATCTGCGAAAGGACCCGAATAGGGACGTCAGCAAGCTCGCTGCCACCATCGTGGGAAAGTGGAGGAAGTTTGTCGAGGACGAGAAGAAGGCCAAGAGTCTGCAGGCTAATCGGCAAGTGCGCGATTCCGCCTCTCCAGCCGCCGGCAAGACCATGTCACCGACGCCGAAGCCCGTTCCCAACGGCAGTACCAGCAGCGGTGGGAAGAGGATCTATCAAGGCAATCCCGAGACCCGCAGGTTCCAGACGGATAACATCGACATAAATCGCACTGGTGTCGAGACCCGCGACAGATGCATCGGCCTCCTGTACAACGGCCTGGCCTACCGGTCTCTGGAGCCCGAGGACGTCGTGCTCAACAAGGCGATCGAGGTGGAGGCCGCGGCCTTTAAGGCCTACAAGGGCGACACCCAGCCATACAAGGAGAAGATGCGGTCTCTGTTCCAGAATCTGAAGATCAAGAACAATGCCGAGTTGGGACGCAACGTCATGTCCGGCGTTATCCCCGCGGATAAGTTTGTCGTCATGACATCGAAGCAGCTCCAGTCTGCCGAACAGCGACGCCAGGACGAGCTGCTCGAGCAGGAAAACATGAAGAACGCACAAGTGCCCGTGGAGGAGAAGAGCATCAGCGACTCCTTGGAGTGCAGCGGTTGTAAGAAGAAGATGGTCAGCTACGTCCAGGCGCAGACACGCAGTGCTGATGAGCCCATGACGACGTTCTGCCACTGTCTCAACTGCGGAAAGCGCTGGAAGGTCAGTGACTAATATCTCTTTTCTCTAACGGGTCTCTTGTATCCCAGGTGCTTGCACATGCTAACGGGTTGCAGTTCTCTTGATCTCCTTCGTATCGCGATCGATTCACTTTCTACTTCTTCTAAAGTGGTTAAGCCACAGATTTTCTCTTTCGGCATGATTTTATGAGGTTTTTATCAGGGCAGGGATTAAAATTTCTGAATGGGTTGGCGTTTGGTTTGCTCGGAAGCTCTGGAGTTCTCCTGATAAGACGGTATCTCCCTTTACTTTTCGGAGGTGTAATGTCTGTCCCCCATGGGACGGAGCGATGAATAATACAGTTACCATCATGCCGGTCTCCCCTCCTCGTAATCCGTTGACGCATCTGTTATAGTATGGCTTAGATCAGCTCCTGAGAAGGCCATTATTGTAGCTCCGCAATCACAATAGCGATGGCCAATAGTAATGGAAACCGATAATCACCAGTTCTTGGATGTGAATTTCAATGCGAAGTAACGGTCTCTGTAGCCTTGTCCTTGTTGATGTTCAACAGTGTAAACAGATCCTCCGGCTTGTCGTCCTCTTCTAGCCCCATGTCTGCGATCTTCTTCCACAGCTTGCTCAGGTGTCTGGTCCCGGAGTCGCAGAGCAGGGTGACGACGCGGCTGCCCTCGGGCATGCCCATGGCGGTGACGACGGCGGCGACGCAGTTGACGGCGCTGCTGCTGCCGACGAAGATGCCGTCGTGCTCGACGAGCCAGCGGGCCATGCGGCAGGCCTGCCCGTCGGAGACCCTGACGGCGTCGTCGATGAGGTCGCGGCCGGCCTCGAGGTTCTCGGTCACGCGGTTGATGCCGACGCCCTCGACGATGGAGTCGACCTGCTGGCGGCGGCGGGTGCCCTCCTTCTCGGTCGGGCTGTACATGACGCCGTGGCGGATCTTGTTGTAGAGGCCGCTGCCCTGGGGGTCGGCGAGCACGACGCGGACGGCGGGCAGGCGGGCGTCGTCCTTGAGGTAGCGCGCGACTCCGGCGATGGTGCCGCCCGTGCCGGCGCCGGCGACGAACGCGTCGACGCGGCCGCCCGTCTGGGCCAGGATCTCGGGCCCCGTGGTGGCCTGGTGCGCCTGGTAGTTGGCCGGGTTCTCGAACTGGTCGGCGAAGAAGCCGCGGCTGCCGTCCCGGCTCGAGGCCGTGTGGTCGGCGGCGCGCTGCCGCGCCAGGTTGACGAAGTGGCCGGGCGAGGTGATGGGCGCCACGGGCACGCGCTCGACGGTCGCGCCGAGGTGGTGCAGCAGGTCCGACTTCTCCATGCTCTGGTCGTCGGGCATGCAGATGTGCGCGCGGTAGCCCTTGGCGCGTGCGAGGGCCGCGATCGAGATGCCCGTGCTCCCGACCGTGCCCTCGTAGATGGTGTCCCCCCGCCCCGGCACCAGGAGCCCTTCCTCCTCGGCGGCCTCGATCATGCGCAGGGCCACGCGGTCCTTGGGGCTGTTCCCCGCGCCGTTGAGGAACTCGGCCTTGGCGAGGATGGTGCGTCCCGTCGCTTCGGAGAGGCTCCGGATCTCTATGAGCGGCGTCCCGCCGATGCAGCCTTCGATTCCCTGCACGATGCCGGTAGAGCGCTGCTTGAGGTCGAGCGCCTCCTGCTTTGCCGCGGCCTCGTGGTCTTCGAGCGACACGGGACTCCAGAAGAAGCTCGACCTCCTCCTACGGGTCGCGCTGCTGCTGCTATTATTACCATTATTAGAGGTGGAGGCTCGTCTGTTCGTCTTCTTCGTCCAACTGGGCTTCTGCTGATACCGCGCCTCCAGGTCCGGGTAAAAGTCTTTGAACCCCAGCGTCACGAGCACGCCGGCAGCAAAGGCGAACGCCACGGCAGCTGTGCCATAGGCGCGCGGATGGTCGCTTAAGGACATGGCTTGGTGGTGAAACCGTTTAATAGGCGGTCATAATGCCAGTTCCTTCTACCTGCCGCTCCCCTCCTTTTTTTACAGGAAAGTCCCCAGCACGAAAAAGATAATGACCAGGAGTCTTGCAGTATAAAGAACAGAGATAAGAAAGGCTCGGTCAACAGAGTTCGGATCTATCGTGTGATAATCCTAAGCGGATGTATTCTTTCTGATTTTAACGATGTTAACTGAGGCAGTCATCCGACGTAATGTATGCATGTAACAGAGCTAATTGCTTGTTTAGGATAGTAACCTATGTAGATCTACCCTGTGTTATGTCAGCCAGTGGATCTGCCTGCCAGGGGTATTCTGTATACAGTACAGCTGTACAGCTGATCGAGTCTCTGACTGGCTAGGACTTCTGTTGAGTTTGCCCATTGAGAATAAAGCTTCATCGCCTTTCGAAGCTTTCGAGTCTCCGGATACCGGGCGCGAAAAGCTACCACCCGCTGCGCCATGGACTCGCCCATCGTCACCCAGCTGTTCCGGCAGCTGTTTAGGCATCCGGCGTGCCAGTCGAGGAGGAAGCTGACCACCAAGGCTTTTGCCGCATCTCTCCACCATCATGACCGCCGCCCACGTGCCCGGCCGACGCAGCTCCAGCAGCAGCAGTATGAGGAGAGCACGCAGCAGAGGAGGAGAGGCATGGCCATGCGGAACGTGGCCCGTGGTGAAAAGCCCAAGCTTCAGGAAAAAGAGGCCAATTGGCAGCAACGGACCGAAATGTTCTCCGTCGACATGACGGACGAGTACAAGCAGTACCCTACTGTCACAGCCAACGATTTGCGCTCGCGGACTGAGCGTCCTAAAAGAGTCAAGATGCTGATGCGTGACTTCATAGAAGGTGTGTGACAGCCCCGTATGATTCTGTTCGCCTTGTATACCTCTTCGTAGCCTTCAATTGTTAACAGAGGCCCTCAAGACAGTTTATACAACCCTCATTACGGCTACTTCTCGAAGCAGGTGGTCATCTTCAGTCCCGGAGAGCCATTCAACTTCGGCTCCATACCCGACGAACCGACGTTCTACGCTCAAGTGGGACACAGGTATACAGAGTTTGAGGATGCGCTCGATGCGAAGCAACACGACGACACGCGGCAGCTCTGGCACACGCCGACAGAGCTCTTCCGCCCCTATTATGGCGAGTCCATCGCGCGATACCTCCTCTCCAACTACGTCATGTCGACATACCCGTACCATGACCTGATCATATACGAGATGGGTGCCGGGCGAGGAACCCTGATGCTGAACATTTTAGACTACATCCGCGAGGTGGAGCCATCAGTATACGACCGCACAAAGTACAAGATCATCGAAATCTCTTCGTCTTTGGCGACCCTGCAGAACTCCCAGATGATGTCGGACGCCGCAAGCCGTGGCCACGCTTCCAAGGTCGAGATCATCAACAAGTCCATCTTTGACTGGAACGAGCGCGTCCCGTCACCCTGTTTCTTCCTCGCTATGGAGGTCTTCGATAACTTTGCCCACGACGTGGTGCGATACGACCTGGACACGGAGGAGCCGCTCCAGGGTACAGTTCTGATCGACGAACTGGGCGACTTCTATGAGTTCTACGAGCCTGTTCTCGACCCCGTGGCAGCGCGATACATGCGCGTTCGAGATGCCGCCACCGGTGGTCGATACCCGGCGCCGTACAGCTCGAGCCGCTTGCTGCGCTCGCTCAAGAGGAATCTCACTTTCTCGGGAAACCTCAGCGATCCGGAATACATACCCACGCGTCTTATGCAGTTCTTCGATATCCTGGAGAGATATTTCCCTGCGCATCGCCTCGTGACCAGCGATTTCCATACCCTGCCCAATGCTGTCAAGGGGCTCAATAGTCCGGTCGTACAGACAAGGTACCAGAGACGCATGGTACCTGTCACTACACCTATGGTGAGTTATACACTTTCCCGTCCTCTCGAGATTAGTAGGTGCTAACTTGATATCCTAGGTCCATCAAGGGTATTTCGACATACTGTTCCCGACTGACTTCCGCACCATGGAGGCCGTCTATGGGGCCATTACGGGAAAACTGACGCGCGTTATGTCGCACGAGGATTTCATGCGCTCGTGGGCCTACCTCGAGGATACAGAGACCCAGAGTGGTGAAAATCCTCTCCTGAGCTGGTATAAGAATGCCAGCATGATGGTCACTGTATAACTCCGACCTCTTACTCATTGAGTTACTGGATTGCTGGGCGACCAAGCAGTAGCTGCATGGCAGGCCATATCCATGGATGGGGACGTGCATAAAAGCGTTTTGCTCGCAATGCGATTGATACCTGCTGTACCAATAGAAAAGACCGTAGAAAAGCGGGTGGATTGTACGTGTTTTTGGGTATTCTGTAGCCTGGCGACATGACATGTCATATTACATTAGGCACAGCTTGAGTAGTACAATTACAGGAAAATATGACATGTGGCCTGTCAAGTGCACTTCATATGTCTTTGTGTCATATACCTACTTGACACAGAGACTGTATATATACGCCGTGAAGTATTGTGTGACAATAGGTGGCTGCACACCAGCAAGGTGATACGGCATGCGGGATCGGGAGCGGGTGATTTGGGGAATGAAACGTCGGGGTCAACCTTCTCCGCATAAAAGGGTCTCTGGAGTCTGGGGAAGCTGATATACACAGTAAAGACGCGGGAACTATGCGTTGGACACGATAGGCATTATTAGTGGTAGGGACAGGGATCGAGGGAAGTGGACGAGGACAGGTCAAGTTGGAGAAACCAACATATCGGGTAATAGGAAACAGAACTGGCCAATAATGGACAGTATAACAGAAAGATACAAAAATCTCGCAGGTAACAAGCACATGCTACGAAAGAGCCAGTCCAGATCTTGGACCCTGAAAAGATGCCAGTATCGTACGATTTGGACGATGGTGATTGGGTTCTTTGGTCCCTGGAGGTGTGGTTTACGGTCGGTTGGTAAGGGACCCTTGAAAAGACCCTGAAGGGACAGGAAAGGTGGAGATCACCTCAATAACCAGACATGGGATTCTGGCGGATGGTGAGGGAGAATATTGAAGAAGAAAGTCGATTCTCTTGGAATCCGGAAGGGGACCAGTTCTTCTGCAAGGAGACGTCATCCGCCAATATCTCTATAACTCATTGCGGAAGGGGACCCTGTTTCTTCCCCATATCTCATCACACACAGTACAAAGGTATGCAGCAGGACGAGGATGTGGAGATTTTGCTGCAGGAAGGTGTTCTGCAGTCTGGGGTTACAGGACCGCAGGTAACAATGCGACACAGCACCTAGGTACCTTCTACTGACACTGTACAGCAGTAGTGCAGGCTACATACATCATAGATGGAAGCTTCTACGAGCTCGACACTTCTGGAAAGGCCGTTTTCGCAACGTAACAATCCATCACTCCGCTTCCCTTTCAATCACGTCCCCTTGTACTAGGTATCTGGGCAGGTTAGTCCCTTGTCCTCATTTATAAACGCGACTTCAACTACAGATGTCTATATAGTAAATGTACTTCGCATTCAACTACTTCCCTTAGTTGCCGCCCCTTCTTCGTAGCTCAGGTCGGGATACATACAAGCCATTCATATTTCCACACGTACTTCACGCACCAAGCTGCGGCACTTACTACGCAACACGTCATTCGATCCTCCCTACCAATATCAATCAAGTGCAAAGCCATCATATCCTGGGCGCAAAGAGAAGAGGCCGAACCGAGGCAACGTAGCAGCTATGGACGTCCAGTGGCAGAACAGCCAAATGTTCAACCCTCATCACTACGACCACCATAACCCGCTGTTTCAACAGCAAACTCAACCACCACAACAGAACGGCTTTTTCCAGTGCGACAATAACATACCTCCAAGTTCGAGCATGCGCAAGAGGAAAGCCGATGCGCAACCAGTGAATGAACGGTTATCCAAGAGGTTGAGCCTGCTTAATCTAGGTATGTGTGTGAATACATAGAGGCACCTCGAATAGTGGCGACAGGAACTGACCATGTATGATATAGAGAAAAATGGCCACAAGCTCTACGTTCCGGTCAACAATACCGACAACCACCATAACCATGAGATGAACAACAGCCTAGAACCGGTCCCGGAAGTAGTGTCGCCCTCATCCTCACAGTCACCGCCGGGTGTAAGCAGACCACGGTGGGGGTCCTTGGCCGACGATGATGCCATGCACCTAGACGACACGAGGCACAAAGTATACATCTACGACTTGGACGCCGAGTTGTCCTCGTCCGAAGCCGAAGCAGACGACGAGCCGGGCTCGCCTACGTCTGGAAAGGGCCGTCTGGTCTTCCTCCCGGATATCGAGAAACACCTGTTCTCCCATGATCCCAACAGCAACCTCAACCGTCGCATCACGATCCCGCCGTCGATATACGCCAATCAAGAAGGCGAGCTCGCGGGCCACAACGTCAATGACATGCAGATGGTACTCTACAGAGAGAGCGAGCCCTCTTCTCTGACGGTTCCTCGCCACCAGGACAACGTGCGCAGGGCCATCCTAGAAGCGCGCGCGCGACTTCGGGAAAAGCAGCAGCAGGAGCGGGATCTCGCTTCTCCGGTAATAGAAGTAGTGGGCCCAGGGCAGGTCCCTCCTCTTAACGCCGCCGATCCTACCACCATGATGAACGTGGACGGATTGATGACAACAGACCCTTACCCTTCTTCTTCTTCTTCTCCCGCAATGCCTTGGTCCGACGACGGGGATGCGATGGACATGGACTGAAAAACACATATTCCGTCCGCCTTTCTCGTCCTTCTCACATGGGAGGCAAGGCATACTCATACTCCCTTTGCTCATTGACTGGGTTTTCTTTTGCGCGGAGTCAACGGTTTTCGGGGTAATTGATTTGACTTTTGTCTTTTTCATGACTGATACCCCCATCATCTTTTTATCTCTCGGGAAAAAAGAGAAAACAGGCGCATTTTTTTTTTTAAAATCACACAATATACACGACGAAACAAGGCGCACAGTACAGCACAGCACATTTACATGGGTCGGTCGGTCGGTCGGGTTTACAAGAACTCTTTTTAACCCAGGGGCCTCTGGACTAAACCTACTGGGAGACGAATATGGGCACGTCCGTCCTGGGGTATTTACAGGACTGGTATCGGGTTTCGGGGTTTGGGTTGTTTATTACTTTTCTCTCGAGGGGTGAAATCTGGCATCATCACGATCTGAAATAAAAAAGGACCGAGGCATACAGACATACAATACTTACATACATACATGGCAGTAAAGCTAGTATGTATGTTTGTTGTCCGAGGATGATCATCTTACTGCGTTTAGTCATGATGAATTTTAAGAAAGAAAGAAAAAAAACATCAATAAAACAAGCATGTTCTTTGCTAATTACTAATTTCTTCACTACCACATGCATGTCTACATCCCTCTGTTTGTTGTTCTCATAGATGGAATGCCATCATCTAGATAGTAGTAAAAGTGTCACATGGGTTAGATTTAGAGAGAGAGAGAGAGAGAGTGAGAGAGATGTATTGATGTATAATCATATTAACTATCATACTTTGCGTACTTTGTGCCAATGGAATGAGAAACTCCATCTGAATAGCACGATGAAGAAGGGGGGGGGGGGGGGCATGTATGTTGTATCGCATCTACCTACCTACCTTGAAAGGGCAGGAGATTTTGGTTGGTAAGGTAGGTTAGTAGTCAGTCAGTCAGGCTGAGTGAGATGTGACTTTACTATACCCCTGACTCCTGCCCTGAGCTACATACATACCGACGAAAACACCAAAAAACACGAACCAAGACGTCTGTCTGTCTTGTCTTGTCTTGTCTCTCTTCCCCCTTCCCGGTGTCTTTCTTTCCTTCCTTCTGCCCTCTGTCTTTCTAGGTTAGGCTAACCTAGGTGTGAGGTTTAGGTAGCCCAGCTTTTCTTTCTCTCTCTGGGGTGGTTTTGCCAAAGCCAAGGGGATTGGATGGATGGATAGATAGCAAAAAGCGAAAGCGAAAGCAAGAAGCAAGTTGTCCATGCCAATACCCTCCGTGCTGTCTTCGTCTTCGTCTTTGATGGTTGGTTGTTCATTTTGGTTTGTTGGTATGTTTCGTTTTCGTCGCATAAATCAATCTCCCCCCGGGGATCATTGCCTGTACCTGCGTCTATGCCCTCCCTCTCATCTCTTCTTCCTCTTTATCTGTAAACAGCAGGCGGCGGACCAGCCGGCGGCGCAAACTCTTCTTCATGTCCACCGTTACTGGCCCCAGCACCACTTCCTCCTTGTCCCCGGTGTTGTTGTTCACCGCCCTTGGTTCCAGGCGCAGCATTAGGAGCACCGACAGCAGGAGGTGGGGGAGGACCCTCGTACATGGGCGGTCTGGTGGGATCGTACATGGGCGGCGGGGGCATGGCGTGCATGCCGTACGACTCTGGGTGGTTGTTGTTGTTGTCGTTAGCACTGGGGTGGCCGTGGTATCCCGGACGGTAGACGCCGTAATAGGTATCGTGAGGCCATCGATAGGCCGGGTCGACGAGGGCGCGTTCGCGGCGGGAGAGCAGCCACTTTTTTGTTTTCACCCAATTAGCTCTCTATAACTTAAAGTAAGGAAAGAAGAGAACTTACGGCATGGTACCCCAGCGGCTTCTGGCCCCTCATCAGCCTCCTCTTGGCGTGCACGCGGCCGCCGACGATCCAGGCGAACAGGAGAAGGAGGATGGTCAGGAAGACGACGTATTTGATGATGATGCCGGGCGTCGTGTACCAGAACCAGATGTCGTTGCCGTCGTCGTCGTTGACGTACTGGCGTCTGGCTATCGTCTCCATCATCTTGTTGTTGCTGTGGGCTGCGGCTATTGATATGATACCCTTTCTTTCTTTCTTTCTTTCTTTCTTCTTTCTTCTTTCTTCTTTCTTCTTTCTTCTTTCGTTTAAAAAAGAATGTAGTGTGTATGTATTTAGGAGGGATGGCAAAATCGAATTCGGGAATCGCGGAGAGAGAGTGTGTGTGTTTTGCTTGTGATCTTTGAGAAATGAATGACCTAGGTTAGGTTCGGTGTCGGTGTCGGATAAGGCAGATTGGTAGATTGAATCACCCGATGTGCGTGCTTGCTGAGGTGATTGTGGTGAGGCGATGCAGTTTGCCAACCAATCTTAAAACTTCAGGCTCCAGCGCCTGCGGAATTGCTGACCGAGACAGAACAGACAGAAAGTCTTAATAAATTCGCTTTCTTTTTTTCTTTCTTTATTTTCGAACCGGATTTCGGCTCGCAGAGTCGATCAAATCCCAAGGAACGAACCCAGGCAGACGCACGTCTCGTAGATTGGCTTCGAGTGTTCTTCCCCGTGGGGTATCAGTGTAAGTAGGTGGTCAACCTTAAAGTGGTAACGTCGACCGAGCAACCACAACTGCTAGAGAGAGAGGGTAGATACTGTAGGTAGGCTGCAAGTGGCAGACAATACGCTGGCCTTTGTCTAACCCTACCTGTTCAATTTCCAACTCCGACTCCAGCCTGGAGATTTGCAGGACACCACTTAAGCAGAGAGAACGAAATATCACAATTACGGCCGCAATTGCGCAAGTAGGTAAGAAAGAGTAGAATCAGAATGGGAAAGAGAACAAGTCCAAATGGGCAAACTTGAATATGGTTTCAGCGGTCCAGGCACTACCGCCCTGGCGACCAGTTAGACTAGTGGCAATTACACAGTTAGGCGCAGTGATTAGTCACAACTGAAACTTGATCCCAGAGCAAACCAATCACGCAGCTTGTTTCAAGCGAGCCATTCTAAATGAGGCAATTCCTGTCAGCTACAAGGTGGCCTCAGCCCCACACAGTATGAGTGTTATTAGCAGCATATATACGTACAGTGAGATCAAGTCCGCAGCAGGATTCAGTGATAAACGCTCATAGCAATCCTGGGAATAGCAATCCTGGCCATAGAACCTGGGAAACATAATAGGGGTAAGGTTAACACTATTCGACTTGCAGATCTCAGCCTACCCATAAATATGTGACCTGCAACAGACATGTGTCATGTAACCCCCTTGTTTCACTATGAGACGGCATAGGATGTCACTTACATAGAACAACTGTGCATGCAAAACAGAAAACGCGTTTCTTCGCTTATAACCCCTTCTACAAATGCAAGATGCAGGTACGCTATGTCATAAGTTTCTTTTTATGTACAGAAATCAATCCACCGGGTGTCAGTCACCACTCATGACAGTGGCCTTTTCAATGCCCAATACCGCCAGCACCCCATGGAGGGAAGTTGGGATCTCCACCCGGGGGCACAGGCGGTGCCTGTGGGTTTTGTGCTGGGTGAAATCCGCCTGCCCCCAATCCTACGCCACCATACTGCTGCTGCTGCTGTTGCTGTGCTGCATCTTCCTGTGCTCGACGATGCGCCTGTACTCTCTGCGCCCTGTACCATACGAGGAACATAATGGAACCGACAAGTGACAGGATCAAAAAGCTGTCAAGGAACCCGTCCAGGTCATCGGCGAGTTCATCTCCCATGGGCTGGCCGTCGCTTCCGGTCATGGAGTCATCGTAGTAATCTTCATAGGAATCTTCGTAATAGCGACTTTCGTCTTGCAAAAAGTTTTGGATCCACTCGCTCCACGTCCAGTCCTTTCTCGGCGCTGCGGAAAATGTTAGCTTTTCTCGTAGAGCAGCCCCGGTACAGAAGCAGTCAGGATGCTCAAGGTATGCAAGACTCACCTGGCTCGTCTTGAATAGAGTTGATCCGCCCATGGGTAAATGTGTTCCATGCACTACGCGCCCGCAACTTCAACAGACTAAGCTTTACAGGGAGGTAGGCTTCTTCGTTGGTCTCCAGTGCTTGGTCATAATACCGCTTAGCCAGATGGAAGTCCTGCGTAAGGCCGATTCCGTTCTCATGCATCCACCCAAGATTGTACAACGCCTGTGCGCTCTGAAAGTACTCGGATGCTCCGGTATAGCACTGGGCTGCCTTCTCCGCAGCCACCTCGGTCCCGATGCCGGCGAGATAGTAGTCGCCCATTTTCACCATCGCATCAATATTACTCTGGATGGCCGACCTGGTCCAGTAAATGAGCGCGAGGGCCGAATTCTGGAGAAGACGCGGCTTGGAAGCATGTCGTTTCAGCCAATCCGGCAAAGCGAGCACCGAGTGTGTCGGGTCGAGCAGGAAAGCGACGTTGTTCTGCGCTTTTTCGTAGCCTTGCTCGGCGGCCATCAGGTAGTCGAGGAAGGCAAGCTCGAGATCGCCGTCTTCGTACGCCTGATTGGCCTCGGTCCAAGAGGAAACCAAGGGCTCCGAGCGCTCGACCACGTTTTTGTAGTACTGCAAGGCCATGTTGCAAGTCTTGTCCCGTCCAACGCCGTGGTGGATCATCTCGGCGAGGTAGTATTGGGCCTCCAGGCTGTACCACCGAGCGGCGGCTTCGAAATACGTGCTGGCTATTTTGAGATCATCGGGCTGGCCCTGGTCTAGGTGGAGGGCCCCGAGCGCCACGTGAGCCAAGCTATAGTCCTGATCTGCGGAGGCTTTGAAGAGCTCCAAGGCCTTCGGCAGGTTCTTCGTCACTCCGTAGCCGTGGAGATACATAAGGCCCAGCCCCCATTGAGACTGGGCGTCTCCATGCTTGATGCCTCGCTCAAACCATCTCTGGGCTGTTTTGAAGTCCTGGGCAACGCCCTCTCCCCGCAGCCACATACGACCGATGTATCCGGCCGCCTTGCTTGCGATCTTTTCTAGCTGTGGTTTCGCACCATCCACCGTACGGCCGTCCCTATGCCGCCAGTATTTAGATGTGACACTGAGGAAGTATCGTCTTGCGAGGTCGACGTTTCTCTCCATGCCCCGCTGTCCTTCGTAGTACAGGCGCCCAAGGTTGAAAGAAGCCTTGAAGTCTCCTTTCTGGGACATCAAATCGAGGTACTCTATCACGTCGTCAATCGACGCATAGACGTCGGAACTGGGGCTAGCCTTCAGGGCGTTGATTCCCGAGCTGATGGCGCTCGCTCCTTCGCCGTAAACACCGCCTACTTCGTCCGAGAGTCGGTAGGCTTCCAGGGTGATAGTCATACCACCGGGGGGTCCAGATCGGAACCAAGCCATGGCCTTGTCAGCCACTCTCTTGTAGTATTTACTGGCTATCGCGCAGTTCTTTGGCACGCCTATACCGTTCATATGGCGAGCAGCCACAGTCATTTCTGACCTCGTATGCCCTTGGTCCGCAGCGAAAGTGTGGTAAAGGAGCGCCTTGGCCTGATCTCGCTCAACTGCGTCCCCGACGCCGGTTGCGTACATCAGCCCAACCATGTATTGGGCAGAGCTATTACCAGTCTGTGAAGCCAGTCTGTAATAGTAGTCGAACGCGGCCTTGAAGTTCCGTGGATAGGAGTAGTTGCCGTAGAAGTTGAACTGTCCGAGCAGATATAGGGCATCGGTGTTATTCTGGTCGGCTGCTTGTTGAAGCAGCCTAACTCCGTCGAGTAGAGGGCCAGTGACGACGGGCGCTGCATGTTCATGACCGGGCGCAGATGTTGCTCGCATACTCGGTAGCGCCTTCAATACATACTGGAAGACGGTGGTGAAGAAGCCGGTCTGCTTTTTAGGACGTCGATGAGTCGGCTGTTTGATCTTCCGCAGTTCGGCCATCGCTTCATTGACGATTTCCCATCCTAATCAATCAGCCAAGAGGTCTTGTTATTCGCGTGTCATCCGCTGCTTCCCAGGGCTTACCATTTTGGTAGGGGTTCCAAACATGGCGCTCACTCGAAGCGATGTCAGTTGCGCCGGCGGGCTCAGATGTGGTAACGTGTGCGTCGGTGTCATCGTGTGCTAGTACTTTCTGGTCGGCAGCGCAGACGAGCGCTGAAGCCTGTAATAACACTTTGAGATGAAGAGTTAGTCGCGATCTTGAAATGGCATGATAGGGGGCCAAATAGGAAACAAAGCAAACTTACGGAACGCCGAGAGGAACCACGACCTCATTTTAGGGGAATCTGCTATGAGCAAGATGTAGATAGCTGTAGTAATACCATGGTCTCCCGAGGAGATCTGGTATATCTACGTCGAGAGAAAGTGTTTCTGGGTGAGTATTTTGACGAGTTTGTATGGTAAAATAGACCGAGACCCTTTGTCTGTATGTCTCGATGGGGTCCTCTGCTTAAAGCTGCAGGAGGTAGGCTGTTGTAACTGTTGTAAGCTGTCCAGATCGGCTGAGCGCGACGTCAACTTTTGATAAATTGACCCCTCCGGTTGAGTTAATAAACCAGTTTCTGATTGGACACATCGATCTACCGTACTTCAGACGTGAAACTTAACCCCGCTCTAACTCCCGCGACCCAGTCATACTGTGTACCTTCACACAGCAAACCGAATTTTCCATGGTGTTGGATTATCAAACAGCAGCAATAATAACTGCTTCAACTGAGCTCTATGACAGAAGGAAGGTTGATATGACTTCCCTTCTTTAAAGAGTCAGATTTTACCCGGTCTCACTCATACCCTCGGCACTACTTTGTACTAACTGCAACAGCACCACACAAGTTGCAAGAGAATCTGTCTGCCCCTCACTAATCGCAAAAAGACTGTCTATTGATCTCCAGGCTCTACGTTCACATCCCCTATCCCTGAACCAAGCCCCGTGACACAGGTATCCATCTACAAAGCGAAGGATACTCCCCTACGTCTGGACAGAAAATGTATCCCCTAGCATGCATAGACCAATATAGGCCGCCGATAAGACAGGAAGTGTATGTTCTGGACATCCTTCCCTTCGTCTCCGGCCCTGCCACCATCTCCTCCGATCAAAAGCTGTCGCTCTTCAACCCCTTAAGCCTGAGGAACGGTCCGACTGTAGATCTCGTCACACATCATGGCAACATTACTTGTGCGAGAGTGTTTGATCCGGCCAATATGGTCGTCTGCACGGCTGGAGAGAACGGTTCCATTTCCATGTGGGATTTGAGGCAGGACGTGCGCCAGGCCGAGGTTGTTCGGTTTACAACTGGTAAATACGATATGATTTCGCTAGCAACGATGGAGCTTTGCTGACAATCCATAACCGTAGAAAATAATGTGCCGGTCCTTTCCGTGGCCTGTTCAAACCCCGGCTTCTCAATTGCAGCCGGCACTGAGTTGCAGAACCACCAAGCCTCCATCATAATATGGTAGGGCCTTTTGGAAAGCACAACATTGACAGGAGGATATTCTGACAGTTGCCTAGGGACGTACGCTCGCCAGCGGCTTCGAAGCTGCATTATAAGGAGGTCCACAGTGACGACGTAACAGAGGTACGGGCTGCCGTGTCAGCCCGATGTAATTTGTGACTGACATGAAATAGCTTAATTTCCATCCTAGTGACCCCACTATACTCTTGTCGGGTTCCACCGATGGCCTCGTGAATATATGCGACACCAAGATCACCGATGAGGATGAGGTTGTCATCCAGACCTTTAATCACGATTCATCCATCCACCACGCAGCTTTTCTGAACGACACCGAAGTCTATGCGCTCTCGCACGACGAGAGACTAGCCTTGTACGACATGGCTGAGGGCTATGAGAAAGGCGCCGCGACTACCGACTTCGGCGACATGAGGAGCGTACTGGGCTGCCAGTACATTGCCAATATTACCCCCAAGGCCAACGGTGCCGGTGCTGTAATAGGCGCGGGTGCTCATGAGTATGTCGAGTCCGAAGCCATCAGAATTTGTCCCCAACGCTAATCGTTTTTAGACAACAAGCATTCGAGCTGATTCATCTAATGAAGGGTGAGAGCTGGGTTTTAGATAGAGAGAACAGCGTCGGCCTGCCAGGCGCGCATTCCGAGGAGATTGTCCGTAGTTTCTGTTTCTATGATGATGCACAGATGGTTTTCAGTGCTGGCGAGGATGGCTTCCTCAAAGCTTGGAGAGCGAATGTTTAATAGCATAACGTAATGTCGTATTGATCGTCTGCGTCTCTCAGCCGTACTTGTCGTGTTTGTTCTTGGACTTCAGGTCAAGAAGCTTCTCGTGATAGTCGCCCTCCCTCCTTGCCTTCTTCAGCCTTCTAACCTCGTCCTCTTCGAGGCGTCGTCCTACAGCCTCTTCCAACTCTTTGCGGCTGACTTTCGCCTTCTCTTTCAATTCTTTGTTCGCCTTCAGCCTGGGCTTGAAGCGTGCTTGCATGCGAATCCTCAAGGTGGACTCGAAGCTGATCTCGGCCGCATCGCCTCGAACCTCGGGTGCGCCATTCGGCTTCTTAGACTTGCCAACTGCCAAGAAAGTTTCGTTCAGGGTCTGCAACTGGAAAGTGCCAGGGGTATCAGGCGTGGAAATGACGGTCCAGGTCTCGGGTGGCGCGATCGCCTCTGATGTGGCCGCGAGGATGCCGTACTTGTCGCAGGCAAGATATCTGAAGGACGCATTAGTAAGCAGTACTGCACCATATCACGGCAATCTTTCTCTAGTCGTCCACGTACTTTCCATACCGGCCCTTGAACCGGTAATTCTCCGTGCCATGGATCTTGTTCGCTACCCAGACCTGGCGCACGTCATGAGGCTCAGCGCTCGCCGGATTCCCATCGATGATGTTCTCGATCGGATCCGTGAACACCTTGCCGTTCGCGTCACAGGCAAGACAGGTCGGAGGCTCGGTGGGCAGGACAATCATCACAGGGCCCGTCACGTCGCCCACCGCTTCGGCGGAGACCCAGCTGTCGTCGTCTTCTGCGGTCTCTTGGGGGCCTGCAACCGCCAGCTCACTAGAGCCTGCATCTCCAGGCGCCGATGCGGCCTCGGTCCGCTTTCTCTTTTTCGGCTTCTTATCGCCCTTGAAAGACAGCGGTTTCACCATGGTGGAGGCGATTCCGTATGACCGATAATGATGGTTATGAATAGACGTTGTTTGAGTGACGCTATGTACCTACCTAGCTTAATTAGCTGTTATGGAGCTGTTTAGGAACCTACCCGGGACTTGTAGAATGCGGGATTAGATAAGCCGAGCGGGTTAGGTACCTTACCATAGTGGCTTTTGCACTTGAACAATCCCCTCGCACTGTCCATGGGAAATCCATCCAAACTGAACTGAGGTCCAGCAGTAACGGTCTCACGGTTCATGTAATGGAGGCTTGAGCAGGGCAGCAGACCAGCCATTTGCCTGCTCGCCAGCGAGTTTAGGTTACTATTGTTTAGTGCTACTCCTGTTCTTCTGAAATTCTTGTTACTCAACTAACAACTTGTGTTTCCCCTTCTTGCACTCTTCTTACCCCCTCTTCTCAAGAGGTTTCCCAACTGAAATTCTACAATTCCCAAAGACCTAACCCCCAATCTCAAAATCCAACCCGCCGTGAATCTATCTAGCTTAGGCCCATGGCACGTTTGATTCACCGCGTTTGATTGGCGAAGCTTGGTGAGCGATGACCAATTCAGCCAAGTGAACGGCAAGGGATGTGGTCTTGGCGCACTAGAAGCATCTTCGGTACATAGTACGGAAGTCTCCGCGCCATACAGGCAGCACGGTGCGCCCCGACTCAGTCCAATGTGTTGGTTGAGAACTGCTGGATTGGCAAGTTTTTAAGGAGATGTAAAGCCGACGTTTTCCTTAGGATACTCCGTCTGACTCTGTAAGCGACGGTTCTTATAGCTACAGCCTCATTTTCTTCATATTAACGTCAGCGTCTTTAATGAGCCGTATCTCATATCCTCATTGTTTTCTGCCCGAGTATTAGTTCCCACCATGGCCGTACCACAACCTGTTGTAGTATCCCTGGCGGATCTTAAAACTGGTAAGACCCATCTGACAAAATGAATAAACAGCCAGTCCACTAACAAGTCTAGGGAATGTCTCCTTCGAGACGTTACAAGAAGCTTTTGGTCCCGAGTCACTGGGGATATTAGTTGTAAAAGATGTTCCTGCCGAGTTCTCGGAACTGAGGCATCGTCTCCTCTCTTATGCTTCTTGGATGGGCAACCTCTCGGAGAAAGACTTTGGTACGGTTGACAAGTCCCATCTACGTCCTGAGGCATCCACAGGGGCTAACAGTGCGTAGAGCAATTCACAAATGAGGCGGCCAAATACCTCGTAGGATGGTCCAAAGGAAAGGAGAAGCTGAAGGACGGCAGCGCGGACGAGTACAAGGGCTCGTTCTACGCCAATTGCGCCTTCTACGTCGACCCGTCTCTGGAGTCAGCCAAGCCTACCGAGCAATTCACGCTGGAGGAGTTCCCAGAGTACCTGGCGCCCAACTCTTGGCCGTCCAACGAGATGCTGCCGGGGTTCAGACCCGTCATGGAGCAGATGTGCAAGTTGATCATCGACACGGCCGTGCTGGTCGCCCGGGCCTGCGACAAGTTCGCCGAGAAGGAGATCGCGGGATACCCGACCGCCTACCTAGAGAACGTGGTCAAGTCCTCGTCCACGACCAAGGCCAGATTACTTCACTACTACCCCATGCCGGACGAGGCTCTGCAGAAGGGCATGGAAGAGGACAACTGGTGCGCGGTGCACAAGGACCACGGATGTCTTACCGGCCTCACGTCCGCCATGTTCGTAGACGAGCTGAACACAAACGTTAAGCTGGACAGCTTTGAGGGCAAGGAGCTGCCGAAGACGCTCCCCACGATCGAAGAGCTGCCCGGGTCGCCAGATCCTCAGGCGGGTCTGTGGATCAAGGATAGAAAGGGTGTCCCTGTCCAGGTGAAGATACCCAGGGACTGTATCGCATTCCAGACGGGCGAGGCGTTAGAGCGGATCACAAATGGCAAGTTCAAGGCCGTTGAGCACTCGGTCAGAGGTGCCTATGCCAAGGGCGTTGCACGGAATACGTTGGCGGTCTTTACGCAGCCAAATTTGGAAGACGAGGTCGACCTTGAGCAGCACATCAACTTTGGCGAATTTGCCAGGGGCATCATAGCGAGGAATACGGTGGGATAAGTAAAAACAAATAAAGAAAACCCAATGCCCTATGTCCAAGGCTCCTCCCGACATTCCAATTATTGAGCGTGCTGGGTGGGTGATAGATATATGGACTTGAGTCGTATGCTTTTCAAGCTCTCTTCTATAGTCGAGTCTTTCTTTCCATTCAGCCTCCATTTGCAACTTGAAATCATGTTTCTGCCACGGCATGCCCTGTCTGTTGGGCTCGGAATTTTGTCATCGGTGTAACCGAGCCGACCCCACCCACAACCACCACAGCGGTAGACGGCAACGGCATGCCAAATCACCTGCATATGGCGTCGAATAGCGTCACTCACTAATCTTACTACATGTGCCTGCCTCTTTTACTTTGAGAGAAGGCAAAGAGTGATGAACTTGAGAAGGAACGGGAAGTTACAAAGTTTCTCAAAGTCACCAGATAAAAAGCCGTTCGACAACCCCTCAACCCCTCCACCCCTCATT
This sequence comes from Xylariaceae sp. FL0594, assembly GCA_022385605.1. Classification (NCBI taxonomy): domain Eukaryota; kingdom Fungi; phylum Ascomycota; class Sordariomycetes; order Xylariales; family Xylariaceae; species Xylariaceae sp. FL0594. Next base: position 258,030 of record MU280781.1, read on the forward strand.
TCCTCCCTCCTCCTCCTATTTCAAGCCAAATATTCCGAAATAATTGGATCCCAGCCATCGCCTCCCTTCAACACTTTTGCAAAAATTCAAAAAAGGAAACATAACACACACACAGTGACAAAAACAAAAGCAATGGCTCTCGCCCCCAAGTTCGCTGGCCAGAAACTCACCTTCTCCACGCCTCCCACCACCACCACCCCCAATGATGCCCTAACCTCCGTCCCTCCTCGAGCCGTACACACGCTCGAGTTCTACCTCGACTACGTCTGCCCCTTCAGCGCGCGCCAATTCCAGACGCTGTACCACGTCGTCGCGCCACTGATCCGGTCACACCCTCAATGGTCTTCGCGCGTGCAGTTCGTGTTTCGGCAGCAGGTGCAGCCATGGCACCCGTCCTCGACCTTGGCGCACGAGAGCGCTCTCGCCGTGCTGCAGGTCGCGCCGGGCAAATTCTGGGCCTACAGCGACACCCTCTTCCGGGAGCAGAAGGCGTACTTCGACGTCAGCGTCGTGGCCGAGACACGGAACGAGACGTACACGCGCCTCGCCAAGCTCGCCGCGACATCCGTCGGCGTCGACGAGAAGGACGTGTACGACCGCCTCGCCATCCCCGAAAGGGCTGCCGATGACGGCAGCTTGAATGTTGGGAACAAGGTCACCGACGACTTGAAGGTCTTGGTCAAGACGGCCAGGCTCGTCGGCATCCACGTCAGCCCCACCGTCCTCTTCAACGGCGTCGTGGCCAACGAGATAAGCTCGGGCTGGACGAAGGAGCAGTGGGAGGAGTGGCTGACGAAGAATATCGTGTAGAGTAGAGGAGCGAATGGTACTTCACAGGTGGTCACTTGATTATGTTATGTCTCTTTGCCTACCGACGTACGTACACAACTGTGATCCACACAGTTAGCTGAACAGAACTGGACTTGCATTCTTCTTTATGCAGACTCTGGAAATTTCTAGCAAGCTATGATTAAACAAACAAAATGTAAACATTTAAAACATAAGAAGACTGAATCAAAAAAGACAAAGAAATAAGAACAATAAAAGTGAGACAGAAAGGTCAAAAATGAAAAAGAGAAATGAACTCCCCCGGACAGGCTTGAACTGTCAACCTCTCGATTATCTGCCATTGTATTAACAGTCGAACGCGCTAGCCAATTGCGCCACGGAGGACTCAGAATTGTTGAATGATTGCTTTATTTTTATTACTTATATAAACTTCGCAAAGAAGAACAAAGGGGAACAAACTTAAAACAAGCATCAAACCTGTCAGTTCTCCGCAAAGACATCTTTAACCATGGTAATTGAGTCATGGATTTTACATATCTTTTATACGTATGTGCTTACGTTGAAAAATTCACAAGTGGCCGGTCTACTGACATCACAAGGCAGCTTGATTGCCAAGTGCTCAGTAAAAGACGCATTGTGCAACCTTAATGTTGGGAGAGGAAGACAGAAAAGAGACATCCCAAGCTTTCTTCACCAGGTAAACTCAGCGATCACGCATGGCGCCCAATGCTGATAATGCTGGATTTAAACCATATACCTTGAAGATCTCTTGTTCATGCGGCCAGAAATTGCAAGGAAGGAATCAAACATACAGACTAGACACATGACACGTGGTCCGGACTTAAGGCAGTGAGCTTCTCATTTGAGCATGATGTTGCTAACACCGTCTCACGGGTATTGTGCTGTTTAAGGTCAGTAGGTAGTATGCGAGCTCATCAGCGAGCCGCTAGCTATTGCCCTTGGATTGGACCTGCACTTACATCAGAAAGTGCATGAAGTTGTGCAGCTGCAATGCACGGTATCACAATGTCTGCTGTGGTTTGCGATGGAAATAACGGTAAAAGTGAGCAAGTATCCGCAGATTTCGTGCTTACGTTTCTCGCTGAGATGTCGATCCGAAAATCTATTGAAGGGAGCAGTCTATATATCCTCTGGGAAGCTCCCTCGTCACCACTGCCCGGGAGCCTGATGGCCGTGTCCTAAGCTTTTGTTGGGGCAAGTGAAGGTAACTCTATCGGCGGCATCCTCACTTAGCAACCATGACCTCGCGGCCTGGGTTCTCGGGTGGTGGCGAAGAAGCCACCACTCTGGATCAATCCACCCTGAAAAACTCTCTTTTCCTTCTTGTTGACTTACTGGCCATGGCTTATCCGATATATACCCTCTACCTACACCCACTATCATCATATCCCGATCCCAAGATCTGCGCGCTCACTCGGATACCCTACTGGATGGCAGGTCTGAAGGGTGACCAGGTGAAATGGATGAGCAAGCTGCATCGGGAGTACGGACCCGTGGTGCGATTCGGGCCTAATGATCTCAGCTACACTGACGGACAGGCTTGGAGGGATATACACCAGGTCCCGAAGGGTAGACGGGAAAACGGAAAAGATTACAAGTACCACTCGCGTCCAGTCAACGGGACCCTGAACATTCTCCTGGAGTCAGACCCTTCACGGCACGCTGCCCTCCGGCGTGTTTTCGCTCCCGCTTTCTCGGAGAAGACGCTGAAGGCCCAGGAATCTCTGTTTCAGAAGTATGCAGACTTGCTGGTTGCTAGGGCTGGTGAGGCGGCCGAGGTTGACCTGACACGGCTCTTCAACTTCACTACCTTCGACATCATGGCGGAATTTACGTTCGGTGAGCCGCTACACCTGTTGGAGAATAACGAATACTCGCCTTGGGTGGAAATGGTGTTCAACGCCGTCAAAGTATGCCACCTCGCGTGTACGGGCTAACAGGCTTACTGACTCAACCAGGTTCTCCCCTTGATGCAGATTATCGAATTCTATCCGCTTGCAAAGATCATCTTTAACCTCGTCGAGCCAAAGACTATTGCAAAAATGCGTTTCGATCATTTCAACCACACAGTGACACGAGTCAACAAACGTCTCCAAGACGGGTCAGACAGACAGGACTGGTTCTACCTGGCTTTGGCCTCGGGAATCCTCACAGTCGATGAGATGCACTCCAATGCAGAATTGTTCATGATAGCTGGAACGGAGACAACTGGTAACTACCTCCCTCTCATCTCAGTCCATGAGAAACATAGCTGATCTGGAGTTTCTAAGCTTCTTTGCTCACCGGTCTGACGTACTATCTGGTAAAAAATCCGGATAAGTTGAGAAATTTGACCGAAGAGATCCGGGGGAGCTTCGAGAGTCGGAAAGAGATCAACTTCGAAGTGTTGGCACAGCTGCAGTACCTGAACGCATGTAAGAATCCCCACTGTCTACCTATGTAGTCAAGGTCCCTGACAAGTCAGTCGACTAAAGTGAGTATGACATTTAGGCCTCAAGGAAGGGTTGAGAGTATACCCCCCCGGCCCGATTGGATTTCCTTGCATAATTGCAAATGGCGGTGCCGCTGTTCTTGGCAAATGGCTCCCAGGGGGCACTCATGTGTCGGTGCACCATTATTCTACTTACCGCTCGCCGGCAAACTTCAAGTAGGTTGAATGGCTGCCCATTCTTGTGAATCAGATGGAAAAAATGATAGACTAACGCTCTATAGAAATCCCGATAAGTTTGTACCGGAGCGCTGGCTGGGCGACCCCGAGTACGAGGACGATAACCGCGATGTACACCAGCCGTTCTCAGTCGGTCCGCGGAACTGTCTGGGCATGAACATGGCGTGGCATGAGATGCGTCTTCTCCTTGCAATGCTGGTCTATGAGTTTGATATCGAGTCGGATGTCGGACCGGACTGGACGGATCAGAAGGTGTACGTTATCTGGGACCGTAAGCCTTTGCTATGTCACATGAAGCCTGCTGCATCTCGGGGAGGGCAGGCTGGATCCTCCCTTTAACTCTAATGTCGAAAGCCATTGGTAGACATTATACAGCTCGCCGGTTTTGTGAATGGCATGGATTAGCTGGGCGTTTTTCAGTCTCTACCTATTACTTGTGAAGTTGCAAAGGTACGCGGCATGTCCGCTAAGTGGGGTTGTGGTCATCAACCTCTGAGTATGCCGGAAGTAAAAAGATAAAACGTTTCATCTCGAGTTCTTCCTCGGAAGCCCAAACTGAAGTCCTCGTACTTTCCATTCTGTAGATGCAACTTTGCTGGACATGATACTGGCCAAAAAGGAAGGCACGTAGGAGGTAGAGCCGCTATTCTCGGTATTAGCGAAGGAGGGTTACATTGAGGAGATCCCGGAGATACTTAAACTTGGAACAACTGGCAACTCCCATAGTAAACTTGAAGACATCCATGGAACGTTCACATTCACGTAACGCAGGGGTTACGATAGATGGATGTCTACCTAACAGATAAAAGTCTAACGCTCATTATTTACTCTGTAATACCATGCAGGATTCGGTGGCTGCAGGCCTTTGTATCTTACTCTCTAGGGCTGTATTACCTCCATGAAGGAACTCGCAAGATCATGATTCATGTGGCTCTCAAAGTGATGGGGCATTTGTTCATTATACTTAGTAATGACAGTAGGCACTATCGACATCACGTTGTAGGCAGGTAGTGCTTACTCGAAGTCCAACTTATTGGACGGAAGCAACTTCCTGTTGCTTGCTTCCGATTTTGTTGCGTCGGCAGTCGCCTTGGACGGGATAGTGGGGGGCGCGTGGGCTGGGTTGCAGTGATACGACGGCGCCTCATGCATGGAATATTTCATCACTACGACCTTTCCTGTGCTCTATGATGACGATTAGCTCATTAAGCCTCCGATAAGAAAGCAACTGTAACCACAAGATGCAATGACGATCTCGAAAGTCGAAGACCTTTGAGTCTTGACAGATTTCAGCTACCCACCCACGGTGGTGACGAGCTTGAGAGAGCTGAACGGCCATGCACGTGCATCTAAGGGGAAGTCTTCCCCACTGCGACATGTTCGAGGCCTCCTTGGGGGCCTTACCCAGCTGACGCCACGCCAGCGGTCAACTCTTCTAACGGTGGTGGTCCAACCTCCCATCATAGATTGAACTTCTTTGGGGGTTAGCTTGCGATGCCATGCGCGTGTATGAAGATGCCGGACGATCACTGTCTGCCAATTACGCTTCGCTAGACCCGCAACGCCTTGAGGCTTGAAATCTTATGTATGGGTCTTGTCTCTCTTTTGTGTACATGGTGACACCGAAACGGGATGGATTAGGCTCGCTGTGTGACCTTTGCGATGTCGTGCTGGTTACCTTACCTCATCACCCATGACCCTGGTCCTTGGACGTGTGAACCAAGTGAAGCCCTGCGCCGAAACAAACATCCCGATGCGGTGGTAAGTATGGTACGACGATCGCACCTGAGGGGACGCAAAGGATAAATACATCGATCATGGCCGCGGTTGTTTTGACGACGTTGGATATCTTCGTTCATCAGCCAGCTTATAGCTCGCACACAACATTGGCCTTGACACTTCATTGTCAGTCTTCGAAAACTCCTTATCCCTTAGTAACAGCCAGAATCACTTACCTCACTATCGGTTGCCAACAATGGCCGGAAACCTAGAAGAGCTTCGCAATACGATTCAGCCGCTTCTGGTCGGGCTCGAGAAAGACTGTAAGATATATATACAGCTATGGACACAGCCCACTGGACGAGGACGACCCCATTGAGAGATCTTCATTAACCGGCAGTTTTAGTAGAGTATACAGCTCCTGCTGTGGGAGACGACCTCCGTGAACTCACAAAGGTCATGTACGCACAGGCCGTCCGCACCGGTGTACCATTTCCCGAGGGGTCGGGTTCGCGTAAAGCCTTCACGACTGGCTTAGCTTATGGATACGTGCGTTGAGACCCCTATTTCTATTCTACCCATTTACTCTAGTACCGAACGAACTCGTCTTACAGACTGACACCATGTTACCCCTTTGATAGTTTTGCTATCCTCACCACCCTCTCGAAGTCCGCGCCTATGTAGGGATTTATACGTGGTTAGCAATCATTGTCGATGACAACGCAAACAAGGACCCGGAGCAATGGGCACTGTTCATCTTCCGGTACCACACCGGCCGCAGGCAGCACAACGTGGTAGCCCGAGAGTTCGCCAAATGTCTGCGGCTGGCCTACCGGTACTTCGACCCTATCGTGGCCAACTTCGCCATCACCGCTACTCTTAACTTCGTCAACGCCACAGTTCTTGAAGGGGCCGAGGTGCCCAAGTTGAAACCCACCGCCGGCGGCCAGAGCTGGCCCTATTACCTACGGGATAAGAATGGCGTGGCTGAGGCATACGTGTGGTTTACTTTCCCCAAGGCGGCAAATCCAGACATATCGTTGTTCATGGAGGCAGTCCCGGATATGAGCAAGTATATTGTCTTCGTCAACGATATATACTCGTAAGTTGCTCTCCTCCGCCCTTTTATTAATCTTCCCAGGAAAAGAAGAATACAAACTCGTTAGCTAATACGAAATGCTCGTTTTGTCAGGTTCTACAAGGAAGAGATCGCCAGGGACAAAGACAACTACATGTATGCAAGAGCAGCTTACGTGGAGGGAGAGAGCGTTTACGAGGTATACCAGGAGGTCGTCGCTGAGAGCGTGGCTGCGCACAGGCGGATTTTGGAAGTCTTGAAGGATAGGCCTGCCTACGAGCGGGCCTGGAGGGCTCACGCGATCGGCTATGCGGCTTTCCACAAGAACTCGAGCCGCTACAGGTTGGATGACATGGGGTTGGCGGAGAGCAGGTTCTACAGGGAGTTGATGGGTCATATTTCTGCTGTTCAGAAGGCGGCCTGAACCAGTTTGGTTTCAAACATACGTACGTTAGAAGCTACATTCAGTTATGGGTTGTCGTCTTACTCACCTCCGTCCTCGGACTCGACCCGTATGATACCCGTCGGTCTCTTGCAGCTGTCCCCCTTTTTCATGTCTTTGCCTCTATCGGTACCCTAATCGATCGCGAGTACCAAGCTCCGTGAGAGAGAGAGACAAGGCTCTCTCATATTCACCGGCGTTGTTTTATGAAAATCTATTACTACCTACTTACATGCGCAGGATTGTAGCACGAACATAAATCATATACAGTCTCGGGACGGGCTACTGCAGGTGTTTGAATGATATGATGATGGCAAATAAAAAAACAATACTTGAAGGGAGAGTTTCGAGACCATGGAAACATACAATTCTTAAACGGTGTTGTTTTGTTTGGGCTTACTTTGAAGGAAGGAGCAAAGGTAGTGTAAGAAGTTGTTAATTCCTCCGGTCATGACCTTACCGACCGAAAATACAGAATACTCTTAGACACCAGCAGTGGAAATAGTGTTCTGCGTATCCGTACGCTTGACATCAATCACGTGCAGCATACTACCTGTTTTGGTCTTCTATGCGCGCTAAGGTTAGTACCAAGCGGCACACAATTGGATCATGATGAGGATTCACAGGTCTAGACCTTTTCTTGACCGGATCCAGATTCTATCTATCAGGGGGTCCAGAAGCGGCTTTTGCCGGTCAATAGTATGCGTAGCTTAACTTGCGCTGACATAGATATAGCAACAGGTGATCCTAGAAAAGGGATGTTTACCTATATATCTCAATACCCGGGAAACTATCGTTTCCGTATAAGTTTCCCCTTCAGTCGTAAGAGATAGAAAGGGCGCAATGTCTCACTTGAAGTATGACAACAGAGAAGACTTCAAGATGGAGCAAAGTATCAAGCAGTCCAATGTTCTAAGTGAATGCTGCGCACCTCCAATGCTCCCCAACAACGAGGGGAAGAAGGACAACAACACTGTCAAAGCAGACGAGGGCGGAAAGCAGGCTCCGCCCTCCACAAATCAGCAGCAGCAGTTCCGCCTCCACGTCGGCTTCATTGACTACTTCCAGAAACCAAACCCCGCGGACGATGCTTTCGTCGGCTGGCGTACTCTTACTGAGCTGGACGACATAGATCATTACGTCTGGGGCTGGGTCGTGCCCGACTGGGAGAGCGAGAGAATCCGAATCTTCCTACCGGACGGCGCATTCTATGTGGAAATCCGCCGGGGCGGGCCGAAAGGTACACTGTTTGATGATGGGCGGGATCCATTTCGTCCATCCTTGCCAGCAGCAAACAGAAATGCAGCAAACCGCCGCCGGCAACTCGAGAGATTGGCAAATGCGCTTTCCGACGGCGAGTACCTGGACTCCTTCGTGGCCATGTTGCGACGAGAGGCCCAGGACAAGATGGCGGCGCCGCCAGAGGGATACGCCGGGTTTTCATCATCGCTGGTGGCTGGAAGGCCTTTGGCGCTCGTGAGAGTGGGATATTCGCTCGAGCAGCCGCTGCCCACCACAAGCAGGCTGAAGGCTGAGGCGGATCAACCGCTTACGCCCCAGCTGGGAGATGTTTTTCACGTGCAGTTTGGACAGGACTCGCGGGAGAAGAGTAACGATGGCCTCATAGCGTACTTCCGGACCTCATCGCACACCGGAACGCAGGGCGCCAGGAAGCTCATCCAAGAGCTCGATCCAGGTGACGCGTTCGATCTGTCAAAGATGTACACGCATTTCATACCCAGCGACGACGACAACAAGGCATCGAGCTTTCCACACCTAGAGAAGATCAGCGCGTCGACCTACGAGACAATCTATGTGGAGTCCGATGGTACTGAAGCGTATAAGACGATGGTAGGCGCCCTTATCGAGCCACTCGTCCCGACGCATCTCTCCGCGGGGACACTCCTGTCGCCGGCGAGTGTTCAGCTGCCGGCCTTGAAGTGTGAGAGACCACTTAAAAGGATAAATGCCTTCATCAACGCGGGCCCGGTCGTGGTATGGGATGGCCCTCCTGACTATGACCGGGACAGGCAGCTTGCAGGCGGACAGAATGATAAAGAGGTGGCTGCTGGGAAGGCCCAGGACGTGCCTAACATGCCGCAAGGGGAATGGGGCTGGCTACAACCTTATACTGCTGCGAACGCGAAGAATCACTAGAAGTGAGCGAGAATATAGATACCTAACGTAGATACGAAAGAAATATGTAGGTAGTCTCCATTATGGCTTCTGGTGACCAAAGTTTGATCGCGAGCGTCTCAAACCATTGAGCAAGGGATTTGATTGATTGTGGTAAGCACAGCCAATTCTGCCACCTGACCAACAGCTGTCCACTCACCATCGACCAATCACACCGAGCGTCGGCAGCTGAGTGTTGAAGCTCATCTTTGCATTTCGGGCTCATCCATGAAGCAAAGTTGATGAGCAGTCAATAACAGTTCGGGATGTTGCTCCTTAGGGTTTTGAGGAGCACTCCCTTAAATCTCAGCCCGGCAGCTTGTCGCCACAATGTAGGAGCCTCGATATGGACTGCTGCGTCATACCGCTCGTCCCTACAAGCGGGTGTAGCTTCAGTCAAGGCTCAGCGGACCTTATTAATAAGAGGCGTGAGATTCGAGACGACGTCGACGAAGAACGCTCCCAGGGATACTAGCAAAGCCACGCCGGAGGCTCAATCACCTCCAGCCCCAAAGTTTGGTGAGATCTTTCTCTCTATCGATAGTCCATTTGAAACGTGTCGCTTGAGATGGGATGGCTGACGAGTTTGACATTACAGCATTTCCTGCACGCCTTTGCGTCTACCATGCTGGGACGGGTCGGATCACGTTTCTGTCCTGTCTGAAGCTGTCTACTCTCTTCATCTTCGCCTTCTTTGGCTTCGTCATCACTCCGGCGCATTATGAGAAAGAAGGTTTCTCTAGCACCACACAACGCAGTGAGCCGCTCCCTTACTTCATGTTTCTCCCCCCTTTTCTTAATCTCTTACCACACCAAAGTTGAACACACAACACTAAAAAAAAACACTTTAAATAAAAAACAGCCGCCCTCTGCGCCATCGCACCGCTGATATTCGTGGCGTACATCACGTCGCCCTTCGTGGCCTTCATCCACATGCGCCTGCCCCCTTTCGCGCGGCAGTCCGAGGAGATGCTGCGGCGGTACGTGCGGTCGCTGCCGCCGCAGACGGAGCTCGAGATCACGACCATGAGCCTGATCGCCAAGCCGCGCGTCAGCACGGTCCGGCTGTCGGAGCTCGAGCCCGTGAGCCGGCGCCTCGGCATCGTGAACCTGGCGCGCGACACGGCGGCCGAGAACGCGACGAGGAGGTGGTACCGCTTCCGCGCCGTCGGCGACTTCAGCGTCCAGCAGACCAGCCGGACGGCAAAGGCCCCCTGGACGTGGGAGATTATCCGGGGGCTCATTGGGGTTAGACATCAGTAATTTAACCTAATTGATTTTGAGATGTTCGACGTGTCTCTCATATCCCTTCCTGTATGTACTGTATGTATCGTATCATGAAGCTATTGCCGTGTATTACTACAAACGATGTTCATACTATGTTCGAGGTGCACACCCACGCAATCTTGCATCGCTGTTATACCGACTGCTAGTTACATGCGTCTCACTTGGACTTCTCAGTGGCTCTTGATACTGTGTACGATCATCCGATGTTGATGTGAGGTTAAGAACCAAATAATGTGGGGTACAGATAAGATAGGCGGTTACAGTGAGGGTATGACGAAAGTTCATGTGGTATTCCGTATTCGCGATACTTATTGCTGCGTCGGCCTTTTTCTCGCACCTGCCGTATCTTGTTAGACCAGATCTCTGTCGGGGACGAATCATCCTAAAAGAGGATGTCGCTCTGCTAGATAACAAAAAAAAAACCGGGTGATGCATCATGTGCTGCAGCAAGCCCGATGCTACTTCGCCCTCCGCCATCTCTCAACTAAGTCTACAGTGAATTCTCGCGGTTTTGCTTGGCGCGCAATGGCGACCAAGACAGGCCGTTCCTACAATGTAGAGCTCCCCTCCTTCCTCCCAGGCCGATCATGTGACTTTGATAAGCGATGCTGATCAACAACATATGCACTTCTTTCTTTAGGATGCCATCGACGCCCTCAATTCCCTTCAAACGCCGTATACTATTATAGAAGCGCGCCGGAAGGCCGGCATCCGCCCAGATGCCAGCTCCATTGCCGAGATGCGCATGTACCTGCGCCGCATCGGGTACACGCCGTCGGACCTGGACCGCTTGAACATCCTGCATGTGGCGGGCACCAAGGGAAAGGGTAGCACGTGTGCCTTCGCTGCCTCCATCTTGGCTCATTACCAAACCGCCCACGGCATACCCCGCAAGATCGGGCTGTTCACCAGCCCGCATCTGATCGCCGTCCGTGAGCGCATCCGCATCAACGGTGCCCCGGTGAGCGAGGAGCTCTTTGCCCGATATTTCTTCGAGGTCTGGGACCGGCTGGGGAGCGCCGAGGAGAGCGAAGGTCCCATTTGCGTAGATGAGCGGCTGGGCGTCCCGTGCCCTCCGCGGCCCATCTACTCGCGCTACCTCACGCTCATGAGCTACCACGTCTACCTACAGGAGGGCGTCGACGTCGCCGTGTACGAGACGGGGATCGGCGGGGAGTACGATGCGACGAACATCGTCGAGCGGCCCGTGGCAACCGGCATCAGCACGCTCGGCATCGATCACGTGTTTGCTCTCGGCGACACGGTCGAGAAGATTGCCTGGCATAAGGCCGGCATTATGAAGCCCGGCAGCGCCGCATTCACCATCGAACAGCTTCCCGGCGCGGCCGATGTGCTTCAAGCACGAGCGCAGGCGAAGGGCGTGCAACTGAAAGTCCTGGAGGTCGATCCGAGACTCGAGGGCGTCAATGTGCGCCCGGACGCCTTATTTCAGAAGAAGAATGCGAGTCTCGGTATCGCCTTGGCGGAGACTGCACTGCAGAGACTCGACCCTGAATTCAGACGCGATGCCTCCAGACTGCCCAAGTCCTTCGTCGACGGTCTTGAACAGGTCAACTGGCGCGGGCGCTGCGAGGTGAAGGCCGAGGGACCGGTCGTATGGCACATAGACGGCGCCCATACGGTGGACAGTCTCAAGGTGGCGACAAGGTGGTTCGCAGGCGAATGCGGCACGAAGCCTGGGCCCAAGGCTCTGATCTTCAACCAGCAGGGCCGAGAGGAAGCCATCAACTTTCTCGTGGGGATGCTCACGACGCTGAAGACATACGGCCAGGGAGCCAGCAACAACAACAACACCTTCGACCACGTCGTCTTCTGCACCAACGTGACCTACGCCGAGACGGGCTACAAGCGCGACTTCGTCAACCACCAATACGACCCCGAAGCCATCAAGGCCCTCACGGCCCAGCACGGGTTCGCGGAGAAGTGGAAGGGTCTCGATCCCAGTGCCAAAGTGGCCGTCGTCCCGACTATCGAGGACGCCATTAACCATGTGCGCAGCCTCGGGACGGAACTGGGCGAGGGACAGACGGTGCAGGCGCTCATCACGGGTAGTCTGCACCTCGTAGGCGGTGCGTTGGCCATACTGGAGAAGGCGGGTGCGCTATAGAGAGAGAGATGCGGAAATAAACATGACATTGCATGGGCAACTTTTCAACACGGCGAATGGGACACAGAAATGGGAAGGGGGCGGTTGATTAGAGGACAAATAGGAGTTAGTTCGCACTTTCAAAACGACCGGACAATCAAGTATTAGGTTTACGGTGTTTCTCAAGGGCTACATAGAGATAGATAGACAGGTTCGACACCCTGCAGTGGCTCGCTCATTCAGTTCAACCCCGATAGAAATAGCTGTTTCTATGTCGTGTTCGGCCATTCTGGGGTTTTATAGAAAGGTTACTTTATACCAGCTGGTCAGGTATACAGGCTACTACTATTAGGGGTCGCTGAGATAAGGGATTCTTCAAGATGAACTTGAATATATCAGAGGGCAAGTGCCTCTTGAATTCCAGGAATCCAACTTATAATAAAGCCTGTGTGATAAATCCAGTCCTTTTAGTTGTAACAAGATTCAAGAAATGTTTCTCTCTCTTTATTGGTACTTACTTGGTTGAGGGAGGGAGTGGTCTGTCGTCCAGCTGCTGACAGCTGCTCACCATCTTGAAAAGGGTGCGGAGCTGTCTGTCTGTCTGTCTGTCTGTCTGTCTTTCTACCTCGATGATGACAAACTTTCATAGCAGGGTTAAGCTTTTACACGACATTTTTTCTTATACTTTATCTCGTTTGAGGGTACTTCACCACGGTGCTGTTTACCAATCATTCATCGGTACTATGATGACCCGGCCTTAAGAGCTGCTGCTCAAGCGTGGTGGAGCACTTGAGTTGTAACTGGACTCCAGTCTCCAATCAATCCAGATACTGGGTTTGAGGCTGAGACGGGATAATAATCAAGTCGATAAAATAAAAGCTCATGGCCAGCTTCATCCGTCGCAGCAGTATCGGGAAGAAATCACCACTGCGTCTCCGTTCCCCGTCGTTCGGGATAGGACAACAACGACCGCTGGTTACCAGCAAATGCAAATCATCCATCAGTTACCTCAACACTAACTCCGGGAAAGTCTGCCCCTTCTCATCGTCATCCTCTTCAACAATGGGGCGTACATACGAGTCGGCGCTCGCGGACCTCGCGGCTCTGCAGTCGAACCGGGCCATCACGTCGCTGTTCAGCCCCCCTGCACCACCACCACCTTCTTCTTCTTCCAAAATAGCAGGGAAAGAGAAAGGAGATCTCAACGCTCTCGCGATCCCGGAGATGCTCGCGTGGCTCGCGCGCGCGGGCGTGAGCCAGGATGTCATACAGAAGTCCCGGATGCGCTGCATCCACGTCGCGGGCACGAAGGGAAAAGGGTCCGTGTGCGCTTACCTGACTGCGCTGCTGCTGCACTCGAATAAAAATAAAAATAGACAAGAAGAAGGGGTAGTAGCAGCAGCGGGCAAAGTAGGCACGTACACGTCCCCGCACCTCGTCTCGGTCCGCGAGCGCATCGCCATCGATGGCGTGCCCATCTCGCCAGACTTGTTCGCGCGATACTTCTACGAGGTCTGGGACGCGTGTACGGAGGCCGCGAGGGCGGAACTGGAACTGGTGAAGAACAACAAGAAAGAAGAGAAGGGGGAGAAGGGGGGGAAGGAGATATCAGAAGAAGAGCTCCGAGGCCCGGCCACGAAACCGTTCTTCTTCCGGTTCCTGACCCTCGTCGCGCTGCGCGCCTTCCTGGGCGAAGGGGTCCGCAGCGCCGTCATCGAGTGCGGCATCGGCGGCGAGTTCGACTCGACCAACGTCCTCCCGCCTTCTTCCGTGTCCGCGTCCGTGATCACGCAGCTGGGCATCGACCACGTCGGCATGCTGGGCGCGACGCTGCCCGAGATCGCGTGGCACAAGGCGGGCGTGTGCAAGGACGGGCGGAAGTGTTTCACCAGACGTCTCGCTGCTGCTGCCGAAGGGGAGACGACGATGCAGGTCTTGCGCAGACGGGCGGCTGAGAAGGGTGCGGTGCTGGTAGAAGTGGACGATGACGAGGTGGAGAGATGGGGTGGTGTTTTTGTTGTTGGAAAGAGTGATGAGGAGGAAGGTGGGGAAGGGAGTGGCACGGGGACGCTCGAGGGAGAGTTCCAGAAATATAATCAGGCACTCGCTGTATACGCTGCGCGGGAACATCTGCGCGTTCTCGGACGGGAAACTGTAGAATCGCCACAGACACGACCGGGAAACGACGAAAAGGTAGACGAGAGATTAGAAGACGTCCCCCTTGCCTTCACGTCTGCGCTCCAAGACGCGCGGCTGAGAGGTCGGTGCGAGACGCGCAAGGATAGAGATGTGGGTGTGGGTGTGACGTGGTGGATCGACGGCGCGCACACGGCGGAGAGCTTGAAGGAGGTGGCGAGGTGGTATGTTGGGAAGATACGGCAGAAAGAGTCATCGTCACTACCTCTTCCCACCCACACTCAAACTCAAACGCAGACCCAGGATCAGGATGCAGAAGAGAAGGAGAAGAGAAAAGGAAAGGGTGCTGCAGCAAGGATACTGCTCTTCAACCAACAAGACCGCGACGCGGCAGGGCTTGTTACGGGTCTATTACGGGATATCGAAACGCATACGTCGCACACATCGCACCAGAATGAGGATGAGGGTGATCCACCCATACCCATATCATTATTCACACACGCAATCTTCACGCGCAACGACCTCCTGCCTCGAGACCCAGGCACAACGGAGCCGGAGCCCGAAAGAGACCTCTCGGCCCAGCGCTCAGCAGCAGACGCTCTGCGCAGCATATCCCCCGGGACGGAAATCGCCATCACGGACAATGTCTCCGATGCGGTGGACAAGGTCCGGAGTTTGAGTTTGGCCATGGCGCGTGAGGGGAAAGGAAAAGGGGAAGAAGCGACGACGGTCCTGGTCACGGGGTCTCTACACCTCGTGGGAGCGCTCTTGAGGACGCTGGAGCCCGATGCTGCGGTCTGATTGAATTGCAAGAGGGTTCATCTTGTATCTGTATCTACTTGGTCTTGGGTAGTATAGTAAGTCGTTATTATAATAGCGAAAATGCACGAGTTGGTTTAAACAAACATATAAAGCAGGCCAGCAGTAACCTCATCCTACCTGCCAATATGAAGAAATAAACACCAATACAGCAGCACATTACAGAGTACCTAATTCAATGAGAAACAAGTTTGAGTATTTTTTAGCTTTAGACACTTGATCTTTCTCTCTCCCTTCGTCTGTCTGTCTCAGAAGCTTTCACCTGACCTAACTTTACTTTACTTCTCATCTTTATACCCCTATCTATCTACTTCCCTCAATCTACCATTGTCACGATAAAAAAACAAAGTCACACACATAAAAAAGCAAGTTAGGTAACTCAGGGAATTTTACTAACTTTGTAAACGCAGAATCTATTTAAAATTAACCAAGTCCTTCCCCTTCCCCGTAAGACTGACTGACTGACTCGCTTTGATTAACTCTTTCTATATATAAATAATCAATCAAAAAAAGGACCTACCGACCTACAATACTCACTTACATACATAGACAGATAAGATAGATAGATAGACAGGAGTCTAGGTTAGCTTAGCTGGGCGTATATTAATATATACATCTAGGAAAGCCAAAAAAAAAAAAAAGGAATAAAAAAGGGGGGAAAGCAGACGGGGTAGTCAAACAAACGAACGAACAAACGTTCTAAAAAAGCAGCAAAGAAAAAGGGAAAAGGGAGAAATGAAAACAGGGGAGAGAGAGAAAACTTTGAGAAGAACTTAAGAAGAAGAAGGAAAGAGGGAGAGAAAAGATAAATAGACATTATATACGGAGTACGCACGCATGAAAAGGAATGTATATGGAAATAATCTATCCATCTACTCATTTTCACAGTTCCACATAACCTTAACCTTAACCTTGGTATGTACGGTGTACTCAGTCAACCTCAGGTCAAGTCAGGTCCAGCCCTCCCCTTATCCCATAGACTAAATAAACTCTCAAACCTAAACCTAACCTAACCTCACCTAACCACATATCCAAGAGCAAAACAAAGCCCCATTCTCTCAACTATCTATCTATCTCATCCATACAATAAATAAACACTCCACCCCATCCATCCTTTTTACACACACACATTGACACAGACGCAGACATCATATACACAGGCACAGGAATAGATAGGTATACACTAGACTAGACTAGACTAAACTGAGCACCTAGCTTTCTAATCTCGCAAGGGGACGCACAGAGTAGTACATTCATTGATTTGTACAGTAAGTAGGTGTAGGTAGGGAAGAGAGAAAAGAAAGGAGGATGGACGGGACGGCAAAAGGAAGAAGAATAAAAAAAAGCATAAAGATATTATCCTCTTCAATATTTTTCAATCCCTCCATTCTTCTTTTGGAGAACAAGACGTTTCGGCCTTTCTATGTGTCTAAATTTTTTAATGCGGCTTGCATTTCCCCCCGTTTCCCGTTCAATAAGTAGAGTATAGTATTAGGGACTTGAATTTGTTACGACTCTACTCCACCTGTAAACTCTGAAGACGAGCCTGAGTGGCAATGACCTATTTTCCATCCGTGTTAGTCAAGAGAGAATCGAGCATAAGGAGAGGGGGACTGATTAGATATGAGAGAAGAAAAAAGGAAAAGACTCACCTCAAGCGCTTGCTGGACTTCCAGAACCTTTCGTACCTCGCCCAGCCAGTCTCGGCTCAGAGTCTTGGCCCAACCCTGAAGACCGTTCATTTCCCGTGCAGCGGCGTCAAGGTTACCCTCTTCCAGGTAGGTCTGCGTGCGGGTCAGGATGCTCTCGACGTCGTCGCCAGCAGCCAGCCCGTGCTTCTTGAACATAACCTTGCTCAGGACATAGCTCGAGGCATGGCTAGCAACGCCTGCGTCTTCGGGGAGGAGCGAGGCCTTGCGGACTTCCGAGGCCACTCGGCGGAAACGGTCGATCAGCTGCGCCGGAGTCGCAATTCCACGCTGGTAGGCTGAAGGGTTGATGGAGCTGATAGCCGCGTTGACTACAGGGTCCTCGGCCGAGATCTCCTTGAGGGCCACGAGTTCCCGGACGAAGGGGCGCGGGTGCTCGTCGTTTTCCAGGCTGGCACGCACAGCTTCGACAGCGACATGGAGCTGCTGGGTTCGGAGATTCATGTCGACCACGTCGTTCCATCCCGTAGTGAGCTGCTCAAGCTCCTTGACGGCCGAGCTGAGCTGTTCCAGCTTGCCGAGACGTCCATTGCGCTCCACCTCGACCTGGCTCTTCACGTCTTGCAAGAACTGGCGCTTGAGCTCCACCGCTTGCTCTAGGAGTCGATTTTGCAGTTTCGCCTCGTTGACGCGCTCTTGCTGTTCGATCTCCGTCTTCAATCTCGACTCGTACGTGGTCTGGATGCGCTTCATCTCCTCCTCAAACTCGACGCGCCATTGGCTCTCTTGGCTTGCCATGATCTTCTCCACGCGGCTGACCAGCTCGTTGGCGGCTGTCTCGAACTCCTTCACCTGTGACTCGACCTGGGCAGCAGCGTCTTTCTCGATCCTTGCCTTTATGGCCCGGATTTGTGAACCCACGCTGTTGAGCTTATCCTTGGCTTTGTAGATGGTGGAAGAGAAGCGCTCCTCGGCATTGTCTGCGTTTACAACCGTGATGATGTCGTTGAGCATTTTGACTAGCTCCTGAACTACTGGCTCCTCAGCGTCGTTTACATTCAGGGGATCGAGGGGAGATGGAGGTGGGAACCGAGAAGGCTCGTCGACCTCGGGTGGCTTGAATTCAGATCTTCTCGGCTTAGGTGCGGCAGTCACCTTCTTTGTGGCGGGCGCCTCGGGGACGGGCTCGGGAGCTGGCTCTACCGCAACCTTGGGCTCGGCTTTCGCAGGCGCCGGGGCCGGGGATGGGGCAGGGACAGACTTAGCATCAGTAGCAGTTGCAG
This sequence comes from Xylariaceae sp. FL0594, assembly GCA_022385605.1. Lineage (NCBI taxonomy): Eukaryota > Fungi > Ascomycota > Sordariomycetes > Xylariales > Xylariaceae > Xylariaceae sp. FL0594. The sequence continues at coordinate 276,203 of MU280781.1, forward strand.
CAGCCTTCTCCCCTGCGGCAGCGACGGCAGCGGAAGCCTTCTTACCAGCCGCAGCGCTGGTCATGGCACTCGACTGGCGACCTGCCGGCTCGCCACTGTCGGCCACTCGCCATGACGCACCACTCTGGGGAGCAATCTTGACCTGGGGTCCCGTGTCCTTGCTTCGCGCACCGTTACCGAGCGTGTTGGGATATCGCCTTCGGAAGTCGAGTTCCTCAAAGTAGAGGACAGCTTGTTCACCAAAGGGCACATACTCGGTGAAGAAATCATGGAAGTTGTCGCTGATGCGCGAGTACCAAACACCGCCACCGAAGGTCAGAGCACCGAGGAGCGTCAGGGTTAGGACATAGTTGCGAAGACGACGGAAGAATCCCTTCTTCTTCTTGGCAGGAGGAGGAGGTAGCGGTGGCGGCACGAAGTCTTTATTGGCTGTTGTCACGGCTTCTGGTGCCACTTCCTCCGGCGCTGGGGGTGTTGGGGGCACATCTTTGGCCTCAATCGCAGGCGGAACCTCAGCCTTGATTTTGGGGACGGAGAGATCGCTCGACGCAGCCGTGTTCGTCTCGGTCGCAGGCAGCTTGGGTGGTCTCGAGTCGTCAATTGAGGGCTTCTTGTTATCGGAAAACGACCTCTGTATATGATAATAGTTAGATGGATAGGCAGGCTCAGGGGAGAGCGAGGACATCCCGTACAATTGTAGTTGCGGCAGCAGATCGAAGGATCGCGGGCTGCCATTGACGGGCGGTAGCAACGCCAACAGGCCTGCTGCCTACAGCCCGAACAGATCGCAACGAATTGCGCAACATCAGGACATCGAACAGCCGTCGATATGTGCAGGAATGTCGCGGTATTTACAGCGAGGATGCCGGTTGGGCGGGTTGTTGATGTGAGCGATTAGATCTGGTACCTAGCGTACCTAGATAGATCTCGTAATAAAGTAACCTTAGGTTATGTCAAGATCTGGACTGGGAGACGTAAAAACCTCGGAAGCTTTTCTGAGCTTTTGATCCGCCTGCCCTGGACGCTGACGGCACATGTGGGTCCGACAAAACCCGACAGCGCAAGCTTCTGCTGTATGCTCTACAGACAGTAACGGTACAGCATACTGTTGATTACAGCCGATTACAGTACTGGATCCTAGATAGTGAAACCAGAATTGAGTGTTTCTAACCTTGGATAGTATCCAGTTGCTAATGCGATATTCACTCACAGAAGATTTTCAATATCTCACATCTGTCTATGTTCAACACGTTGCAACACTCATTAGAAAGTGCAACAAAGGCCTGTCGAGTCGGTATCTTGTTACCCTATCCATTTGTTTTCACTTGCACTACAGAATAATAGGTAGCCTAGGACGTGAAAGTTGATTCTATGTAGTTAGTAGGTGCCTGACGACTCTACAGCGATCTGAAGCATTCTGCTCTCTGCCCAGATGATAAGCCACTGGTAGCTCCCTCTCGACAGGAACCACCACAACGACCACATGTGACCAAAGCCCTGCCTCAGAACCTTGTCAAGAAACTCAGTATTAAAAAATGGGAAGAAAAAACATATAATGCCGTCCTGCCGAGAAATCCCCCAATGGAATGAAATATACGTACACCAGATCGCCATCAATCTTCTCCCAACCAAGTATCTGGGAACCCTGATCCCCGTCAGTCAGACTCACGGGAACCCTTTTCCTGTCGGTTGGTAAAATGCCTGTGTTACCCCCCCGCCCTTCCCCAGCTCCCGCTACTATTGTCGACATGTGTCGAAGCCGCGTAGTTCGGTAGGCAATCCTGGGAGCGTACCCACTTGGATAGCCCAGAGAATTGCCCATATCGAGGTCTTTCCTGTCCGTCGTCACCAAACCCCAAGGTAAAGCAGGCGCTCCTTAAGAACGCCTCTAGCAGCTGCATGGCCCGCCCGCCTGCGTGTCTCTGCCCTCCGTTGGCCCTAGGCTCACACCACCTGGCCGCTGCCCAGGCCTGGTGTGACGAGGTCCGACCTGATCGAGAGGGAGCTTCTTCGCAATGGAGGTGAACAGCTCTTGCACATTCTCCGCCGTCTTGGCTGACGTTTCGAAAAATAGTAAGCCCGCTTCGTTGGCATATGCTTCAGCTTCGGCCGTCGGAACCGCGCGCTTATCGGGCTGCTCGTTGACCAAATCCAGCTTGTTTCCAGCAAGAGCAATGATGATGTTCTCGTTCGCCTGCCGTTGAAGTTCCTTTATCCAAGCCTTTGCCTTGTCGAGCGATGCCTACATGCACCAGGGTCAGTAACCACGTCGGGGTTGTCTGATGGGTTCTCAGGATGCGTACAGATTGAGTGATATCGTAGACGACCACGGCACAGTTGGCATTTCGATAGTACATAGGCGCCAGAGACTTGTACCTCTCCTGGCCGGCCGTATCCCAGATCTCGAACTTGACCGTCGTGTTCTCGTCCAGGGATATGGTCTGTGTGAGGAAAGCGGCGCCGATGGTGGATTCTCTGTACGAGTCGAATTGATCCTGGCCGAGTCTCAGTAACTGCTTGTCATACGTAGTATTCAAGAGAGCAGTCGGTATATACCTTGACGAATCTCAACACTATCGAGCTCTGGAGATGGCGTTAGTTAGTGTCCACGGCGTGTTTCGACGACATCGGAGACCTTGGCTCTATACCTTTCCTACAGCAGACTCTCCTAGAGGTACGTCAGTTTCGGTCAACCGGACAGGAGGTAGAAAGACCGATATAGGCCAACAAACCTAATAAAACCAGCTTGAACTGTGCGAAGCGAGTGTTCATGCCGCGGCCGGCAGCGGGAGCTGCGCGAGAAGCCATAGCGATTATTATATGTGTGCGGATTACCAACAAGGGCGAGAAAGTGCGTGGTGCAGTTGCTGCGGGTTAAAGACAAAGGAGGCCGCGGGAACTACGCCTGTTCTTTGTCGCAACGGCGTGCGTCAATACCTTTGTCGATAAGTTGTAGTATACGAGGAGGCCGAGGGGGGGGGGGAAAGATGGTGTGGTCTGTCGAGCGTTTCTGATGTCTATGGATGGTGTATCGTTGCGTAGTTGCACTGAAGTCTGATGGTGTATTTGACGGTGATGACGGGAACGTTGGGGGTGTCTTTGGTTACTGCCTGGCCATCTGTTGACCAAGTTGAATGATCATGGGGGCCGGTAGAAGTGACCCATCTTATCCGCACTGAGAGCCGGTAATAGTAGGTCACACGTACAGGACTCTTTTGAGATGAAAGTCTACGCACTAACCTGAATAGGCCTATACCTACCTCTTGTGAGCTGAACATTTGGAAGTGGCTGAGCCCATATGCAGCATACTTTCAGCAGTCGGTGAAGATGAGCATTTCACATACCTTGCCCCGATATGTACTGTAGTCTGTAGTCTGTAAACCTGACTTTTATTTCATTTTGACCGACTCCTGCCTGTAGCTGGCCCTGAGTTCGGTTGGTATATACTCTTACAGCGGTATCTACATATACTTACTATGTACATGTAGGCTAGAACAGGTCAAGGGAGGTATCACCATAAAAGGCTGAAATGCACAGTACCTCTGCCCACCTGTGTTTCACACACATACCATTTCATCAGAAGGCTAGAGATGCTGTACAGGACACAGTGATCTTTTTTTGGTCTCTAGAAACCACAACAAACCTATCTGTCAATAAAACATTCCTCGCGCGTGCTAGTCAAAGGAGTTGGTATCCCGATTTCTGACACATAATCCACATCGTTTCGGAGCTTGGTACAAGTTTACACCAACAACACCAGCGACGAATTACCATAGTAGTTTCAAGCGGCTCCTGAAGCGCTACGCTGTCCCGGTGCGCTTACTACTTACTGTATTTTAAGGGTCCTGGAGCCCCCCCCATCAGAGGAATCTCTGGGCTACGTTAGGGGGGTCGTATCCTAGGCACTCCCATCGCTAACCTAGGTAGTAGACAGTAGACTTCCCCAAGTCTCCAACCCACCTTGAAGCCGCCATTCTCTTGAAAGTGCGAATGTGTGTGCGCCAATCCGCGCCATCTACCGGCCCATCATGACGCTCCCGTACAGGGACATCAATGTTCACGTCGCTACCGACTCGTATACCTTTACCTCGCCTTCTTCGCCAAATGCCCCAGCGCTGGTAATCGACCGCCCAACAGGAGACGTTCGTCTCAGCGAAACGGCCTCTTTCAACAATAAGCGTGTTGCTCGTGTTTCAAGCATCGCTGGCATTCTCGGCCTCATCCGACTCCGGCTAGGTAGAAATTCCCCCAGACTCTCAGGGCTTACAATGGTGACCATGGCTGACTTCTAGGTGCTAGACAAGTATGTCATCGTTATCACAAAGGCTCAGCCCGTTGGGCGGCTAAAAGGGCACATGGTGTACAAGGTGATCTCGACGGATTTCCTGCCCATGCGCGAGCGGCAGATCCGCGACCCTGACGAGGACCAGTTCCTTTTCCTCCTTAAGACCTTCATCATGACCGGCCCCATGTATTTCTCCTATTCTCTCGATCTCACCAATAGCTTCCAAAGGCAAGCTTCCGTCGACAATACCACGCCTCTCTGGATGCGCGCCGACGACCGCTTCTTCTGGAACCGATTTGTGCAGGGCGATTTGATAGACTACAGGAGGATCGGGAGCCGGTCCCAGCAGGGTCCACAGCCAGCGGTCGACCCCTTCATCCTACCTCTGATTTGGGGTACTTTGGAAATACGCCCTACCAAAGTGAAGGGCACGCCCCTCACAATCGCCCTCATCACTCGAAAGTCCAGATACCGAGCCGGAACGAGATACTTCACGAGAGGTCTCGACGAAGAGGGGCATGCTGCCAACTACAATGAGACCGAGCAGATTGTGGTTTTGAACGACACGGGGGGCTCGCTTGGCGGGTTTGCAGGGAGCACGGACATGCAGAGTGGGAAGTTTGGGGCGACTGAAGGGCCGGAGATGCAGATCATGTCATACGTCCAGACTAGGGGCAGTGTTCCCGTATATTGGGCCGAGATCAATGCTCTCAAGTACACGCCGAAGCTTCAGGTTCGGGGCATCGAGACCGCTTTTTCTGCCGCCAAGAAGCATTTCGACGAGCAAATTCGCATATATGGAGACAACTACCTCGTCAATCTCGTCAACCAAAAGGGACGCGAGAAGCGCATCAAGGACGCGTATGAACAGATGGTCGAGATGTTGCTGAGCTCCAAGACGGAGTCTGTGACTTCAGACCTGATCACGGACGAGAAGTTTCACGTCATCGAGCCGAAGAGCACGAAGCAGGAGTTTGACCGCTTGCACTATATCTACTTCGACTTCCATCACGAGACTAAGGGACTGCAGATGCATCGCGCGATGATGCTTGTCGACAAGCTGCACGATGCCCTAATAGAACAGCAATATTTCCGAGGCGTTGATATGCCCGCCAACGGTGGACTAGAAACTCGGAACTTCCAGACCAGCGTGGTAAGGACGAACTGCATGGACTCTCTCGACCGAACCAATGTAGTCCAGAGCATGCTCGCCCGGTGGACTCTGGACCGCATCTTCGTCGATCTGGGCATTCTCTCCAAGGGCGAGACTTTTGCAACAGCAGATCCGGATTTTGAATTCCTTTTCCGTAACCTCTGGGCCGACAATGCCGATACTGTGTCTAAAGCTTATGCTGGCACCGGAGCCATGAAGACCGATCTCACCCGATTGGGGAAGCGAACCAAGCAAGGTACTCTTCAAGATGGCCACATTGCCATCAGTCGATTTTATCTGAACAATTTCAGAGACGGCCCACGGCAAGATGCATATGACCTGTTCCTGGGCGCATATGAGCCCACAACTGCAAACATTGGATCGTCTCTCATATTTGCTGATCGCCGACCCATCCTGATCCAGAGCGTGCCCTACATCCTCGCTTTCAGCATATTCTTTGTGCTTTTGGGAATGTTCACCAAACGTCTACCGGATTCTGCCGTCCTACCTATGCGTCTGTTCATCCTTTTCTGGCTGGTCGTGGGTGCCTGGTGTTTCAGCTTCATCATCCAGAACGGCATGCTATACGTAAGTGTCCGGTCTCGGAGCTAGTTGAAAAATACGCTGTGCGCATACTAACTATTCGATTCTAGGTCAACTGGCCAAAACTGAATCCCCGGCCGTGGGCAATAGAGGGCTACCAAGAGACGATAGGCAAGATCAGGAAGGACAAAGTGATCGGACCTCTAGTTGCAAGACACGAGCGTGGACTGAGCACGGCGAGATACCTCAATGCGGAAGAGGGTAAAAAGAGGATCGAGTGACCTCGAGGTTTATTTTTGTTGTCGAGCACCGCTTAGCCTTGGAGCACATGACTTAATCTACTAATGAGCCAGCGCATTGCTCTTTCTCCTTGCCTTTATCAATGTACCTCATGTAATAAGACAAGATTGTTATATGCAGTGATCACTGCAATCTGATTCAACTTTCAAAGGCGCCTCTTGCAATATTATGTTAAGTGTCTGTATTTTGAGCAGACCACACAATACATACCTACCTACCTAGGTTACTTCTTCATTCCCCAATCACATTAAGAACAGAGAATGTTGGAAAAAAGAAGGTATTCATTCTACAACAACCGGCACCAACACTCGTCACGACTAGTTAGTTAGCTCGATGAGTAGCGCATGCACAGGGTCCAGGTCTAAAAGGTGTCCCAGCCTACATACAACAAACAAAAAGAAGAAACATCGCAATGATAGAAGGGGATAAAATAATAGATGCTCTCGAACGGGGAATCGAACCCCGGCCACCTGCGGACTGTCTCCCTTGTTTGAATGATGACAAGCAGGTATCCTTACCACTAGACCATTCAAGATATTTGGGATGTGAAATCCTGATTTGTTGAGAGCTGGCGAGTTTACAACGGCTTATATATAGCGCGATGGTGTGGGAAGGGAATGGGGCTTTGGTGGGTCGGACAGGTTTATCTACTATTTGTTGTGTTGGGTCCTTGACTCCACATACTTAAGTAGCTAAGACTGGAGTTGAGAGTGCGTTGTGAATTAAGGCCGTGCCTCTCAATGCTTAATTCGAAAGAAGGGCGAAGTGAGAGGAGAGGCCAGTTGCAAAGCCAGACCCATTTGTTACAAGTTGCAACAGAGAGACAACGGCTGCATGGCACGTCTATCTAGATGTAACCTTGGCGTCTGTACCATTGCTGTCCTAGACTAGATGAACTGGAGTCCTTTGCGGGCATTGCAGGAAAGATAGAAGAAGCAAGGTTAGTCAGAGAAGATTGACAGATGGCCTATCAATTGTCTATCACCTCCTTAAGAGACGTAGTTTAGCAAGTTTATCTTGTGTCAAAAAAGGTGCTGTGTAAACCTTGGAGGATGCTGTAAGGCGGGTAGAGCTTGATACGTCTGCGTAGGTACACATATCGACTGTCAAAAGGAGAATGACAAAAAAGAAGAGAAAGTTCTCTGCTCGGGAAAGAAAAGGAAAGCAAAAGAGAAATGCGACTAGGGCCTGATTCGAACAGACGCTCCCGAAGGAAGTAGATGTCACGTTATACAGCGAAGAACTGTATATTCGAGTCTACCGCGTTAACCACTCCGCCACCTAGCCTTATTGGTTGGTTGGAGAATCTGCTACTACAAACAGCCTATGTTTCAGCACGCAGGAGTGGACCGAATTGTTTGCTTGCACGGTTGAATCTCTACCGAGGCAAGCATCAGCAGTAGGTAGAACATGCAATCAATTATTTATAACACCCAGGCAAACATGGGACACATTTGGGTATTAAGTAGAGAGTTCTGCTATGTCTGTTATGGTAAAAGGTGTGATTGCAGAAGGGCAAAGCTTGAACTCTCTGCAATGAGTAGTACCTAGGTTAACCTAAGGTACATACCTCACATACTTACGCAACCCTACCTCTCTCCAGCTTTCTGGGTGCAAACCCAGATGGAATCTAATCAGTCACCATTCACCAGATTGCAGAGAGCAACAACAGAACTTTGTTTTGGAACCAGCACTTCGACATTGTGCTTCAATTCTCATCAGTTTTCCTGCAAGAATTATACAAGTTGAATACACCCTACAGACTGTGTGTGTTTTACAACACTTGCACAGTACATACAGTCCGTTCCAAACCGACCGGCCCACACAATCAAAACTCCCACTTCCTACTAATTTTCTCACGATCAGTAGCCCCTTCCGATGTTACAGAAAATCCCTCACAAGGAGCCGCAGAACACAAATCGGGTCACAAACCCACAAATGGGCGAATGGTCTAGGGGTATGATACTCCCTTCGCATCAAATCAGCATGTGGAATCTGGGAGGGGTCCGGGGTTCAATTCCCCGTTCGTCCATCTTTTTTTCCCTTTTTTGTCCTTATGCAAGATCTCCCTCCCTTCAGGGACACAATTACTGATTTTTTTTTTTTTTTGCCTATTGGCTTCCTCTATTTGGCATGGTTGAAAGGAATTGCGAAACATGCCAGCAAACCAACGAGTTTGCAGGGTTTGTAGATTGTGGGGCAGAGGCACATGATGGACAACGTCGTCTCTGCTTTCATCCTCAGCCAATCTTCAACTTGGCGCAACTGGCTCGTGTGACTTGACTGCACAAAGAAAGTCAGTTATATGATATAGTTCGTCCGGGTCCTGTCAACAGTCTGTTGTCTCTACATCCGAGCAGGCTTTCTGGAGCAATTGCCGGATCGCCAGAGGTCCAGACATCTGACAGACAGATACCGAGCTGGAATATTCAACAGGCCTTGCTGCTTGCCTCTCTGCCATTGCTGAGCCTGCCATCATGTCTCCTGAATCTGATGGTACGCCTCAGGGACGGCATGCTTCTGTCGGAGAGTCGACGGGTTTTCCGAAGAAGATTTGTACGAGTTCTACAGCACATGATACAACTCCTTCGGAACATAAGCCCAAGCAAGGTTTGTGATTCAACCGACCACCAAGCAGTAGTCTTTAAGTCTGAGTATGACGACGTGCGTCCGTATACTGCACTGCCAAGAAATACAGAGAGGAGGAAACAAGGACCTTGCAGTGCGGATATCGACTTGCTTTCGGGGGGGCTCTCCCATACAAGTGAGCATTATAGAGTCATAGACCTATAATGGTATACGTGTGAGGGATCTCAGAGCTGTGCTGTTAAAGCTCGAGATCTTCTTCGCAGAGAATCTGGCGCCTGTATAACAGGTCACTCCCTATCAACTCAACCTGAGGAACTCAGTCCTCTTGGGATCAAGCTCTGTCATGTATTAAGTTACTTGCAACATCTGGCCTTCTGCAGCTAGAACCCATGGATACGAGTATGGTGTAGGTGAGTTTATTGGTATTAACCAGGGAGTCATCACAGTCCCTGGCCGCTGATATCAAATTATGAATTGTGAGTTCAACCGAAGTACCGGTTGATTTACTACTCATCCCGACCACGAACGGAAACCACCGTACTGGCAATATATAGTCTACGAAGTATGCTAGGGCTCCTGAATGTCCGAACTTTCACAGATGGTCATGGGTACGTACCTGCCATCTACAGGAGGCAGGCGTAATGCCTGTATAGCTGAAGGCTTAAAGTACCGAGGTATTCATGTGTCGATGGAGCATTCACGTCACCCTACTCAAGTGTGTGAATGCCTAAGTAAGTGAATGGACAAAGACAAGAGAAAGTATATCTTGAATGCCAACTTCGCTTGTTCGTTGCACGGACACTCTGTCCCTGTCACTGTCTGCGGTGTAACTGGTCCTCTGTCAGGTCACACACACCAGCTTATCGTACATCACCTTTTCCCTCACCCCATCGACGTGCATGAAGAAAAACACCTCCACCTCTATGGTGTCCAAGGGCGAAAGGAAAAGAAACTCCTGCGCTAGTTACCAGTGGTAGGTAGCATTTCATATTCTTAGCAGGGTGCTGTGAGCCCACTGCTATGCACAAGCCTCTTATAACAAACGGAACTGGACAAGAACTCTACTCTCCGGTTTGATCCTTCATCAAACAATCTTTCTCTTTGGTATTTTACCTTGCATTGGGCCCCACAACGACGAAAAAAACTTCACTTCATCTAATCTCTTTCCTCCCATGAAGAACAATATTTAGTTCCAGCCTCTCACCACTGCTATCACCATCACGAACAACACAACAGCAATCAATACGCGGCTCTTTGCCCCAAGCCAGAGTGACCTCGTATTCGCCATCTTCTTGGGGTCAAGGTGAGACATTCGGACTTAGCGCGGGGAGGTGATTACGAGATAATTACTATTTGTGCCCGTGTGCTCCTTTGGCACTCGGCCTTCTCGACACTTGCACCCTGCACTTGACTCATCCATTCACTTTGCAAGGAGCGATATTCCCTGACGGCTACCTACTTCCCACGTCGTACACAACTGAGGGTTTCCATATAATACCCAGCACGGCCCCAATCCTGCTTTGTTCTGGGCTGAGCTTTGCTGGTCACCGGTCATCACTCTGTCGAGTGACACCCTCCAGCTCGATCACGGTCTCGGGTCACCTTTTACCTTACCTTTATTCTTCCTGCTTATGCATACCTGCGACAAATACCTGCATCAGTCCAGATTCTTGCCATATAGATGCTGGTGGCCTGTCCGCTAACCGTTGTTGACGCTTAATTACAAGGTATGTCTCACCCCTCACATCTACACCCTCGGCTCTTCGAAAGCCATTCACAATATCCATTCACGCACCTGTAATGAATGCAGACTTGTCTCTTGCAGAAGAAGCAAGAGTACCCTTACGTCTCTGTCAATGTACTGACGCTTGAATACCCCAGACCTCCACGATTTAATATCTCTTATACCTGCTTGAGTATATCTCTACGTGCATCAACAGTCAAACTCCACCATCCAAGCCGATTGCCACTCTACATCCACAAAAAGGAAATTGCCATCGCCGACCGAGGAGGATGTGCCGACAAGTGTACCTCCGTTTCCACCAATGCCCCTGCGAGCTCCGGTACAGACTGGAGGAGTGCAAGCACGGTCGGCGTAGTCCGAAATGCCGGGAGGTCGGTGTGTCTCTTATGTAGAGCAGCAGAGACTACTGCCACTGGCACCGGCGATGGAACGAGATGAGAGAAAGGGCGAAGAGGCGGGCGAGCAGAATGGCCAAAGGATCGGCCTCAACGGCGGCAACGTGCTCTCACTACGGACACGGTCCCGGTCAAGACTACCAGCAAGTATCCGGACAGCGCTACTATCAGTACCAGCAGCGCTATCACGGCGGATCGCACGGCTACAACAACCCGTACCATGAGAGCCCCATCGACCTCACCAAGTATTACGGCGACGCTGTCAATGGCGACACGACGGATAACTCGGAGATGGAGAACAGCAGATATTTGTGGACAAACAACTCCAACAACACGGTCGGACAAGAGACGGTCAAGGTCAAGATTGAGGATGAGGAGGATGAGAATAATACTGTTCTCAAGAATACGCCTCCTGTGCAACGACGACGTCTGGCTACGGGTTGTGCTGCCAACTACGAGATCTTTGGCCACTTGCTGTCCAAGACATACTGAGGACCTTGCCCTGAAACAGCAACGCGCCATTCCTTTGATTCATCGTATCCGATACTCCAATACCGGCATCCCACTGCTTGTCATGCCTTCTGCTGGTGACCATCGGAAAAACCGGGGAATGAATGGGCAGGCATGGAGCTCTAGTCAACCTGGTTGGGTTATGCCCAAACACGACGAATTGCAGACTTGCGATGGGAAAGCTTCGAGGGTTTTTTGAACTGGCATCATGGATTCTCTATGGAAGGATCCATTATCTTTGCTTTTCTCGGATGCCCGGGGGAATAGATGGGTAGTGCGCATGGGCTCACACAGGCAAAAAAGGTTGGAAACAACAACAAAGGTTTAGGATCACCACCTATATCCCATCTGTATACTTCCTACCTGACCTACTCTACTGACTTGGGCGCCTCGATATCCTTGTTGCTAGACATGGGATAGGTGAATGGCGGAGAGGGGAGAGACAGAGCGGATGCTTTTCTTTTTTTTTCTTATCAATTAGTTTTCTTTGAAGTGGAAAACCCTAGCTTTACCTACCCGCTATATTTACTTACCTACCCAGTTTGCAATAACTTGCTGTGCTTACATACCTTATGTTAACCGACATGAAGTCAAAACTAAGTAGGTACTTAGACAGACGTCAACTACCTACCTAACTTAAGCAAGCAAGCGAGCACGATGGGAGGGAGGGTGAAAGCAGGGAAATGGCGATTCTTTTTTTTTCTAGTACAATTCCATTTCTTATTTACAAATTGCACTACTTACCTACATGCAGTTACCTACCTACTTACTTGCTTTACTTTACCTCTCACATCTATCCTATACCTACTACAGTAAACATCAATTGATAACCTTCCCAGGGCCATCATCCATCATCTTTAGAATGATTGATGATGTAAGGGACATTATTCTGCATGTTAGTTGCATGGAGGCTCAAGCTGTGACTGACTGTACTTAACCTAGGCAGTAGCAGCTAGGTATTAACGGCATCGCACCTTCCTATGATTAAAGGGTTTCAATGATCCGAGGCTTTGAAAATGAGGCGAGAACACCTACTACCTCTAGGACTCCTGCCGGGTCCGGTATGCTACATAAGTAACCTAAGTACTAGGAAGGGGCAAGGCAGCATCGGGGTTTGGACCCCGTTACAGGGGAATTGGTCCTTATCATTACTTATGTATGTACCTAGCTTTGTAGGGGATGATTTCTGGGTTCGAATCCGGAGGATTGGGGTAAAGCAGGTGAAAAAATTATGTGTGATACAATACCTATTGAGTCCCTTGCACGTTACCTGGGCATGTCGATGTTAATAAGGTACATAAGGACTTTGACCATTAAATTTTTGTCGGATGTAGATATCTCATGACCGGCTGCCGGAGCCGCAAAGCTTGCTCCCAATCAATCTCTTCCATGGTTGATGGATCAAATAGGACCTTCAGTGCAAAGAAGTTACATTACAGGCTTATCTTGCTGAGAGGAGGCAAGAGCGTAAAGTGTAACGCCGCTTCTGTTGCTGGCCCCCTTCCTGCACAACAAAAGTGGCTTTTAACGTTAGATGTGCAGGTCTCGAATAAAGACAACTTTGCACCGGTTCAGGCCTAGTTGCACCCCGCTTTTCACTATTGGCCCACCCACACACCGTCCTAGGTAGCCTGAGAAGAAGTGGTGATTTTGGTACGTTGGAGGACTTGCTCGAGCTGCACGATGGAGAAACCTGCATATGCACGGCGCAGTCCCTGTCTCTCTCTCTCGATTTTTTTTTATTCTGCATGTAAACAGAAGGCGACCAATTGCCTTGCTTTAATATGTTTGCCTACCTAAAATCGGACAGATTAAGTTGTTCAACAGGCAGACGGCTTTGATGTAAGAAGCTTGGCAACAAATACTGTATTGGTGTACAAAGTTACAGAAGTCTGTCTGTCTAAGTATCCAGTCACATCAATGCCTTTTTGTGAGACTGAGACATAACATGCCAGAGCTCCCTCAGAAAACCCCTGTCATGGATCCATGGCTTACCAAGGCTAGCTCATGACTCCAATTACAAACCTTGTATGCTTGTAAGACCGTCATTGCCACTAGGTACTCGGACCTACTTCCGCCTCGTCTGGCGATATGCGATATCACATTCTGGCCGACGTCGGGCAATTGCAGATAGGCAGCTGTTGATCCTCAGAAGCAATAGTCAGACTCCCTAGGTGGCAATTGATGGGAACCGAGAGTTAAGTAAGTACAGAGCAAATCTGCTGTGTGTTGACTTGACGGATGTTTATCTAGCAACAAAAAGAACAGATTTTGAAAATGACAGGCCTTTGACGCAAGGACTTGAAAATATTTCCAAGGTCCCCTGTCCCCTGCCAAAGGCCCAAAGCTGATAGATCCCTGAAAAGCCCCTTGGCGGTGTCCGCTAAAATCAATTAAGATCCCCGCTGATTGTTGGAGCTAGCCCGCTAACCACGCCACAGGACGACCCCTGACGTCCGCCTATCATAACTCCCTTAGGGGAAGACCGGGTGGGCTTAACGGGATCTCAGTTGAAGCTAAACCTATCCTGGCTCTACTGAGTCAGGTGATCTCGTGCTGATATCCCGTCTTTGCCAGGCGCGTGGGCCGACAACCATCACTGCCAAACGCGTGTTTGCCTGAAAGATGTCGTCTTTGCGGGCTACTACTTAATGCTACCCACCATGCACGTCCGTGGCAAGTATACTGTAGACATGGGTCGCCTGCTGCTCAGGTATATATAGAGCAGTACCCCCAGCACGTTTTCTTCCCTTCTTCTGATGTAAAAAGCGATGCAAACAAACTGGTCTTGAACAGAGAGGTAGGCAGCAGCGTTTTCATTGCATCGTCGTCAATTGCGTATTTGTCACTTCTTTCTTCTTTTTTGTTCATTGAATTCCACTGCATGACCATCACCTCGATTGAAGACAGCAAAGTCTCGGTTTGGGCATTCGGTATCTGGGTCCCAAGCCCACTTGCGACCGGGAGAATTGCTCATATCTTCGAGTGTTTGACTTGACTGGTACTCTCGGGGCAACGAGTTATCTCGATACTTACCCGATTACACGAACACATCAATCAACATGCAGAGCCGACGCTTCGACCTCCCATCGACGAAGAACTCCAAGAGCCACAAGGCAACCAAGTCAAGCACCTCGTTCAGCAAGAGCCATGGCGTATCTAAGAGCCGCCATGACCCTCGCCGTCGCTTAACGACGTCTATGTCTCAGGCGATGGATGCGTCCATATCTCCAGAGAGGTATATAGACCCTTCGGTTCTGTTCGTTTCTCCTTCCTGTCAACCAAAGTGTCGACCTCTTCTAACATTATGAATCTGAACAGTACATTGACCCCATCTATCGTGACACTCGTGGTCGGTCGGGAGCAGAGAATCTTCGCAGCACACGAAGACGTGCTCTGCACTTCTTCTTGGTTCCAAAAGGCCATATCGCAACAGTACATGGAGCCGGGACAGCAGGGCAAGCGTATCTACCTGCCTGACGACGAGCCCGAGATCTTCTCGTCCGTCCTCGAATATCTCTACAAGGGGGACTACTACCCACGGCTGGTACACAACAAGCGCCGCAACTCGTGGGAGCTGGAGCCATATGAGGACGGTCGCTCCGCTGGGGAGACCACCGTCTACCACCATGCCCTTGACGGAGACATCCTCAAGGACACTATCATCTACTGCACTGCGGAGAAGTACGGACTGGAGGAGCTCAAGCGTGTTGCTCTTCGTAAGCAGGGTCTTCGTAAGTTTTTCCCTCTATTCATCATCACCTTCTCCGAGTCACTCTCCGTGTCTTCCTCTTTTACGTGCCGTTATGTTCCTTCCCCAGTCACACATGCTGAACGCCTCTCTCCTTGTCACGTAGAGTCCGGCATCCAGTGTAGCACCATACTGGCGTCGGCGCGGTACGCCTACTCCAACACGCCCGACACCGACTCCAAGCTGCGGGCGCACTACCTCGCCCTCATCATCCGCAGCCGCAGCACGTTCAAGCGCAGCGGCACCATGCAGCTCGAAATGTTCAACGGCGGGACGCAGCTCTTCTTCGACCTGTTCGTCGCTCTGTGCAATCACGTGGACGACATCTCTAGTGCTTCGTGAGTGTCTTCTTTCTCTGTCGTCCTCTTATATTTCATCCCTCTTTCTTCGCCTGCTAACATAGACTTTCCTTCTCTACAGGAACACACCCCGAAGTAACCGTCACTTCTTTTAAAAACAAATAATCTCATTTGTCACTGCTTACGATACCCATGCCATTTCCACTCCTCTGTTTTTCTTTCTACTTATGATTTCTCTCATCTCCCACTACCGTTTGTTTGCCATATTGTCATGCGTCTTTCTAGGACGCCCCTTGCTGCCTATCGACATACCTACTGGCAAGATGATACA
Source organism: Xylariaceae sp. FL0594 (assembly GCA_022385605.1). Taxonomy (NCBI): domain Eukaryota; kingdom Fungi; phylum Ascomycota; class Sordariomycetes; order Xylariales; family Xylariaceae; species Xylariaceae sp. FL0594. Next base: position 292,103 of record MU280781.1, read on the forward strand.
CCTAATGATCAATGTGTTTCTATTTTTCTTTTCTTTATCCCTTCACACCTCTCCAATTATCTGAAAGCCAGGGCGTATGACGTTTCCCGGGCTTCGGAAGGGGCTTACATTCAGCTAGCTCTCTTGGAACATTCTGTTTGAGATCATCATGTCTTTCTTCCTCGGTCGTATTGGGACTGGTGATGCATCATTCACACTGACGCCAAAAAGAAAAAACTCCATATTTTCTGGGCGCTGGTGTTTTTTTTGGTTGGCGGTGCTGGTTGTTTATTTTTCCTTTCTAGTCTCTTTCCACTCTTCTTATTTCTCCAGATCTCCGACTCTTGATACTTTTTCATGCCGAGACGCTGTATTACTATCTACACTTTTTACTTTTTTTTCTTTGTCTCCTTTGTTTGGTGCTGTGGTTGACGATATTGATATATGAGAGCAAGAGAGGGGGGCGATATCTCCATATTTACTGGGGCTCTGGTCCGCGTGGTCTATGTGGTGCATTTTTACTTTCTTTACGGGCGAACAGTTGAAAGAAAGTGTTTACTTGCTGCAGGAAGAGAGGTCGAGGGCGATAGGTGCATGCATAACAAAACACATGCACATGAACAAGTAAACAAGAGCGTTTGGTGCTCCGGGACAGGAGGAAACAAGGCAAGGCAAGAAAGGAATTACCCTGTTGCGAAGAATGATACAAAAATCTTTGGGGCATATCTGGGATGGGTTTAGAGTTGAGCCGAGCGATGAAAGGGGAAAACAACAGATAACAGATTGCCGAAAAACCTTCGAACAGGGAGGGATTGGATGAATAAATCGAGGACCTTTCCTTTTTTTCCTCCTTCATTTTCCCCTTTATCAATTCCTTCAGTCGGGAATAAGGAAAATGGGGGGGATGAAATGCTTCTTTCTCGTTTGTATTAGATACTTCCTTTCCATTTCGTATTTTTTTCTTCTATACCAGCACAGCAGCAGATGCCGGCTTCTTTCTAACCTAACCTTACACTGTTTGAGAGAATAACTACTTAGTTGTCTGGATGCAAAGAAAACTGAAAAAAGACATACGAATAGAGAGAGAGAGAGAGGGAGAGGGAGAGGGAGAGGGAGAGGGAGAGGGAGGAGGGAGGTTGGTGTTTTTAACGAGATAGGGGATACTTATGAATATAGATTGACAGACAAAGACAAGACAAGACAATGACAAAGTCTACGTACTTACCCCTACTACCAAACCAAGGTTCACTGAGTTTCTGACTGCCTCACCACCCACATACATACCCCGATGCATTCATTCATTCATTCATTTGACTGTTTGTTTTGTTGTCCATGCTCGAGATTTGAGTGTGTCTGTCCTGTCCTTATGTAGGAGTATAAAAAAGTAGCAGGGGATGATTCTGAGGATCGTTCAACACGAAGGAGAAGCAGGAAGGAAATAGAGAGAGGGGGGGAGGCACCGAAAGAGTTTGGATGACTCTTATTATAAAAAACTCAACAATGATACAACCCCGTTCATACATTCATATGTACGTACATACATAGCACTATCTGTATGTAGGTTACGAGGTAGGTATATGGAGTCATACTATCTTATATATAACACTTCCCTCCCCCCCCCCCCCAAATTCTCTGACTCATGCATCCACTCCTGTTTGAGTGACAGACAGTGTAGGTAATATTACATCTGCGACACTGCTTCCTGGCAGCCCAGTAATGTATCTATCTGCCTCTGCTACATTAAAAGAGTTGTACTAAATAGTAGCTTGGGTTAAAATGATACATACAGCCTTATCTCGCACAGTTGGTTTGGCTGGTTTCCGAGCCGAACGGACAAAAATCTTCTTCTCGTACGTACAGAATGTCCATTGGTGATACGGCACCAAAAGCAGTGCCTGAAGGGAAGCTAGCCCACTGCCTGGGCGATGGCATGGGATTTTGATCACAGTTCGTGACCAACAAATCTCGCCACTGCCAACATAAGGGTAGCAAAGGGTGATATTCGTACATCATGGTCTTCATCCCGAAATACGCTCAAATTTAATGCTCGTCTGCTCTGCTCATACATTCGTTCCGGGGAAGGCGCCCGACTTGCTCAGCACGACGATACCGCGCTCGTGGGCGATGTAGCCCTTCATCAGGTTCTATGCGTCAGAAGATGTTAGCAAGCACCCAGCACTGGAAAAAAGTCGACAAGGGTCAGAAGAAGTCCCTCATCCAAGATCACGTACCTTGTATATCATGTTTGCCAAGAGACACTCAACCTCGTCGCCGTCGAGGGGCTCTTGACCACTTAGTCGTATGGCAGCTGTAAACTCAGTAACGGGTATTCTGGTTCTCCGCAATGGGGCCGCCCCATCCTTGGGCGGCTCGAAGCCGCCTGCCAAGAACACTTTTCGCAACAGGTTGCGCAAGGCGATGTCACGGCCTCGTTCTAATGTCAGATAAATGCGACGTTTAGTGAACTCGATTTCACCGTCGCGCAGTGCGATATCGAAAGCTCGCAAGTCGCCCTTCTTGATAGCCCGTACCAAGGGCATGAACAGCCTCTGCAGCCGGGGAAACGGCTTCAGAAGCTGCGCACTAGGCAACGTGTGGGTCGTCAACATGCGGCACGGGATGAGGTAAGTGAGGATGAGCCTATGAGACGGATTAGAATAAACTGTGCATATGAGTCATCGGGTCAAATTGGGCAGAGATGCGCATACTCGAGGTTCCGCGTGGAATCCCTGTGACACATGGTCCACGCCATTTCGAGATGCGTCTCGGCCTGGACATAGTTCTCCTCCAAGAAGGCCAAGACACCCTCGTAATACTTGAAGGTGACTTGTTGTGACTTGGGAAACTTGTCGATCGGGGGGATATCGGAGGCGGCCGATATCGCCCTGAGCACGTTCTTCGAGAGGGGTTCTGAATTCAGTCTGAAGTAAGTCTTGAACAGGAGGTTGATGGCGTAGTAGACGCCCCATTTGCGGGATTCCTCCAAGGGAGCCCTGTCCGTAAGGCAGATCTGAAAGATCCTATTTAGATGTCTCGCACAATCTTCAAGGCTTTTGTGCTCCTCTGCTTCCGGGTCGAAATCATCCTGGAAACCAGTGACGGCGGTGTCATCGAGACTGCTCTTCTCCGCATCCGCGCGCATAGCGTAGAGCCTGAGGTACTTCCCTGTGACGTAGAGACAGGGGATGGTCCAGTTCTCAAAGTCGTGGTTCGTATACCCACGGATCGTGAGTAACGTGACCTCCTTCCATGCAGTGTACACTCTCTTCCATGAGGACTACGTTCGAGTTAGCAGGAAGTAAACAAGATCAGTGGAGCCTCTTTCTTACCTGTACATCAGGCAGCAAGCCCTCTACAGCCAGGATCTCTCTGAGGGCTTTCCAGTAGGCGCTGTAGATGGCATACCAACCACTCGTCTCCTTGTCAGATAGTCTGACAGTATGACGTGCTTTGTCTTTGTGGAATAAAAAGTCGAGGTCAGATGTCATCGACCGTTGGTCACCATCACCCCATATCGCTAGAAGCTTGGCCGAGTGAGCTGGGACATCTGGGTTCAGCGTCTCGGCCAGCTGTTCACCGTTTGTGTAGGCGTATGCCGCCCGGAAATCACGAATCAGGCCATCCATAGCTATTAGCCACCTACAACAAGAGGGAGTGTTGAAGTTCCCAGAGCTAGACGACTGATCAAGACAAGTTTGAGATGCCGATACCGAAGAGATGAAAGACAAACAGAATAAACCTGACTGCTTCGGTTATCTGGTATAAGTTGTTTCTCAAACCGATGTATGTCGGTGTTGCTTGAAGCCTCGAGTTGGTAGTTGGTACAGTAACAGCAAGTCGATGAAGGTACATAAGGAGTACTTCAATAGTGGGCTGGATGATTATTTGCAGGAGCCATCATAATTGGCCCTGACCATAATAGTGGTAGCGTGGTGACCTTAGCACTGTTTAGGCGCTGTTGAGGTGGAAGAAAGGTTCAACTGCTTGTGTGGGTCCTTCTGCAAGATGCCAAGGTGCCACCCCCATCATTTCAGCCACATGCACCACCACACTGATAAGGCAAAACTCCACCCCCAGTTGCCGCACATTGCCCACACAGCCACAATTGACGTTCCTCTCATCTGCTAGGGCGGGAAACCCTTAGCACAGAATTTCGCCAAAAAGTTCTCCTAGCCGAAGAGTGCCCCGAAGCAGCCTCCACTACACGCACCCGACCTTTTGCCCTTCAACTAACCTCACGACAACAGGACAGGATCAAGTCACAGTAAGTCGCAGTTTATTGTTTGGTATTTCGTTGAGGAGTCGATATTGACATTTTTCCAGATGGGTAAGCGATTCCGTTCCATTTTCCCGTGCGATTGAATGGCGGCGAGACACCAATCGATATTCTGGCCCACGAGATTCGAGCGAGCTTCCGGATATAACGATTTCCGATCATTCTGCGTTGTTGGCAGTCGACGTCTCGAAATAGTTTGAACAACATCGACGCTCGTGGAAATGAACGATTATGGATGGCAACGAATTACGATCTGGAGTTACCCTGCATTGGTGACGACCCTGGACCAATTTCTTTGGCGATTGACTCGAACACGATAACAATGGGAACAACCACAGCTGTAACGATCGATTCGACTGTCTCCGCCATTCAAGACGCGATGCACCATCTGGGACTATTTTGACCGCACCGAGAACTCCAGTCACTGACGAGAAATATGATCAGGTCGCCTTCAGGAATACCAGGTTATCGGGCGCCACCTGCCCACCGAGGCCAACCCCACCCCGAAGCTGTACCGCATGCGCATCTTCGCTCCCAATGAGGTTGTCGCCAAGTCCCGCTTCTGGTACTTCTTGATGAAGTTGAAGAAGGTTAAGAAGGCCAACGGTGAGATCGTCACCCTCAACAAGGTATGTCGCGACACCCGGATAAGACGATACGGAAAAAGTGGTTTTTGGCTGATTATCGATGTGCTGTAGATCCACGAGAAGAACCCTCTGCGTGTCAAGAACTTCGGTATCTGGATCCGATACGACTCCCGCTCCGGCACTCACAACATGTACAAGGAGTACCGTGAGCTCTCAAGAACGGATGCCGTTGAGGCTCTGTACTCCGACATGGCCGCCCGCCACCGTGCCCGCTTCCGGTCGATCCACGTATGAAGATCCCTTGTGATGACAGGAAGCAAGAAACGGCTGTGACTAACCCCGTGATACAGATCCTCCGCGTCGTCGAGATCGAGAAGAGCGAGGATGTCAAGCGCCCCTACATCAAGCAACTCATCACCAAGAACCTCTCTTTCCCTCTGCCCCACCGTGTCCCTCGTATCCCCACCAGCAAGATTTTCAGCGCCACCCGCCCTTCTACCTTCGCCTAAAGGGGCAGATTTCTCGTGTTCTGTGTGTGATGGGAGGTTTCGGAAATGGTCTTTGCCCGGTGTTCACTACGGAATTGAGGAAAATTTTTCATGGCACGATCAGTTCAGCATGAGAGCTCTCGAAAATAATGAGAACAGAGCCCGAATAAATGAATGAAACGCAAAAAAACATGCATAAACGAAGTTCGTCCCGAGGTGTTTCATGGTTGAGAAACGCCGGTTGGGGGCACGTACGTAGGATGAGCGGTGCTGTCCCGTGGCTCATGAATTATGCAAAAGAATAGGAGTCTCGCTTGCCATTGCTTTTGGGGGTATAGTACAATTGCCATCTTCTTCCCAACCTGAGAAGTGTTCTTCGTGTGAGGAATAGCGTCAAAGTTTCATAAGTGGAGATATCCCATCCCGCATTCCCAGATGCAATTGCGCCTTGCTTCCAGCCCGTGCTCATATCGTAAAGTTACATTTACAGGAGTATTCTGTGCCATATCCCAAACTCCCGACTTGAAGAGTCCCCCCGGAACTCTCTTAGGTTACCTTAACCTTAGCTAGCTAGCCTCACTAGCTCCGGAGCCGGACTGGGGCGTCAATTCCGCCGCGTAGGCGTCCAGCAGGAACTCGTCCCACGCGGACCAATCCATCCTAGTATTGCTCTCGTCTAACAATGTCGGATCGTCTAGTGCATGCGCAAGGCCGGCTGTGTTTATGTTTGTGTCTGTTTCTGTTTCTGTCATGGACATCGGCGGTGGCAGTGGCATTGATATTGGTATATTATTACCGCCCATGCCCATGTCGAAGTTCAAGTTCAAGTTCAGGTCCGGCGGCGGCCACGTGAGCCATGGCTGCTGCTGCTGCTGCGATGATGATATGTCGGTTGTTGTACTCGGGTTGTTGTTGTTGTTGTTGTTGTTGTTGTTGGGGACTGAAGAAGAAGAAGGAGGAGGAGGAGGAGGAGGCGCGGCGGCGGACTCGGAGACGATGATGTCGCAGATGAAGCTCATGTCGTTGATGAGCCGCGGGTGGATCTTCCGGCCGGTGTCGGTGTCGGTGTCGATACCGGGGATTGTGACACTGACGCTGTCGTCGTGCATGATGGAGGAGGTATCTTCTTCGGACGTGGTGGTGGTGGTGGTGGTGGTAATGGTAGGGTGGGGGTGTGCTTCTGCTGCATGCTGCATCTCTCCTCCTCCCCTCGCCTTCGCCATCAAATCCGCTTGCCGGATGGACTTGGCCTTCTTGTACAGCCTCCTCAGAGGCCGCCACAGGTCCCCGCGCTCCGTGTCGGCTATGGTCCTGCTCCAGCGCGGGAAGACGTCGTCGACGACGTGCCAGGCGCGGTCGACGATCATCTCGTTCTCAGCAGTGGAGGTGGTGGTGATAGAGGTGTTGGAGATGGAACATAGCTCGGCCAGCGCGACGGCGAGAGGGTGCCACTGCACGTACGTGTCCGTCCACCAGCGGAAGCGGTCCGAGTACGGGCCCGTCTGCATGTACTCCTGCAGCTCGATGGCGGAGAGGGCCGTGCGGAGAGTGGCTAGTGGTTCGTCTCTTGTCGCGGGTGGGATGGAAGGGGCGTGGTAATCGGGGTTTTTTAGTGGAAAAACACCACTCGGCGGTTTGGACGATGATGATGATGATGATGGTATCGTCGTCCTCCTCCGAGCGGCGGCGGCGGCGGCTGTACCGCGCGGATGCAAAGGGTAGCGCGTGACGAGCCACATCTTCAGGATGATCAGGCGGACTAACATGGAGGCGAGGTACGAGCCCACGTGGTTCGGGTCCGCGCCCCGGACGAACTGCGCCTCGAGGTGTCGTGCCTGCCTGACCATGTCCTCCTCCTCCTCCTCTCTGCTACTGCTGCTGCTCTGCGCGGCGGCGGCGGCGGCGGCGGCGGGGGGCAAGTTGCCCTTTGGCGATGATGATGATGACGGCGCGTGCTCGAGGCGCAGGAACAGGCCGGAGCATTGCGCCGTACAGAGGCTGAAGGTGGCGTCCGTGGGTCCCGGGCGGTCCTCGAGAGGCGCCGTCGTGTCCGGGCCGAAGTCGGCGTCGTCGATGTTGTGGGGCAGCCGGGTGTCGTAGCTCCCGCGCGCGATGATGGTGTTTGTGCCCCGGTCCTCGGCCGCCCGGATGTCGAGCACGATGAGCTGCCACCACAGGCGGCGGCGCATCTCGGCCTCGTAAGGGGTGAGGCGCGAGGAGGAGGAAGAGCCGTCGCCGTCGCGGTGTATGTTCAGCCCCTGGGCTAGGCGAATGGGGAGGCCGAGAAGCGCCCACGAGGCCCGGGATGGGCTGTGGGAGCGCAGGCAGCACGTGTACAGCGTCAGCGCCTGCAGCGTCTCTAGGCTGGTGTTGTTGAGGTAGTCGGCGCGCACGAGGGCCGTCTCGAGGCCGGCCTGGAATAAGCTGGCCAGGTCGGCGCGGGACCGCTGTAGGTGGTGCGTGCATTCCGACGGGCTGAGCGACGTGACGGCGGCGTAGTATATCGCGAAAAACAGGGACTCCCGCTCCGGGCCCAGGCTCGCTGCCGTCTGCGGGTCGTCGGCTAGCTTGTCTAGGGCGCTTCGTATGGTGGGCCGGTGGAGGATCTTGAGGTGCATCTCGACGTTGCGGAAGAACGCGGCTGCCAGATATCGTATGTGCTCTGGTGATGGGTGTCGCGCATTGCTCGTTGTCATTGCTAAAGTCCCGAGTAACATACCTGGAGGTGTTGTTTGTGTGCTGCTCGTCCGTCCGCCGCCACCGCCGCCACCGCTGGATGCTTCGGGAGGAGAGACTCCGTCCCCAGAGGCTTCCTCGTCCTCGTCTACGTCCGAGTCTGTGGACTGCTCCAACGCTTGCCTCAGGCCCCCGACCTCGTCACAGAGAGAAGACCAGAATTCACCGCTCAAGTAGCGCGACACGGTAGGGCCATGCGGCGTCCTGGTAGCGCTGCCTTTATTGTCGGTATCGTCAAAGCCATTGTCACGCTTTCTCTGCTGGACCACTACAGCAGCAGTGGGATGTGACTGTGGCTGCTTCTGCTGCTGCTGTTTCTGTGATCCTGACCCAGCTGTCCCCGATATCACTTCACCCGCAGCATCTCCCTTGTCTAAGTAGGCGAGACCGACCTTGCTGACGATAGTCTCTAGACGGTCGAGCCTCCGCAGGAGCTCGGTGTTCTTGGTCCTCCGTGGCCGCTGGATCCGCTTCCGCGCCGGGAAGACGCACTCGGACCCGATGCGCTGACAGTTGTGGCAGGGGTCCTTCTTGTCGCATTTCAGTTTCCGCGCCCGGCACGACGTGCAACTGAGCGGTGGCTTCTTCTTGTCAGACCCAGGGTTATTCCTCTGCTGGTGGTGGCCATGACCTGACGGTATGCCTTCTTCCACCGTGTCATTGCCCATGGTCTCTAACCTGTCCTTTCTAGCTGGCAGCTAGCTACCGAGAAAGCTAAGGGAGCATGGAGGATGACTAAGTAAGTAGGTAGCCTAGGTTAGCCGCTTAGACAGATGACTGTCATAGGGATAGGTTAATTGTCAGGCTAGTTGCAGACATTCGGTGATACGCTACCTAGGTTTAATGCTTTGGTCCATATACTGCTGATGTCAGCAGGAGGCGATGTTTTACTCCTGGCTGACTGATACAGGGGTTTGGAAGGATGCTAACCTAACCTAGTACGGTCACCTCCTTACATAAGCACTTACTTACCTACTGTAAGAATGCGTACAGAAGTACCGCAGCATGCAGTACATAACCATGGATATCTGTTGTCGGCATTCTGTGTTTCATTATCTTCAAGTTATCCGACCATGATGAGCAGGAACGGAAAGCATCAGTAAACATCACCTGCACTCTCCGTACCTCAAACCGGAACCGGGCCGTACAGTGAACCGGGGATGTGACCACTCCCCACCACTAATAAAGACACTGTGTTGTACCTTCCTTATTTACCGTGCGCGTTACTGTGTTGTGTATATCTGCCACCTGCAATCGACTTACTTTATTTAACCTTACATATTTTCAGCCCAGGAAAATTGATCATGGAAAAACATGAAAGTATCAATCTTGCCATATCAAAGCAGTCTCTAGCAAGATATGGCGTTATTAATAATGTATCAATCACAATTTGGAAGGTATAGTGAATACGAAGGGCGCTTGTTTAGCCTGCGTTCTGCTAGCTGGGAATGTTGGGCTTATGGATCCGTAAGATTCTCCTTACAGATCCCTTACATCTGCAGATTTTCGGCCCCGGAGCGGCTGACATGACTCACATGTCGCCAGAAGAGCTGTCGGAAAAGGAGATATAAGGATGAGATAGAGTTGCAAAGAGACATTAAGGATCAATATATAAAATAGTCTTTGAATCTAATTCTGTCAAGTGAAAGAACCTCGTGTGTTACATCAGAGCACCATTGTCTGGACTGAGATTCTTGCACTCACTTAACGCAAGCAGCCTCCTCACGATCCTCCTACTTACAGTTCACTTAAATCTTGAACTAGCCGCCTACACTCATACAAATTTATATCCATTTTGTCATCACATACAACGACAAGTAACCCTAAACAAATCAAGGAAACCCTACCGAGGAGAGCAAACACGTGATAATTCATCATGGCACTGGCAACAATATCCGGAATCGAACCTCCAAACCAGGACCCCAGCGCATCTTCCTCCTCCGGGCCCCCGCTCCCGCATGAAATCCGCCAAGAGGTGCCGAAAGTCAGGACAAAGACGACACGACCCATCATGTCTCCCTCTTCCGAGCGCGCACACATACGGACCGAGCGGCTTCTCATCCGGCCCCCTCTCGAGAGCGACCTGGACGCGATCCACGCGCTGCGGACGCAGCCCGAGGTCATGCAGTGGACGATCGCCGGGTGCGTGGACGCGGACGTCGGGGTCACGAGGGAGTGGATGGCGCGGTTCATGCCGCCCGTGAACGATCTCAAGTCTTTTCAGTTCGTCATCCTCTATACCGGGGAAGAGCAAGAGGGAGGAACGCTCATCGGAACGGGCAGCTGCATGAATGCCCAAGGACAGCCGGAGATCGGATACATGTTCCGAAAGGAGTTCTGGGGCAAAGGTCTCGCGACCGAGTTTGTCCGCGCCCTGACCAAGGCGTGGTGGGCCCTACCGCGCAAAGAGGTCGTGGTCGAGACGGATGCCGACCTCCTTCTACTGCCGCTGCCGCCGGCGGGCGGCGCTGACGACGAGAAAAAAGGAGCAGAGGAAGAAACGATCGTGGAGATCCCGGAGATCCTCATAGCCGTCATTAATGCAGAGAACCAGGGCAGCCGAAAGGTCCTGGAGAAGTCCAGCTTCAGGGAGTACAAGACCTGGACGGAACCAGACGCCCGCCCTGGGTATGGTGGGTTGATTAACCTGGTGGGGTTCAGGATGGAGGCGCCGACGAGTGCTGCTCTGTCATGATATGATCACATTTTTGTCTGTTGTTTCACCCAAGCAGAATAGATAGATGGCGAGCGATTTCCGAACGGTTCAGGGATGAAAGACATGGGATGGGGTGAGACTGCGTTCTAGATTGATGACACACCTAGTTTAGAGTGATTCTGCGTGATTCTCTTTCAACATGAATCCATTTACCAGCATGCCTTTAGAAGAAACTGCGTATGATATAGAGAAGATCCACTTGTATTGAGAAAACCCTCCTAACTCATCATCTCTTGCAACTCCCATCATAAGGGCAACCAAGCTTGGTGCAGCCGGAGAGGAGGACTTGTACGGCGCTTAACGAAGGAACCTTCAACTTGAACGGCGTCCACAAAACACAGCTTAGGTACCTAGTTCCCGTATGACAAGACCGGAACAACTATTCATAGCAGACCCATGGGCCAGGAAGACGGAGGATGAAACGGGAGGCTTATATCCGTGCCGGACATAAGGTAGTAGGACCGGTGAGACTCGAGCAATGACGACCCCCCTCGGCTCGCGCCTCGGCTCCGAGCTTTCGGGTTTACATTACGCCGTAAATCAAGTATTCATCAAATGCGTGTCTAACAGATACATAGCGCAACCGGTTTCAGCTCTCTCGCTTCCGCTCTCGCTCTCTCCGGAGACAGGATGCATATGTAAGCGAAGGACGAGGGCCGGAACTTCTAAACGTCCCGACGTTGCGTTATCATCGGCAGGTGGCCTGTTGAAAATGAAGAGTGAATCGAAGTCTGGCAACGGATAGGAAAATGGCTGAGGAGACTGGCTGGGACGTGTATATAAAGGAGATGGAAACCTTGAACTAGTTCTCCCTATATATTCTCACCGAAATTCGAAACAAATCAACTCACCAATAAACTCACTCACTTCTCAGGAGAGACGACTTGATTAAATTTTGATAGGAAGGAAAGACACTTTGAATTGCCTGAGCAATGCCTCTTCCAACGACAGCCTTGACGGTGGCTGCTGCCTCGTCCATTTTCGCATCGGCATGGTTCACAGGTAAGTTTCCGTCAGGGTGCATACTATCTAGTCCAATAAGTCCATCACAAATGTCGAGGCTAACCCTTTCGATTCGTGCTTCATCGGACAAGGCGTGGCGACTAGTTTCTCAGTCGCCGCCATCCCGACCATCCTCAGCGCTAGCGGCGCGCCGGGCGAGACGATACTGCAGCAGTGGCGGTTCTTCTTCATCCGCGGGGCCTGGATCATGCCGGCCATCGGGACCTTCAGCATGCTCAGCCACTGGGCCGTCGCCTACTACTGCTGGATGAGCGGCGTCGAATGGAGGGGTTTCGCGGCCGCCGGCGTCTCCTCCTTCTTCGTCCATCCGTACACCCTCTTCGCGCTCATGCCGACCAACTACAGGCTCCTCGCGGCGTCGGACCCCGCAGTCAGCGACGAGCTGAAGAGCGAGAAGAAGGCGACGCTGACCGAGGACGCAGCCAGGACCCTCATTCGCAAGTGGGGAGCGCTGAATGTCCCCCGCGCCGTCGTGCCAGCCATTGGCACCGTCTTGGCCCTCTGGAACTTTGCCCTATAAAATCTTTCTTTTATAGGTCGTAAAACGGACTGAGTCTGATTCACAATGGAAGGCGTCAGTCAAGCTAGGCACGCTGGTGCCTGGGGCGACAGGGAGGATGACCCAGGAAGAATACGACAGTGATTGAGGCTGTGCCGATTGTGCCAATCCTATTTTTTGTACAATATCCATCGTTGGTAGGATGCGAGAGATATAGTACCAATGTGTCATCCACACCGAAGATACATTGTGAAGTATGTAACAAAGTGCGCTTTTCCCTTGGGTCTGGAGAATCGGAAGCCTCTTGAGATGACACATAGCTTCTTTTAAGTTTTGACACCTTTCGAGGCGGAATACTGTGGGTCTTGAAATCACCTGATAGTGGGCTCGATGCATACCACAAAGTCAACCTACGCTATCATATGTAGGAGAACCAACTGTCTGCAGCCTGCCAAATAGTTGGTGTTAGGTTAATGGAATGGATGCCCATAACAGTGACTCGAAGCATCAATGACACTTTTCAACTTTCATATGAAGAGACTGAGGGTTCACCCTAGGCTAAAGTCTGGTTGCAGTTCCGCCGTCATTGGTCATCTCGAAGGCAACAACACTCCAAGGCGCAGACGGGAACCATGTTCCCTCCAGCCAGGCCATCTCTGACTCCTCCACGATGTCCTAACCTAGGGCTTGGACTGTTGGTTGGTACCACTCTGAGGCCCTGTTTGATTTAACAAGCCTTGCACAAAGGCTAAGTACCAAGGCCCCATTTCGTACAGCAACAGGAAGCATGAGATACAGATACCAATCACCCCAGAATTAAACGGATGCTTAATCCTATCAAACAAAACGTGACAAGGTAGGGAAAAGGTGAAACGTCGAGTCTGGAGTAGCCAGGCTGGTGATGACTCTGCCGTCCACTACCTATCAATATCATGTGCACTCCGAAATGTTGTTTGCCTAGTAGGTGCCCGCTGTTTGCCTGGGGAGGTCGGACGGCGGGGAAGACAAGACAAGGCGTCTTGGATGCCGTTTTTATACTTCAAGAGTGACCTGTACTGTAAAAGCATCTAAACTTGAAGAATTGCGTTTTTGGGTTTCAAGTCATATTCTCATGTATGTACACAGTACGTAGAGGTCCCTGCAGGGGTAAGCTAATCAACTAGGACCTAAATAAATGCAGCCAGGCACCATCTCTGTTGCGGCCAACATAGAAAATCATATTGGATCGCACTAACATGTATGTACTTAACTCAGCTGTACAGCATATACCGTTGTGTATGTGGTATCTTGTGGTTGATATGAATGTACAATAATATCTTAGATCTGTTGTACAGCTTACATGTGGTGTTGAGCTAACACTGTTGGACAAATGTATGTACAAATACTTATATTCTCCTGTTTCGGAACATTCCACACAAGGCGTGTAGGAAAGTAGAATTTAGACTGACCGTCTAACCTGCTAGGGTAACTGCTATCGGATACCCAAGGTGAAGGGAGGCTATCGAATATCAGCAGTACATCTCCTAAAAACGAAGGACGTCAGGAAATACTGAGAGAAGATTTTTGTTGCAGTTCCAACTTGCTGGGTTGTGGTAAAAAAACATTGCCACCTGATTAGCGCTCTAATTGCACGTGGGAGACATTTATTTGGTTGAGAATATTCTCAGGGATAAAGTATGACGTTGTTTAGCTAGTGGGGTTTTCGGGCAGGCGCTCATCAGCATCCGCTCAACCATTGTGCGATCTTCTGGATCGTTTGCCATCTTTCCTTCTTCGATTTTGGGACCGAGAATTCAACCTTGCGACTCCAGTTTTCCATTTCGCTCTGTCATCCCCTGTCGGTTCCTAAGTTTTAGCGCCGTAGCAGCCTACTATGTAATGTTTTCTACCTATTCATCTGCTGCCAGAAGCCTGCCCGCCAGACATCCATGTCATATCATATAAAACGAACGCAGAGCGGTGCCTCATTGGCCTATTTGAAGTGTAAGCGGCACGCTGCGCACAACCAGGCACTGTCCCTGACTTCCTGCTCAGTGCTTACATGGTTACCTACCTGCCTGCCCCTAGATTAGCTACTCTAACTTACTTAGGCACATGCCTATCTCTGCCTGTCCCCCCCCTTCTGGCTTTTATTTATTTTTATATCCTTCCTCTAGAATCCTTTCGGTCGGACAGTGCTACCGTTCAAGGTGACTACACCTACCCGTCTCTGGCTCGCCTCGCCTCACTTCGTGGCATCCTCAGGAACAAACACTGCCACCGACCCCTATCATCGCCTCCCGAATCGCTATTGTCGTCATCTACCCGGCGTGCGACTATCATCGCCGTGCACGCATGCCGACTCAGTGCTGTGAGACGGTAGAAGCTGTGCTCCAAATACATCATAATTCCCACTACCATAAACCTGTCATAAATTCCCATTTGTCGGCCAAGACGCCCCCCTCCGACTATCGCCCTCACAACTGCGCTTCGCCGATGATGCTATTCGCACATTAGATTGCTCACTTCATATATCGCCGATTACCCGGGAGGAGCATACCGAGCTTGTTAAGGTGTAGCTGACCTTATCGCCATCGCCATATGTCGTTGGCGCTCGTCCCGATGACTTCCTCGTCCAAGCACGGTCCAGGCGACCCTGCTGTCCCGCCCTCCAACGACACTCCTCGGTCCCAAAACCATTCTCAGTCTCAGTCTCAATCGGGCTCGCAGCCACAGTCGCAATCGCAATCGCAATCGCAATCGCAGTCGCAGTCGCAGTCGCAGTCGCAGTCGCAGTCGCAATCGCAATCACAACCGCGGACCAGGCCTGACAAGCCATCGAGCAATGGAAAGTCGTACTACGGTTACTTGTTCACGGAAGCCAAGGGCCCGACGCCAGTCCTCGATGCTCTCTTAAGAGCTATTGCACAGTATACTGTTGGTCACCTATACACTCCACCTCCTTGCGACTTCTCTCCATTAACTATGAATATCTTAGATTGATAATATCGGCGACAGAAACGAGAAGCACCTAACAGCGCAGAAGCTCGCAGCTTTCTATCGTACTCTCGGCGGTGACTACGACTCGCTCTTTCTAAAATCGCCAGACAGGACGGTTTCGTATATATGGCAAGCACTTGGGGTTCAACATTCCCTCCAGCCGGTACCAGATGATGATTATGCGCCTCCTTCTGTCCCAGCCCTCACACCCAAAGGCTTTGTCCGATGGGAGTCTGTTCAAATCCTCTTGGGGCCTGAAGAACATGTGCCATACATGCAGCGTGCTGTGAAGCATTGGGGCCTGGTGAATCCAGACACAGGCGAGCCTTTCCCGGTTGACTTGCCTGCAACAGCCTTCCCAGCTGTCTGTGATGCCGGTATCGATAAGTGGCATCGAGAGTGCGGAGAGGCGCTCCGCCGCAGGGCGGCTACTCCGAATGAGGAGCACCCGCTCCGACAAGATGATTCAGACGATTATGTGCAGGGCGCCCACAAAGCGGGTCGTGTACCTCACCATCGACCCGAGGCTGACTATTTCCGACGTCGCCGACCAGCGCCTTACGTCCATGTACCTGAGCGATTCTCGCACTCCTCTAGCCATCCCGCGTCGCCAGAGAAAAAGCGCAGGGCGAGTACCAGTAGCGGCAGTTCGCTAGATGACCTACCACGAGGAACAGGGGCATCCGACGGCAGAATTTCTCCACGTCCAAGGGATGTGCGGTCATCAGTACATCTGGACCCCCGCCGGCCGCCCAATCTTCGCCGCCATAGTCAAAGCTATCATGTGCCGTACGTGGCATCTGTTCACGACTCGGACTCTGACCGCGATATTTCCCGACACCGCCACGGATCTGTGTCCTTACCCCACCCGAGCATTCGGCGAATACCAGTTGAACCCGTGACCCCAGGTCGGTCCCGCCATGCCGACATACGGGTGGAAGAGTCTCGGAGCTCCGGCCTTAAAAAGCTGGCCAAAGTCTTGCTCTTCCCGTCAGACCGGCGGCGAAGTAATTCTAGGGAACGTCCCCCAGACGTGACGTCAAGCGCACGCTATAGCACACGCCCACGCACCCGCGGCAGCCGAAGTGCTTCCGGGGAATCGTATACAAGCGAGAGCTCTGGCTTAGAGATTCCGTCAAAGTACTCAATCCCTGATAGATGGGACAAGATCCAGGCCCGTGACCGCTTATTCGACCAGAGGCGCTTGCGAGATCGCGATCAGTGGAGTCGCGATATATTACGTGAAAGGGAAGAAGAATTAGACCGGCGCAATCGCCATGATCGAGATAGAGACAGAGACAGAGACAGAGACAGAGACCGTCTGCTGCGCCCGACCGTCAGCCGAAGGACGAGCAGTCACGCCGACATAGACCGTCGTCGACAAGAGGCGGCCTGGGATCTGCGGGATCGAGACAGACGTAGAGACTTGGAGAGAGAAGTCAGGCGAAACCTGACGTCTGACGAGCTCGACAGACTAGAACTCGAACGGGGCCGGTATCATGGACGTAGCACCAGTTCGACGATAAGTGGTGTCGGGGGTCGAAGATACCCGCGATGAGAGACGAAAGAAAAAAAAAACTTATGTTTTGAATGAATCTAGAATAACGTTGTAGGTTAAGGGGAGGATGATGTTATCATACTATGGGAAGCTGGCAAGCAGGGGGTTTATGTGGCGGTTTTTTTTTTTTTTTTTTTTTTTTTTTTTTCAAGATTGGGCAGCGAGGATTTCGTTTCTTTTATCCGGACTGAGGATGGCAGACAGCGTTGTTTTCTATCGGGTTGGGCGACTTGTCTACCTAAGGTTTAACGTATCGAATAGTTATAGTACTCACTCAGGTCTACCTAGAAAAAGAGAGGGGACTGAAAAAAGGGGATGAGATGTTTCTCTTATTCCCTCTTTTTCTTGAGTATGTGGAGTGTCCTTTTTTTTTCTCTTTAGGACGGTGGATGGCAGGCAGACAGCGTTGTTTGTTCTATTAGGTTGGTTGGCGACATATCGACAGTTACCAGAGAATAAGTACTTAGGTCTACCTAGAAAAAGAGGAGACTGTAAAAGGGGGGAAAGAGTTACGGATGAGATGTTTTTTTTTTCTTTTTTGTTTTTGCGATTGTAATATTGGCTGCGTTTTGAATGTACGAGAAAAAAATGGTGGGATAGATAATAGGTAGGTAGGTCGTGTAAGCAATATCTTTATAAAATGCTACTTTATTAGAATACAGCTAGGTTAAGAAAAGGGGAGATTGCAGGCAGGTAGGTATAGGATGCTAGTACCTGTCCCCTGGGTATAATAGACAGGATTACTTGCAAGTGTCCTTGGTTTGTACAGAGTACCTAAGCATGATCAAGTTATAGTACTCCGGTTATCTACCCCAACATGATATCTCGAGTCTAGATATGGATAGCCCATGCAATGTGTATGCGTAAGTAAGTAGTCGGAGGGGCGTTTGGCTGGATAATGCTGATCTTGCAGCTCAGCCATGAGTATCTTGTGCAAGTTTGTTCGGGTTTATGAGAGCGGAAAACCAACGCACTCTCCTGTTCATTCAGCTAATCTACGTAGCTAAAGACATGTATTTCGAGATCGAGCAACAATGTGATGGGCGAAGCATATACGTTGGACGTTTTGCTGCGAATATCAAATGGTTTTTCGAAATTATCCATCCTCCTTGTATGCAAGTTGTGGTTCCTCACTTACATGTTGCATGGGTGAGGACGAACAGTTGGGGGTGCTTTCTCTATCTCTGCCATTTTGGAGTTTTGGCCTTTTGTCTGGCAACCGAGATACCTAGGGAGTGTGAAGTATATCCCGTGGTCTAGGGAATTGGCGTAGGTCTTTTGGTGGCGGTCGAGAACAGGACGTCCTCTAAATCTGTACACATGTATCGCGGTCTTCCACTCTCGTCCTCGCTCTGATCCGGGGACGAGAACATAGGCTCAAGTATTGTCATCAGCCATCGTGAAGAAAGGAGCGATCGTGTCTCCCACCGTAACGCCAAGATGGTGGCGTCAGGTAAGGGCCATTGGCAAACATTCCTCAACACTTTCCAACTCTGGACACCCGTGGGAAGGGCTTCGGCGAACTCGCGCCATCCAAGACCGGGTGTGGCTAGACATATATAAGTAAACTCCAAGTCTTTCAACCGAGGCTGAGCCTGGACAAACTTAATGAGCGGCGGCGTCCCGTCAGGACCGTCTGCCAGGATGCTCAACAGGGAATGCTCAGCAGCGTCTTCGATAAACTCGGGGAAATTGCCTCCTCCGAGTATGGACAAACGTTCGAGGGTCGGCAGAGCACACTTAACCAGCTCGATAACTGGCTTACATGGTTTGGCTCCGGCGGCAATGAATGAGAAATCTCTTGCAGCAAGCGCAAGTTCCGAAAGTCCCGTGAACACATGCCGGTAGCTGGGATTGTCCAAGATCAGTGGACCGGGAATCGACCCTAGTTCCAGAGATTTTATACTCCTTGACGCGCGATGCAGCGCCCACCCGAGTTTGTTCATGAGGAACCATATCGAGGTTTCAGAGAGTCGTGGGCATTCAATAGACGGTGGATTGAGCAGGTCGTAGTCCATTGGAGGGCAGGCCAACTGCCACGGCTTCACAATGATTTTCCTAAGCGCAGGCATACCTTCGAAGAGCTTGACCAGGGCGGCATCGATCTTTCCCTCCATCTGGTCTTGCTCTTTGGATTTTGGCGCCAGATAAGCGCCTTTCGTTTCAAGCTAGTGCCATGTGTCCAGTACGGGAGTAATTTCATCATCATGGCCCTATTCACCTGACCCTCAAGATATTCCTTATAATCTTTCCAGAAGCCTTCCTGCGTGTCAGTAACGGTCACCTCAGCACCAAGGTGGATGGGGACGTGACAATGGACTAAAATCGTAAGCGTACGTTTTTCATAGTATGCTGGGTCGAAAACGAAGGTCGTGACGCACTGCGCCACGGAGCAACCCAGCACTTCGTTTACGGCCTCGGGCACCTCTTCGTCGCTCATTCTCCTGGGGTCGTGCCACCAATCCTGTTCGTCGGGGTCGTCGGCCTGCGTTTCACCCGAGAAGCGTAGATACGCGAAGAGGGGGCGGCACGCTATTTCTGCATATTGTCTACTCACAAGGCGTAGAGCTTTGAGGTCGGCTGTGCCAAGGAAGCTTGCAATCAAGCCTTGTAGTTCGGGAGGTAGATTCTCCATGGTTAGGTTGGTCTGTCAGTTCTGATTTCCCGCGGGGTTTGGTTGGCTAATTCCGTAGGTCCCTTGGGGGAAGATGCGTTGAAGCCTCAGAAATGAAACTTTGGAAGCAGAGATCAGGTAGGTTACCGTTCAAGAGGCAGATGCTCAAGTCTTCAAAGTTCAACCTGTCATCAGTTGGTTTATCAAGGCAGGTGCTGTGGGATTTGATGACGTGCTTGCAGTTTTGGCCATAAACATTTTCAGTTCAGGACTTCTGAACCAGAAGTTCAGTTCAATTTGGGAAGGTACAGGCACACCAGGCAGGCCCTACCTGCCTACATACATATCTTAGGGGTGTTAGGCGGGGTGTCGTTTCCGGCAACAATTCCACTCACTTATACATACCCTCCACACCAAGGAATGGCAAACTTGCCGTATAGGTGTTTGCTGCAAATGTTCAGCTTAGCTTACTTCGAACGTTCGATTTCTGGAGCGTTTGACAGAGGTAGGGCATTTGGAAAGAGCGAGTGGAATTGTTGCCGAAAATATACTACTCGAAAAGGAAGGCGCGGCTCGTAAAAAGTGAGTAGAAAGTTATGGCCTCACGAATATGTGAGCGGTAAATTTGCGGCAAGTATACCGTTATGCGGAACCCCCCTACCACGACTAAGATAAGTACATACCTAAGTTGGTGTCACTCGAGTGCAAAGACCTAAACCACTTGCTGAAGCGTGAGTTTGTTCAGTAGAGCTGGTACTGCTGTATGGTATGCATTAATGACTGACAACGAGGCATGGTTTTGGTGGTAGGTACATAATTCACTTGATACCAGTACTGCAATGCTTGTGTGAAGGGAGGTTCAATGAAGAAGTACCTATGTACATGTATACATTCAAGTTGTGGGGCTGTCAGTCACCGGCAGCTGGTGATGCATCAACGGACAGGGTCATTAGGTAATCACTTGACCACTTGATTCGGGTCGTGTTGTCTGAGTCTCTCGGCAGTCACCTAACCTAGCTTACCCACATTTTCTCTCCCCTACGCCTTAACTTCATGAAGCCGTCTTTTTTAGAGGGTCTCTTGTTTTGAAGCGACGGGAAAGAAATTTGCCATCTCTTATTCCTGTCCCGCCCTGCATATTTCTTCAAGATCCTGGAAACTTGGTTTTGTTAAATGGTATCGATCCATATGTATGTTGCTGCCACCCGGATGCGCCCTTCCCCCTCTCTGACAAGACCCGTGGCCTCATTCTGTCCTTCTCAACCACCCGAAACTTCCCCGTCTCGACGACCCCCCTCCTAGTTGGCCACGTCGCTATGTTATGGGCCCCATGGACGGCTGTTCCCACGTTTCTGTTCATCTGCGCGCTCCTCGCCTGGTGGCTCATTGAACCCAAGACGACCCACCTGAACCTGATTGTCGCCCTCGGCTGCGCCCTCTTCTACTGGGCCATCGCTCCCGAGGTTGCCCAGTCCACCCCTGCGCGCATCTACCAGCTCTTCATCAACACCGCCACCTTTCTGCGGCTCGACACACTGGTCCTGTACCATGCCAACATGCTTCTCACAGGTGCCGCTGTTTTGTGGTATGCACACCCCCCACCCGATCGTATATCCTGTACCCGACGTATCTCGTACTGATCTGGCCCTTTGTGTGTCTTTCCAGGCTAGCCCATCGCGCCGTCCAGACCCTTCGAAAGTCTGTCAACGATCTTATCGGCGTCTTAGGCGTTGAGGTGCCTGATGCCCCCGATGTCTCCCTTGCTGGAATCCGAGCGGATGCCGCTACGTTGAACTGGACACGGCCCTTGCCCACCCGGCCGGTCGCAAAGTTTACGATCCAGGTGAACGGTGTAATTGGTACGTAGAAATTGCGCATTGTTGCTCAGACAAGATGAATTGCTAACCCGTGTCATGTCCCAGTCGGCGATTCTGCCAATCAAGAGACTGCTATCACGGTTACCGGCCTGAAGCCGAATCACTTCTACAACATTCGTGTCATCGCCGTTGGCTACAATAACTTCCAAGCCGGTAGTCGCGTGATTCGCTTGCGGACTTACGACAGAGATGGCCGTCCCCACCTCGGAGATGGCCGACTGCCATCGAACTTCGTGCCTGACGAACAAGCCGCGCCTTCCCACGACGTCGATGAAGACGGGGTAGTCCGCGGCTCTGCTGCTAGCGTCGAAACGGCCTCTATCCCCGACGGCTCGACTATTTCTCTCCGGGACGCGAGCCTCAACGCTCCAGCTGGGAGGCGGAACACTCTGACGAGGAAGCATTCGCCATCCACAACGAGCATAGAACAGTCTGTGAAAGACGCCATCTCGGAATACTCAGAGCAGTCTCTGCAGGAGCTCGGGGAGAAGTTTGAAAGCATCCGAAAAGAAATCGAGGAAGTGCAGTTACAGATAGCGAAGGACGAAAAGGAACACAAAGAGTTGATAGACGCACTTGCCGAGGAGAAAAAGATGAAGAGACGAGTGCAGAAGGAGAAGGACGATATGACGGAGAAGCTGAAGAGGGAGATGGGCTCGACCGAGAGGGCGATGCGGAGTGCCCAGCAGAGGAAGAACCAGAAGGAGAAGCTGCTCCGGGACAAGGAAGCGGAGCGGCAAAAGCTCCACGATGACATGGCCAAGTGGGACAAGGAGATCGCATCTATGCAGAAGCGGCAGAACGGATTTGAAACAGAGAAAGACCAGTGCCAGGAGGAAGGCGAAGCTCGAAGTGAGGATCTCCGACAGGAGATCGCTCAGGCGCAAGCCTGTCTCGCCCAGGAAGAGGCGGAGCTGAAGGAGAAAGGCCGGGAACTGAAGGAAGCGGAGGATCAACGGAAGAAACTACCCGGAGGTGAAGAGAGTGAAGAGTGGCGGGAAAAGGATGCTGAGATGAAGAGAAATTGGGAGATCAGAGCCAGAGAACTGCAGCGACGTCTCTACGCGGCTAACCGGAAACTTCGAGCAGTGACCGACTATGAAAGGGTCCTGCAGGCTCAGCTGGCAGCCGCCCAGCAGTCTGGCTTATCCTTCATGTACAACCAGGCGAACTCATCCGGTGTGGACTTCGATCTGACGACGCAAAGCCAACTCAAGAGGCGCAGCCGCAACAGCAACTCGGCATCCAACGTTCCGGTCCCGTCGCCTGCACAATCCTTTGCGGTTGCAGATCGTCCTTTTGGGGGTTCGTCGACATATGGTCCGTCCCGGCCGCCTACCATCCCCCCGGGCTTCGCCCAGGGCCCCTTTATGGACACGAGCATTCCTATTTCGGCCGCTCACGACGAAGACGGCGCGAGGGCTCTCACAGGTGGCGCCCCGCTCAGCCCAACGGCTACTGCACTCTTACCGGCTGGAATGCTCGATGACTTCCTCGATGACGAGCCCTCCAGTCCTTCATCGCTGCAGCCTTGGTACGATGCTGTGGCTTCGAGTCTACTCCAAGAATACGATCCTCAATCGCCTACCTCGTCAGCTCCGTCGCGTAGCTTGATGTCGAGTCCACAGGGTTCTACCCAGCACCTACCATTCTCCCATTACACTGGCGAGAACAGTGAACGGCGGTCCCTCAGAGGTCTGCGCGGTGACCTCGGGCCGTCTTCTTCACCTATAGCGCCTGTCATACAGCCCCCTGCTCGGCGGTTCCCCTGGTTCCACCGTGGGCAGAAGGAGACGGCTGAAGAGGCCCCGGCATTGGGGTCGCTCAAGCCAAGCCAAAGTCGGTCTCTGCCCAGGCCAAGCGAGGACGGCGAAGCTGCCAACGGCAAGCGCAGAATAAGCTTCTCTGGATCCTGGCACATGTTTAACCGGGGTGGCCCCGCGCCATCTGGGTCGGATGCGCCAGATGCAGTCTCAGCGAGTCCCCGAGGTCTTGCTTCGCGGCGTTTGGGTCTGCCAACGCATACCAGCAGTCTTGGAAGTGGCCTCTTTCCAGAACGAGACCCAAATAGCCCTAGGCCACTGTCCATCGCGTCTTCCGAGATGCCTCGCCCTTCTACCGATAGCGGATCTATCTGGGGTCGTGTGCCGCAGCAGAGTCGGCTGTGGTCCACCGAGGAAAGCCCCTGGAGTGGATCTCGCAATCCGTCACGGCGCCCTTCGCTTCACGGGTCTCCGTCGCAGCTAAAGACGACTCTTGCCGATGCCGACGACGCGATTCTAGACGAGTCGGAGCTCCTCCATGCTTCACCCAGCCAGGTAGGCATCATCGGAACGAAACCGAGCAAATCTTCTTTGAGCCAGCGGCTCAATCCAGCCGCACACCCTTTCATCGGCAGTCTCTTCCGTAAGGATAAGGAATCAGACAAGGGGGTGAAAGATACTAAGGACGCCAAGGATAAATCGAAGGGAAAAGGCAAGGAAAAGGAAAAGGAAAAGGAAAGCAAGCCTAGGCAGTCCTTTACCTCTGTGTCTGACGCCGGGGCTCCCTTTTTCGATGACTCGCCGTTGACTTGTCGCAAATCTCGGGATACCTTTTCGGTCGATTCTCCGTCCGTCACGGAATCGAGGGAATCGCTGAACCTCGAACACCCCTTCTCTCACTCACCCTCGGACCAGGCAACTGGTGGCGCTTCCAAAGATCAGGAGAGCGGACTCAGGAAGCTGCTCCGTAAAGGGAGCTCGTCCAAGTTCAGCTTCTCGTCCGTGCGCGGGCTTAGCGTCAAGAAGGGACCGACCAGCGTGACAAGCTCGGATCGGAACGCATCCGTTGACCGCACAAGCTTTGATGACTTTGCCGAAGATGGCGGTGCTCAATTTCTGGGCCGTAGTTATGACAGTCTACATAGTACGCCGTCCAACACGGCGACAAGTGCGCCCAAGTCGGGTAAGGATAAGCCCGCCGGATGGGGTTCTAGGTTCACGATGAAGAAGAAGACTGGCAAGGAGAAGGAGAGCCTAGATATCGAGCGGGAGGAATCCGTCTCCAGCACGGCGCCGAGCACGCCTCAAGAAGTAAAGGGAGTAAGGGAGCCTTCTCTCTGGTAGTAGGTCGCAAGCGCGATCAGTAGGTTTACCAACGAGCAGATAGTGTTTGGCTATTCTTGAGAAATTGAAACGCGTTCAACCATTTTTCTTCCACTCTTAACAGCGACTAGACTACAGTAAGACCCAATCAGCAGTATCCTCGTTAGCTGTCTCTGTAGCCAAGTTTGTTGGGAGTTTAGGGGGTCCATGCTACCCTGAAGACCAAAAAGTGACGGTGGGGACAGGCAGTACATAGGTACTTGTGCTTGACGCTAAACTCGGAGCTTGGAGCTTTCATGCAGCTGATATCCAGATTATGATTCTACAAGAACAGCATCTGGAAGGCGCTCTCCTCTTGCTCTTCCGTTGCACACGATCCCTGACTGCGACACCCGTTAGACGAAAAACCGAGCCAGTTTGGTCTATTGTCTGGTCAATTGGGACGACGAGGTTGCCGAGACTTCTGTATTGAGCGCGACCAAGCCGGTCTGTTAAACGAACGGACGAACGATCGAATCCGGAACCCGTGGGTTTTTATTAGTTGATACGAGACGACTTGCACCTTTACCTTACCGTACACTGAGACACGTGCTTCGAGACGTAAAACCGTAACGGACGAACGAACGAACGGACGGGCGAGCGAGAGAGAGAAAGAGAGAGAACAAGGCGGAAGGAGTTGGGGAAGAAGAGTCAAAAATTTTGCAAAAATCAAGAGGGACAAAATAGTCTCCGAGACAGACAGACGGACGTCTTTCGCTACTACCTTGCAATTCCGTCACATGGCCATTGCAGCCACCGAACCCATACCCATACAAACAACAACCATGGCGTCAGCAGGAGGGAAAGGAAGGACCGGTGGTGGTGAAGAAGAGAATCTGCCCATGCCCTCGAGGAACCCGCTTCCCCTGTCAGCGAGCCAGGAGGCGCAGGTGCGCGAGGTGTTCAATGCGCGGGTGAGGTCGCTGTGTGCGGATGAGATTAAAGGTGTGTGTGTGTGTTTTGCTCATTTTTGCTTGCCTTTTTATGTATATTACCTTTCTCCCCCCTTCCACTTTCTTTCTCTCCCCTTACTAAAGAATTAAAAAAAAAAAGCCTTCGCAGAATGCGCCCGCGGCCGAACGTTCACGATCCCGTTCGCGTGCCGGGCGCTCAGCCACGCGATGAACAGCTGCATGCTTTCGCACGCGACCCCGGAGGAGCACGACCGCGCGCGCGAGGAGTGGTTCGCGACGCGCATGGCGCGCTTCCGCGAGCGCGAGCGCAAGGAGCGCCGCAAGCTCGAGCAGGAGCGCTTCCTGCGCGAGTGGTGGAACCTGCCCGACAGAGACCCCGAGGACCTCAAGAGGGAGCTCGAGAAGCTCCAGCGGCCCGAGAGGGTCGGGGGCGCGGTCAGGAGGAAGGAACAGGGTGGTGTGGATGGGGATGGGAGTGGGAGGTGATGATGTGGCGTTATATACGGATGCGGAATGAAAGAAAGGAAAACGAAAAGAAAAAGGGGAGAGGGATGGCATGGCAGACGCCATAAAAGGAAGAGAAGGGGGTTTGGTTGTATATTACGTTTGAGAGAGGAGGGGAGAGACACAGAGAGTGGATGAGTGTGTGTGTGTTCCTGCTGTGTAGATTGTCATGTATCTTAGGTAAGTATGCATATAAGGCCGGCGTTCCTGGTTTTCTGCTTTTCCACCTTCTCTATAGTTTTTGTATAGACAACACATAGGCGTAGAGCTGGTTCAAAACAATAGAGAGGTCGTGTCCTGTCTTATCATCATGCTTCCTCTATTATTCTTGTGTTCAACCTCACCCCATCTGATGTAATATGTAAACTAGCTATAGAGGTATCCAACAGGTGGAAAGACAGCTAAAAGCTAGATCCTATATTAACTCGAACAAAAAATCGACTCTTATACTCTTATATAACACATGAATAATGCCACTGCCCTTCACCTTGAAAACACAGAGTACATACACTCAGGACCTGCATATCCCAACTTCTCTAAAACAGTGCAGGGCGCATTGAACGGGTAAAGATATCAAGATCCAGTTCATTACGTTCGATTAAGGTCTATTTATAACCCTGTTAAGAAGCTCTAAGAGCGAATGGTTTATCTGATATATAGTGTAGTCCCGTCTCCTTGTAGAAATTTATGTCTTCAGGGCTTGCCACTCGAAAAAAACAAGGCGGTTGGAGGTAAAGTGAGCGCATCTTAAACCCCTAGGAGCAAGTTAAGGTTAAGGTTAGCTTGGTTCAGCCTTGGTGTCAATTAAGTAAATCACGTTTGAGAAGGGGAGAGAAGGGGGAAAGGCATGTTTGTGTGCGTGCGGCTGCGTGTATGAGGCAAGGGTGTAAGTAATCATGGACTTACATCGAAAGTAGCTCTCACCTGCCCCACCGTAACGTCTTTACCCGTCATGACACAGTGCCTCTGGGGAAGGACCCCAACCGGGGCGCGACCATTTTCGACGTTGACGACCCATTCCGCGCATTCTGGATGGATGCCCGGGGCCGTTGCCCAGTATTCCGGGTCCGGCGCGATGGAGAGGATCCCGCACTCATCAGCCTTTCCGAAGAAGCCGAAGAGGCGGCCGTCTTTTACCTTCACAGACTTGACATGGCCGTGACGCATGTAGCCGATCTCGATATTTCGCGCCTCTTCATTTTCAGTTTCTTCACCTTCGAGCTTTCCTTCCTCATCCTGAGCTCCGCCGCGTCGCCGCCAGCTCCGGAGGACGTGGCCGTAACGGAAGAGGCCTATCTCCATGTCTCGCACCTGTTCATCTTCAGTGTTTTCACGTCCGAGCTTTCCGTCCTTGTCCTGGGCTCCGTCGCGTTGTCGCCGGCTCGGGGTGAACGCGATGCCGGTGATGTAGGTTTTCGAAAAGAAGGGCATGAGACTGACGTGAATAGCCTCGATCCTGGACGGGAGGTTAACCTGCACGATCCGCGTTTTGTGATCGAGCGGGAATGATATAATCCCAGGTGTATCAGGAAGATGGTAAGCAATGGGGAGGGTTTCGATGCCTTCGCGAGGACTATCCAAATGCACACAACCACAACTACAAAGCGCATACCGCGAAGAGTACACGCGGCGGCCCTTCAACTCGCTCAGCCTCGCCACGTCCTCCATGGCCTGCTTGAGCGGCTGCAGGGTCTGTTCCCATATACGGCACCGGTCCCACTCGCCGACGCGCACAACCAGGTCGTGCTTGGAAGTAGATGCAAAAGCGGAAGAGGCCCGCTTGTTTACGTAGGTCGGGAGCATGTCCCTGAGCCTGAAGGCGAGTTTGGAGAACGGGCCGGAAGGTGGCAATCTTGTGGAAGTAGATACGGAAGCGGAAGAGGGTGGTATGGGAGATTTCGGTGGAGTCCCGTCTGGGGTATCAGCAGAGGCATGGGCTTGTTGTCCAACTTCTTTCCGCGTCTCCTTCATCTTATCCACTATGTCGGGGACCCTGAACGGGGCATCGATGTTGGTTGTGGGCAGGGGGGAGATCTCGGACCTCAGGATCACGTAGCGACTCTTGTGAACCACTCTCGAACGGTACAAGCCGCCATAGTCGTGGCCCCAGTTCGGGACGCCGCAAGAGAAGGGTACCGAGATTAAGATACGCCGTAGCATCTTCAGGTCCACCGGGTATGGCGCACAGGCCTGCTCGAGCAAGCTCCAGCACGAGTCGTGGAAGCGGAAACACCAGTCGAGGCTGGTGTCTTTCTCGGCACTGTCAGACGCCTCATCGCTGGCCTCAGACGCCTCATCGCTGGGCGGCAAGCCGTTCCGGATAGGGATCATCTCCCGTGGTGATAGCTTCCCGGGGCCGAAGTCGTCATATCTCTGATGAGGCTCGGGCGGCACGAAGGCCAGTTCAGATCCCTGGTCGTAGAGCGCGACACCCGACAGTTCTGGCGCTGTTGCACCACTGGCTGGCCCAGTGCTGTAGAGGACTCGGTATTCCCGCAGCCACGAGGCGGCATCTTGATCGGCCTTATCGGCCACGATCATGCCGCAGATGCCGCACTTGGGTCGGTTCAAGGTAGAGTCCATGTTGTTTGAGTCTGATGGGGTGGTGGGTGAGCAAACAGTTTGGACGGTCGAGGGAGCCATGGACCGGACCAGGACGTTGATGGATCCTTTTATAGTAAGATTTACGAGATAAACAACCGTCCAGGCAGTAGGTTAGCTGCCACAGCACCCACTTTGTACTTTGTATTGTTGTTCGGTCCTGCCTTTGCAAGGCTCGGGCTCCCTTTAGTCGTCTCATTGTATCACGAGCCACCCCTTAGGGTTGTTGCTGCACAGGTGGTGTTTTGATGATTGGCGGGCGTTAAGTCAGGTAAGCCCCTGTATTTTAGGAAACAAAAAAAACAATAACGAGAAAACATTGTTATTTTCCAAAGCGTTCATTTCTGTCCAATAAAATGGTAACACCAATATGATGGCACATCTGGATAGCCCAGGATGATAAGTCTCTTATGTTTTGTTTCTTGGTGTGTATAAATAGGGATGAAACTCTGTTGTAAGGGTTAGATATCCAGAGCTGGATATCGAGTGGGCAGGAGGACTGCAGTGTGTTACTCTGTGTGTAATGATGGTTATCTGAGCAGCTTTGCACTTGCCAAATGTAAACATACAGCTGTACACAGTAGGTACGGAGTGAAGTGTGGGGTAAAACAGGAACAGGATCCCACATTTTCTGGGGTACATGAAGATACCCACACAGTACCTTAACCTTTAAAGCAAGCTTCTCACTACACAGTACATACTAGTATTCTGTACAGTACTAGGACCTGCAGCGTTCTCTCAAGTCTCAACCGTACAGAAGAAAGCGCAAGCATCAAGAAGAGCAGGAACTATCAAGTCATATAAAAATTTGCAATCATACCATACTCGGCTTAGACGTTTCAAAACCTTCGACTAGTACTAGGGAATTTACAGAGACTTTGTCGTGCCTTCCAGGTTTGAAGAAGTCTAATTGTTTTGGGGTGGTCAACACATGAGCAACAGTTACATAAGACTTGAAAGAACCTGCCCGGTAGCTCTTAAAGTTGCAGACTTTGGTCTCTGATCACTTCATATTGACAAACACAGCATACAATTAAACAAGGTATCTAAAGGGTTGCGACTGTTGATATGTAGCATACTAACACGTTTGCGAGGGCAGACAGCGACAAGGCCCACGGCAACCATCAGGGCACCAAGAGTCGACCTTGCACTTCGGTCCCCTTCACAGCTCTTCTGCTAGAACAGCAGTATCCTAGGAAGCGTGGGGGAGAGCTTTATTTCGGAGTAGGTTAGCAGTAATCTCCAGTCACAGCTGGCAGGTATTGTAAGTAGAACAAACTATCGAGACCGTCCGTGAGAGATAGTAAAGGTGATGGATCTAGACATGTTCTTTTTTCTTGTTTTACACTCCTCCCGCTAGTTATAAACAAATTTATCTTAGCCTTGCTACCTTGTCCCCGCCCGCGGCCACAATGGACGTGGCGAGGTACATGGCCTCTTCGTCGTCCCCGGCGTACCTGATATCCGGATGACGTCTCGGACGAAAGAAGGAGGCGCCGAGCCATTGTTCACTCCGCCGTGCATCATGTATGCTGTAAATGGGTGGCACACACACACACACACATATGCAGCCTGTTGGTATGGGGTTACATTGGGGAGAGGACCGACTTACCCAGAAGTGGTAACCGTTACATGTAAGGGCCTGGCAGGGTCTCTCTTCATACTCCTCTCCAAGACTTATAAATACCGGTACGACCTGAACACCACCTACCTCCAACTTTTTTTCCTTGGCCATCTGTGTTCCCGGGCACGAAAAGCAACAGTGCTCACACCCAAAGTTACACCATGGCTGCCGCCACAGGGTACCGGCGTCCGAGGAGCGGCGTCTTCGGCCTGATGCCCGACTCCTGGGTCCCGTATGCCGAGCTCATGCGCCTCGATCGCCTGTCCGGCTTCTGGGCCTTCTACTGGCCTTACCTGATCGGGCTCGGGTTTGCCGTCAACGTCGAGCCCTTCTCCGCCCACGTCGACTGGCAGACCCTGGCCTTCCTCGCGGCGTACCTGGCGCTCTGGACCACCGTCTTTCGCGGCATCGTTTGCACCTGGAACGACAACCTGGATCAGGACTTTGATCGGCAGGTCGCGCGCTGTCGGACACGGCCGATCCCGCGGGGTGCAGTCACGACGTCCCAGGCGCACCTCTTCACCGCCGCGCAGACTGTGGTGGGAATCTGGATCCTGTCCAGGTTCCAGAGGACGGTGTTGGTCCACGCCTTCATAGACTGCCTTCTCCTCTTCATTTACCCCCTGCTGAAGCGCTGCACGAACTTCCCGCAGGTCGAGCTAGGGTTCGGCCTGTCTTACGCCATCTTCATCGTGACCGCGATCCTAGGCAAGGATCCGCTCGCGCCCCTGTTGGACGACTCGGACTCGGACTCGGCCGACTTGTCGACCAGGCTGGCCGCGCTCGCTGCATCACCGCTCGCCCTGTCGGCCGGACACTTGTACCTGGCCGGGATCCTCTGGTGCGTCATCTTCGACACCGTGTACGCGCACCAGGACTACGAGGATGACCTCAGGGCCGGCGTGCGAGGGCTCGCGGTGCTCCTGGGGAGGAGGGGGACCAAGCCCGCCCTCGCGCCCGTCGCTGCCGCCCAGGTCTACTGCCTGGTAGCGGCCGGGCAGCATGGCGACTTCGGCACGCTATACTACGCCGTCTCCTGCGGTGGCGCGGCCGTCATGCTGACGTCCATGATATGGACCGTCCGGCTGCATGACGCCGAGAGCTGCGCCTGGTGGTTCGGTCAAGGAAGTGGCTGCGTCGGCGCCGCGGTCACGATTGGACTCCTCGCCGATTTTTGTGTTAAACGTGGTCAGCAGTGAAGAGGTTGCTCATATGGATACACAATCATGTAATTCGGTAGTGAATCTGAAGGTTCATGCTTTCTATCATGCGAGGCAACTTGTGGACGGCCCGAAAACCGGGTCGCATTTCCCGTATGAAGGATGGCTTGTAGAGGGTGCATACGTGAAGGACGCCAAGCGAATGACAGCTCGAAACCCCTTTATGCAGGTATTAGTAATATGGATTCCAAATTCGGCAGGGTCGCTATCTTCAACCTGCTCCCTATCTGGTATGTACATAACCTGCATAGTAGAATAACGGAGGGTGACAGAGGATGAGGGTGCGGGTGACGACGAGAAGGGCCAACGCGCAGAACAGATCCTCACAGTACAGCTGTAACATAACGCATTCAAATATCTCAGTAGGTTAAATTTCTTTCGTTATCTCCTTACTCCGCGCTCGCGCGATCGAGACTTTTCAGTTCAAGTAAATCATCATACTTCCCTCCACTGTTAACACTCACTCTCGCGTCCAGGCCAAATACCGTATCCCTCCCCGCCCCCTTCTTCATTGCTGTTGATCCGCTGGGTCTTCGCTTGGTACTTGAGGACGTGCCCCTCAAACCTCTTGAAGACGATGTAGGTTAAGCTTGCCGACTAGAGTAGAGGCCGGATGGTAGGGTTAGGCAGACTGCCTGCGGTAATTCTATTGCCAGGTCTTGCTGACCATACGGAGAAAGGCTGTCACTCGCGTCTGAATGAAAATTCTCATCAGATTTTATATCCCGTATATTCGGAGGTGATGATTGTTACAGAGAAAGAAAAGTCCTCATTTCGTAAAGTGTCCCTGACGTGAGGAAGGCCGAAGGAAGGACAACCGCAAGACTTAACCTACTTGCTCTGTGATTAAAAACTCTTGTCATCAGGATTACGGATACCCACAACTGCTTTTAGTTTACAGAAAGCGCAAGACACAAGACCGGCACGAGCGCCCAACTTTCGTCCGTCTGCTCACAAGTTCCTGATCAGGTAGATCAATGGGCAGAGAATGGTTGAGAGCGAGTGTTCGTCAGGACGCTGTACAACGTAATGTGCTGATGGGGATGAACGTCCCTCCCCTCCTTGGTCCTGTGCCCCAGGCGCGAGAGAGACGCGGATGCATGCATGCATGCACTGGAACAGAATAGCACGCATCAAGAGCAGCGCCGACGACGGTGAGACCCGTCACCGAGTCGGTTCGGCATGATCCGGAGCAGATGGAAGATCTTGGAGAAGATCATGGTCTACTCCGTAGGTGAACTATGGCCATGTATTCACGGTCAGTACTGCTGTGGTGAAATTTATACCGAGCAAAGCATCACTTTTCGGCATTGAGAGATTGAAAAAGTATAGAGATACGCTTTACGCCGAGAGCAAGTACATCGCCGAGCGCATGCCTCGTGCCACTTCTCCCAGAAGAAGTAGAGGAGTAGTAATCTCCCAGCAACAATAATAAGTCGCGCGAGTAGGCCAGGTCCATGGCGCACTACACAGTCCCGGCCGCTGGAACCCGAAAAAATCTGGATCCCGCGCTTGATATCCGGCTCCCTGTCACTCGGATTCCCTGGACAAAGTATGACAAGAGCGCTCTGGACGTGGACTGGATCACGCTGACGCTACCGTCAAGATCTTCTTCTCCTCCGTCCTGCTGTGGTGAACTCGAACTCGTCAAAGGGAGTCTAACCTATTACCTCATGAACAGGCACTTGACGTACGAGCTGGACGGAGGATCTGGTACCTACAATCGTCAACACCCAATCATCACTGCCAGACCGTGTCCAAGGCAAGACATACTCCCCATTTGTACTCATGCCCCGCGAGGAATGGCTGAGGAGGCTCCGTCTGGTGGCCGACAAGCTTGACGGTGCCGACGACGGGAAAAGCCCAGAAGACATCAACTCGGCAGCAAGACTGAGAGACTTCTATGAGCAAAAGTTTGCAGGCGAGACTAGTCCCCGCAGTGGGAGACGGAGAACGCCGTAAATACGGGCTCGTCCCTACAGCAACTTGGCAGTATCAGACCGGAGAACTTGGAGAAATGGATCAAGATGTGGTTCTCAGATTGAGATGGGCAGACTGTCAGACATGACTAAAGTAAACCTACGCATCTCCCTTCCCTTCCCATCATGTCTTCAATGACAGTCCACATGCGACAGATGCCACGTCCCCTAATCTCAGAGCTTGCATGTGCCTAGTGTAAACATACATACCTAGGTATGTGTTCAAGTAGTCCGCCCTTAGTTCCCCCTGGAACCCCTTTCTGAACCCTTCGTTATAGCATTGTCAAGTCATACCTCCGGAAAGCAAGTATTAAGTACATATAGGTATATGTTGGCTCTTCCATTGTCGTCACCGTACAACGTAGGTTTCACTCAGGTTAACCTAGTTCGTGGGATTCCTCCGTTTCTGTCCCTCTTTTCACTGGGACATTCACCCGACGTGTTCTCGTGGTTGAACAGGGGAGAAGTCCATTTTTGCCAGTTCCTCCTGACAGTCTCGCTTGATTCCGTTCAGACAGGCTGGCTCAGGCGCCGGAATATCGCTACCTTCGGTGGGTCTTCGGGCCAGATATACCGCTAATTATCTGGGTTGTTCACTCGCGCCTCCTGCTTCGCAAACTAGGGTGAGTAAGGCAGAGCTATAAACGCAGTGCCATTACAGGACTTCCCATTCCGTATGATCTCCCTTGCGATCAACGTTGCTAGAGGTATGTCGCTCTTCACTCGTGCCTTCCTCTGCCGGTTGAAAATGAGGTATTTGTAATCATCCGCCTCGTTCCGGAAGGGGCAGTCGTCGTAGAAGTGGATACTCCTGTGGTTGCAGATGGGACATGTCTCCATCCAACCACTCGGGCTACACTTGACGCAGACTTCGGCTCGGTGTCCAATCCTGCCACAGTTGCCACAGATGTCTGGCGTCCTGTCGGCCTTTGGAGATTGTCGGCTTATGTTAGTATGGGTGGGAGCCGGCTGTACGCCTTTTCGGGGCTGAGAGGGATCCTCATCGGCAGAGCGTTTGCGAGATTCCGACTCATTGCGGGCAGAGTCCGACCCATTGCGGGCTCTATGGGGAATACGGCACCAGAATACGACGTCCGGGAACTCCTGCGCAAGCTGCATCGGGTCTATGCATTCGATCATTTGCGGGGGCAGCGATGTAGAACTGGACGTCTGGGCGTTGCTGAGCCAGTTGCTTTACCGTGTCTGGGCCTCTGATCATTTGTATTGAAAAACCTGACATTGTGGAATGGGATGCTATGATAATCCAATGGCGAGAACGATAGACCGATAAAAACAACTATTGACGGATTGCCTCAGCCGGATGTTATGGTACGTTGGTGTAGAAAGCCAAAGAAGGGTTCAGGTTTATGATGTTTTCGAGTTTGGGGCTGTTACTTTTGGACTGCACTTGCCCGGAGTACATTTCATATCGAACTTGGCATCCAGGTGCTCTTTCCTAGCCCTGTTTTTTCTATCGAGCAACAGCTTTTAGTTTACATGAAAACCCGACTTGTTCTTTCCGTATGCTGGATGGTCGTGGAAAAATCACACCGGAAAGAGCTGAAGGTGCACTGTTGTGTGACTTGACGTGAATTATAAGACCACAAGACTTCTTACTGCCTGCCACCACTCGTCACGGCGCGTAGGCATTAAAATCTTCAGACAAGTAAAAAGACGTCAATAGATCCGTAGAAGATTTAAGAACAGATGGTTCATACCCTGAATGAGTGAAACTTTGCAGATACCTGGAGGTGCTGGCGTCAACCAAGTTACTTAACCTAAGTTAGTCCTCGAAAGGGGATAAGAGGCACTTAAATAAGTCATAATATTCCGTGCCTGTGGTCTCTTTGGCAGTTCAGTACCCCAAGGAGCACACATTCAATTCCATCTGAAGTCTGCACCTGAGACACGGTCATAGATAGTAAGAAGACAGTCCTTTGGATCTGAAAAAGATGTAAATGCATCGGATGCGCGGAAAACAACACCCTGATCTTCACGCAACTACCGGCAGATCAAGCTTCAGTACATGCACTAACGATATGTACTAGCACCTTAGCGCCCGGGTTAGAGACATACATCTTACATCATAAGTCTCAGGAGCACACAATATGCAACTAAGCAAGCTATCGCATCGCGAGATAGCGCGAACCCTGCATGATTGCGACAGAATTGTCTTTGAAAGCTTTCCTGGTCCAATAGAACAACATACTTCTCCCCCGCTCCAGCTTGTCTTGCTTATCCTTGAGAAGAAAGAGGCTGCGAAACGTGCGAGTATGATTCTGTAATCTAGGAATCAACCGCCCGCCACCAGGCTGATTTTGATTTCACACGACTACAGCCGACAATGTCACCTCTCACAACATGTTCGGCCCAATCCGGGCTTCGCACTCTACGAGCTCGGAGTGCTCACCGGACAGCTCTACAATGCGCCGCCACGACCCGGGCCGCTCTCCGCGCCTACTCCACACAGAAGGATGAGAGAGATAATAAGATGGGACCCTCGTTCAAGGGCCAGATGCTCGAGAGTATCAGTTCGCGTATTGCCCGAGAGAAGGCAGAACGTGAAAAGTACGCTAGGGAGAGACTGGAAAGCGCGACCTCGAGGAGATGGGCTACGACTTTTGGTGCGTTCTACCAGCCGACATGTGCATGACCACTGCTAACTCATGCATCACCGGTATATATCAGTCGTCCTCTTCGCCGCCGGCTTCTCCTACTACCTAGGAACGAAGGCCCCTCGACATCCCAATCCGGCCTCGACCTTGCCTCTCGCAGCCACGGGGGAGATAAGACATAACAACGACAAGGCGAACCTGGAGGCGGCTTGGGCCGACTTCGCCGCCATCGTCGGCAAGGAGAACGTCAGCACGGTCGAGGACGACCTGCACATGCACGCCAACTCGGACTGGTCGAGCTACCGGAACGAGGAGTCGCAGAAGCCGTTCATGGTCGTCTACCCGGGCTCGACCGAGGACGTGAGCGAGATCATGAAGGTCTGCCACGCGCGCAGGATCCCCGTCGTCGGCTACAGCGGCGGCACCAGCCTCGAGGGCCACTTCACGCCTACGCGCGGCGGCATCTGCGTCGACTTTCGCCGCATGGACAAGATCCTGCGCCTGCACAAGGAGGACATGGACGTCGTCGTCCAGCCCGCCGTCGGGTGGGAGCACCTGAACGAGGAGCTGAGCAAGGACAACCTCTTCTTCCCGCCCGACCCGGGCCCGGGCGCGCAGATCGGCGGCATGATCGGCACCGGGTGCAGCGGCACCAACGCGTACCGCTACGGCACCATGCGCGAGTGGGTCCTCTCCGTCACGGTCGTGCTGGCCGACGGCACGATCGTCAAGACGAGGCAGCGGCCGCGCAAGAGCTCGGCCGGCTACGACCTGACCAAGCTGTTCATCGGCAGCGAGGGCACGCTCGGCCTGGTGACCGAGGCGACGCTCAAGCTGACGACCAAGCCGGCCAACACGAGCGTGGCCGTGTGCAGCTTCGGCACGATCCGGCAGGCGGCCGACTGCGTGTCCAAGGTGGTCGGCCAGGGCATCCCGCTCGCGGCCGTTGAGATCCTCGACGACGAGCAGATGCGCTGCATCAACGTCGCCGGCATGACGTCCAAGACGTGGCAGGAGGCGCCCACGCTCTTCCTCAAGTTCGCCGGCACCGAGCGCGGCGTCAAGGAGCAGATCGCCATCGTCAAGGAGCTCGCCAAGCAGACGGGCAGCACCGGCTTCCAGTTCGCCAAGTCCAAGGAGGAGCAGGCCGAGCTCTGGAGCGCCCGTAAGGAGGCCCTCTGGAGCACCATGGCCGTCGCAAAGCCCGGCGACAAGGTCTGGACCGGAGACGTGGCTGTGCCTATCAGCCAGCTGCCTCAGCTTATCGAGGATACCAAGGATGATATCAAGAAGAGCGGCATGTATGGGACGATTGTTGGGCATGTAGGAGATGGCAACTTTCACAGTGAGTGTCTCTTATTTTCATGATTCTCTGTCTAAGCCTGTCCGTCTTTCGATTCTGTGTATACTGACAAACAAAATTATCTAGTCATTCTCCTCTCGAACGAGAAACAACGACATGACGCCGAGGAACTTGTCCATCGCATGGTGAAGCGGGCTGTTGAGTTGGAAGGGACAGTTACTGTAAGTATTTTCATTCTCCGTCCTTTTGTTCCCTTCTCCATCTACCCTTTATTATACATTACTTCCCCCTTGCGATGTCATATATACTAACGATGCATTTTTCAGGGCGAACATGGCGTCGGCCTGGTCAAGCGCGACTACCTGCCCCACGAACTCGGCGAGTCGACGGTCGACCTGATGCGCAAGGTCAAGCAGGCGCTCGACCCGTTGTACCTCCTCAACTGCGACAAGGTCGTCCGGATACAGAAGCCTAGGCCGGGTGAGGTTGCTGAGTGGTGAATGTTTTTGTACTATCTATTTACAGAAGAATAATAAAAGATAATAAAAAAACATGAAGATGACAAAACTTAGCCCCACACTGTTTGTAGCTGGGGAAACAAGCGATTTAGTTTTTTTTTGTCCTCGGCTTTGTGAAGTAAGGAAGGAAGGAAGGGGTTGGGTTGGGTTTGTACAAGTCTGATATGATCGATACGACAACAACGCATCCAGCAAGCAAGAAAGAAAGGCACCCTGGGAATCCACTCAAAAAACCGCTCAAATCACTTCCTCACTCACTTACTTGCACTTCACTTATTTCAATGCAGGCAGAGAGGTAGTGTGGCTAGGTACTAGCTAGGTAGGTAACGTTATCGTTATCGTATTGTTTCAAGTGTAAAATTGTTGTGATCGATTATTTATTTGTTCTTTTTGTGCCCAAGGTTAAGCTTAAGGCAAAGCTAGGTTTGGTTTGGTGCCCATGCGGTGTGCTTTGTAAGTATTTTTTTTTTTTTTAACCTCACTCAACCCCGTAAAGAAGGATAAAATAAAAAGATGATCAGGACATACATGGTTAACCTTAGGTAGCTTATTTTATGTGGTGTGGTGTGCCGGCGTCTCTTGCCTGTTACTTAACCTCGACATCGACAGTAAACCTGTTTACCTAACAGAGAGAGATAGATACATCGTTTGTTCCTAAGAGGCATGTTATGTTAGTAAGTAAGGTTAAGACTGACTGACTGACTGACTGACTGACTGCATATATACATCTCTCGGGTGCTTATTGCCACCAGTCAGTCCTGGAAATAAACTTAAGATAGGGGATTTCTTTTTTTTTTTTTTTTTTCTTGTTGTATAGTCTATGTTTTGTGATCATGTACAATACGTCTGCCATTTGCTGACTTTATATCTTACACCTACACTTTTTTTATCTACAGGCTAGATACCCAAGATTTGGCTGCACTAGTAAGTAGGGTTGACAGGATAAGGATAAGGGAGGGAAGGACGTGAGGTATATGTATATTTAAAAACGTTCCTGACGCGTGCTTTCAAACGTACGTAATGTAGTTAGGTAATCAAATCTTCTCGAGAAAAGAAAGGAAAACGAGCGTGTTTCCGGGACCTAGAAAAACAAAGTATCCATCCCTGCAGTCGATTCGAAAGTCTTTTGATCGAAAACTCAGCTTCCACCGCCGCCGCCCTGTGAGATGTTATGTTAGATCAGTGATCTCCTGACTACAAAGCGCGTTTGAAAAAGAAAAGATTTGAATAGGTAGGTAGAGAAATGTGATGACAAAGGGGGAATAAATATACTTACACAACCGCCTCCGCCTCCGCCTCCACCACAACCACCTCCTCCACCACAACCACCACCACCACCACCACCACAACCGCCACCACTACCACCCCCAACACTACCCAACCCTCCACAGCCCGCACTCCCACATCCCGCCCCTATACCAGAAGCATTCCCTGCACCCGCACCAAGATCCGAAGCAACGATCCCGCCACACGCAGCACCCAAACAAGCAGCACCCGCAGCAGCCGGTGCCGCAATCGTGGCATCGTAATAAAGCGGACAAGCAAGCAGTGCAGGGGCAACATACGGTCCGTACAAGTAGCTTCTGGAACCCCAATAGTCGTAATAATACGCCTCCCGGGGCGCTATCTCGCGGCCCCTTTTCCTCGCCCGGGCCTTTGCCTTCTCGTAGTTGTCTTCCAGACGCTTCTGGTGCAGGGTCTGGATGCTTTTTAAGAGGAGTCGAAGGTTGGGAATGTTGCTCCCGACTTTGACACTGTTGTGCGCCGATATATGTGCGCTGTTATCGGGCGGGCAGAGGGCGGCGCGGCCGGTGGTGTGGAAGGTGTCGGATGCTTTTTTTCAACGTATCGGTTAGAAAGACGCGGAATGATATGTGAAGGGCGAAAAAAGCCAAACTAAACTCACCATCGTCTTTTTCCTTCTTTTTGAAAAACGGAATCTTCACCGCCTTGGCGACGTGGCTCGCCCGGATGGCCTCGCAGTACCAGCACGTGCACTCCGAGTACACCTCGTCGTACTCCTGCTGGTACACCTTGCTCGTCCACTCGAACGCGGCCGAGAGGTTCGTCTCGTCGATCTTGTCGTCATGGTCGATGAACCGCCCCGTCTGCGCGCAGGTCCGCGCGTAGTAGCTCGCCGGGCTGAGCTGGTGCGTGTGCCACGCCAGGTCGACGTCCAGAGTCGGCACTGCCATCTTCCTGGGATACTTCCCTAGGATGGCTGTGAAGCGCGTGTATTTTGCGATGAGTCGTGTCATGGTCTCGCGTGCCGTAGGGCTGTGAAGCCAGTCGATCTAGCGTATGTCAGAAAGCGTTCAAAGCAAGCCGTCAGGAGGGGGGAAGACTTACCTTGTGCATCTTCTCGGTGAAGACACCCTGTCGCAAAACCGCACCACCTAGCTCCAGAGCAAAAGGGGAGGTGTTGCCAAGGTAGCGCGACATCATCTTTCGGACCTGGATCCGTGCCTCCTTGGCAGGGAACGATAGCCCGAGTCCAAGTGCCTTACGGATGTCAGAGCCGGGAAAGGCCTTCATTCTCAGAACCTTGTCGATGGATGCCATGAGATCAGGGTCGGACGTCTGGTTCTGGTTCTGAACAAGATATCGAACGAGTTTGTTGGGGAATACGAGCGGGATCCCATCTCGCTCAGCTCCGGCGGGTGGAAGGTCGAGTGGCTTTCCGGTGACCCCGTCGAGGATAGTGCCGGGCATCGGATAGCCATGCATTTGCAGATTCTGTGCATCGGCGGTGAATTTGCAAGTTCCCAGGTCGGCTTTCCTGAGTGGCTTATCGCACTTGGTGCAGTTGATCTCCATGGAAACGTCGCCGTAGCCTTTACCAAAGAGTGAAGATGACGGCTGCTCGCTGGAAGAATCATGTTCGGCCCTGCCACATGTAGTCCACGGGACCGTATTTAGAGTACCGCAATCCGGACAGGGGGGAAGATGCTTAAAGAAAGGATCGTCGAGGTTATCCCACTTCCTCCCGGTAGACTTCTCCCAGTTAGCCGTCGCATCAGCCGGAAGATGGTAGTTGAAGTCCGTATCGATGGCTTCGTTGACAACTTGCCACGGCATGCCGGCGTGCCACATCTCTCGAAGGCCATGCCGTATGCAGTCCTCGGCATATGCTCTGGGGTTGAGCATGTGGGCGTGCCACACCATTAGGACATCGTTGGAAATGTTAGCGATGGCTAGGATAAGACACATGACGGGCGTCTGTCTACTCACCAAGCGGAGGAAGCGTTTCGGAAGTCCAGAAAGGCCGGGTGGTGTCGATATCCTTACCGGAGGGAAAGGCTCCATACTTGACACTATCTTGGACCATATCGGCCTCTGTCAGAAGACTTTTGGCAAAGACGTTCCACCATGCTTCATATCGCTCAACGGCCCTGGCAACGTAAACCGCCCATCGCTTCTCCCTGATGGCCGCCAGAGCTTGCCTGGTTTGATCTGTGAGCTGCTCGATATCCTTTAAAACACCGGGGTCAGTTTGGCGGCTGTTGTAGATGTCCCATAGGCCGTCGGTATATCCGACCGTCTCCTGAAGGTTGTGGAAGGCGAACAGGAGCTTGAGATGAGCCAGGCATGTGTCCGGAGTGACCTCTTGTACGGCAGAAGGGAGATTTAGCGACGAGAATACAGAGTTCAACTGGTCAATATCGTCGGGAGACAATGCAGGAGTGACAGAGATGGATTGGTAACTAGGGGGAGGTGCACCGGCGCCAGGCTCTCCTGACTCTGCCGTGGCCCCAGCCTCATCTACTTTACCCATCGTTTCAGGTTTTATGTAACTTGCAGATAGAGGAGAGTTAGTACTGATGCTACCAACGTCTGTATCATGAAGACGCGCGGGCAGATGGGTTATAAAGCCCGGGGGGTGACAGTTCTTGCAGACGATATGTCCAAGAAGTGAAGATGACTTCCGTGTTTGGTCACCGAAGTGAAGCCAGGCTCAGCTGATCATGGAGCTGAAAGTCCTACGGTGGCTGAGGGTAGTAGCAGTGCCTCAATCGATTAACCTTACATGATTACATCCGCCTCTTGGACGACGGTAACATGGAGTACACACGTTCGTGTCTTCGATGATCGCCTAAAATATGAGGGCCTACAGACAAGGAAACTGAGGTGGGAAGGAGAGAAAACGACGATTGGTATGCATGTACAGTCTGCATATAACATTGAAAGCTATCTCTCTTGTTTCATCCCTCGGTTCAGATTGTACTGGTTAGCAAAGAAAGGGTGCGGTAACTAAGCCAACTCACGACACCACAGGGGTGTTTTATTTACTTCCAGAGTAAGAATCGAAGAATGACGACGGGGAAGTCTGGAAGAAGAATCATGAAGTCTGAAGGAGAAAGGAGCCAGGAATCAAGGAATGGGGCGGATATGCATCTAATAGATGGTTACATACTCACTTGGTAAGTAGCGTTGCATACTTATGCAACTACCCAAAGATGTAATTTTATGCCTCTATCTGGCACAGCCCTGTCACTTTCTGTTCCGCTTTCCCTCAATCGTGACCGAAACACATTTGCTACCACTCTTGAGAGTTAGCTGCTCCATGCATCTGTTCATGGCCGATACCACTGCAGTTTGCGAGAGAAGGGGATTGTGCAATGCGTCCCCTCCAATCTTCCATCCTCGTCGAAACGCTCGGCGCCGAATTGGTATCGGCAAAAAAAAACTTGTCAAATTGGCGACGAAACTGTCGGTTTCAGTTCTTGCGCGAAATCGTTCCTTCCAAGCTGCCGCTTCTAGGACGAGATCCTGACGTCTCTTTAGATGTCTGTCAAGCATAAGTAGTGAGGCCAGAGACGTCTAGACCGGCTCTTAGCTCGTCATGTTGCTCCCCCTCCCTCTCACAAGCAGCAACATCTGAGAAGTCATCATGCCACGAAGTAACGGGGAGAGAAGGATAAGTAGGAGCTGGGTAAACATTTCCCTTCTCAGCCCCGGACTAGTTGGTTGAAGGAAAGGCTCGGATTGAGACCCGACAGCTCTCCCATGCCTCGCCCTTGCGAGCTCTATTCATAGAATGTTCCGGCAACATTATTCATACAGGAGATCGAAATAGACACATCCACAGAGGATTTTCTCCTCACGACTGGGGCATAATGTTGTTTCCTATATTTCTCTCAACACAAACATGTACCGGGACCCTATACAGGCCGGCCCCCAACCCGACGAGCTACCCTTCCCGGCTTTGCGAGCAGGTTATTTCTTGCGAAAGACCTCAACAGTCTGACATGTTCCACTGGAGCACACCGTTCCACCCCCACTTCCCGGCCATGTCAGATAACGACATGTTAGTTCACTTGTGATCTGAACTACGTTAGCGAACTAATGCACATCACCGTGAGCTGTACCTCGGCGACTCTTCAACATTCGGAAGCAACTAGAGAATGCTGAACATTTCCAATAGACAGACAGAAACGAGAGATGGACATGCGAGGTGAGAGAGAATAAGCTATCAGGAAAGTCAATCGAAAACATGTAGAGACGGCGTCGGGCGCAGATGACTGTAGTCCCCGAAATGCTTATCGGCCAATGAGAAGGCTGGGGAGGGGCTGATGGACAACATCGCCGGAGCTGGGGGGTGGCTGCGAGATGCAACGCAACGCCGTTGGCATGTTCGATGTGCACGGGACTTACCGGATTCGAAAAGGATCCAAAGATACATTGTAGCTTACTCGGTAGTATGGATCAAAGGACATGCGCCATTTTGGACATTCGATATTGGGATAGAGCAGGTAAGTACTTGGGATGAAGATGGCTACCCTAGACGGATGACCTGGGATGACAGGCACGTGAGCCACATACCTCTACACGGACGGCTCTGATGGATCCCGGTATTATCGAAGCAAGGGCTGTTCTATTGCCGATCTGTTATTTCCCCGGATTCCATCCCCTTGGCAGAGAAAGC
Source organism: Xylariaceae sp. FL0594 (assembly GCA_022385605.1). Lineage (NCBI taxonomy): Eukaryota > Fungi > Ascomycota > Sordariomycetes > Xylariales > Xylariaceae > Xylariaceae sp. FL0594. The sequence goes on from MU280781.1 coordinate 335,764, forward strand.
CCCAAAGCTTAATTCGACACCTATCCGTACTCCAACAGCTGTTTGGGATCTCTTGGTGAAGAGCCGGTATGTTTGGTATTTGCTTGGTGTTCTGTAATCGACCACTTGGTCCTTCTTGGCCACGCCTCTCGAATCCTTGGAATAACAACTCGGGCTACTTTCAGTTGGGATGGATGCAGTCGTATCCCCAGATTGTGTTGTATCGTTCTTGTTGGATGATACCGCCGACTCCACACAATACGACCTTCCCCTTTCGCATGGCTTCATTCCATCTGATGAGGGGCGGCTTACCCTCTCCAACACACGCGCCCACCTTTACGTCCCCATATTCCTGCCTATTCCAATCCGCTGCGAAAATCACGGCAACAGGCGTGTCTTTGCTTGAGGAGGAGACCCGATATCACATCACCACCCATTTGCCATCGCAACATGCTCATTATCGCCGGGGACGTCGAAACTTGATTTTCTACGCCCCTTCTATATGCTGTTACCTCCTGCTTGAAGAGGTTAAGACTCACTACGCCATTGCCCATCCTACCCATGTCCTCTTCCACCTTTTCCATGATTCCCTGAAATTCTGGATACAGAAGGCTCTTCGAATTGACAAGCACTTGCGGGACTCGGATCACACATATCTTTTCGGAAGGTGGTGAAAACAACACCTGCGCGCTTTATGTCGCCGTGGGTATGAGGCATACGCATGCGATACTATCGCTGCGACGTCTACCCAACCATTCACCAGATCCGGAGCCATGATGTCGATCCTCTCTCACTTCGGCTTCTCCCTAGGCGCCCAAGGTAACGATGGCTTGCTTGCTGCCGCCTCTTCCTCGCCAGCTCACCCATCCGGCGTGGGGACAGGAGCAGGCGGGCCCTACTTGACCTGCTCCCCGGGCAAGGGGAGCAAATCATACCAAACACCACTCGACGAAGAGCGTTGAGCGATCGACGATCACGAAACCATGATAGCGGACGAGGAGGCGCATTTTGCATATAAATACGACGTCCCGTTCGATGCTGATCCTGATGATCACTGCCTCTGAACCACTCAGGTCTCCAGTCTTAGTCCCCGTCTTGATCTGCCTTGCCCCTGATCAGCTCATCCATTCCTTCTCCGTGCCCACCGACGCTTACCCTACCCCCCTTTTATCATCACCATGAAGACCACCATCCTCGCTGCCGGCGCCTTCTTCGCCGCCTCGGCCCTCGCGGCCCCCGGCACAGCCGCCCGCTGGGCCGCACACGCCGCCCGCCGCGCAGCTAACCGCAGCTCCAACGTGCGCCTGCCCGCCGAGGACGACGGCGTGTTCGCCAAGGTGAACGGCACGGCCAAGAACGTGGCCTACTCGAGCAACTGGGCCGGCGCCGTGCTCAGCAGCTCTGGCTACACCTCGGTCGTTGGCACGATCAAGGTGCCCACGCCCATTAAGACGGGCAAGGCCGGCTCCGGCTCCGCCTGGGTCGGCATCGACGGCGACACCTGCGGCACCGCCATCCTGCAGACGGGCATCGACTTCTCCATCTCCGCGTCCGGCACCCCGTCCTTCTCGGCCTGGTACGAGTGGTACCCCGACTACGCGTACGACTTCACCGGCATCACCATCCGGGCCAATGACCAAATCAAGATGACTGTCGTATGTGTCATCCCATCCCCTTAATCCTCCCTCCCTATATAACATACAACCAAAAAAGCCAACCCCCCCTCCCCTCCCTTTTCTCCCCCCACATTTACTACCAAAATACTAATTTAAAAATAAAAAGACCGCATCATCCAAATCCGCCGGCGTAGCCACGATCCAGAACCTCAGCACGGGCAAGAGCGTGTCCCACTCGTTCAGCAGCGAGTCGAGCCAGCTGTGCGAGTACGACGCCGAGTGGATCGTCGAGGACTACTCGCAGGGCGGCTCGCTCGTGCCCTTTGCCGACTTCGGCTCCGTCACCTTCACCGGCGCCTCGGCCGTCAAGAACGGCGCCACCGTCGGCGTCACCGGCGCCAACATCTACGACATCAAGCAGAGCAACAACGTCCTCACCGACTGCTCCACCTCGGGCAGCAGCACCGTCGTCTGCAACTATGTCTAAGTCTAATTTTTTTCGGACTTGGGGGGTGAAGGGGAAAGGGGAAAGGGGAAAGGGGAAAGGGGAAGGGGGAAAGGGGAAAGAGGAAGGGGGAAGGGGGAAGGGGGAAGGGGGAAGGTGTGGATGGGAGATAGATTACTTTGGATAGTACCAAGGAAATCTTAAATAAGATCTCTCTAAGAACTTAGTTTAAGGTAAAGATAAATAATAAATTACATACAGTCTTGGATACACCTGACCTACCTAAACCTTGGACACATCTGACTTACCTAAACCTTACCTAGGATATAACTCCCCCTTTCAACTTAATTAGCCACTGAACTTTTTCTTTCTAGCTTTGGCACCACAGCGGCAAGCCAAGCCAAGTCTGCGCTCCTTCCCCCTACGTGCACCAAAACAAGAGCTCCTCTTGAAAACAAACAAAGCAAAAGAATGAACATGGCGGACTTCGTAAATGTCAAGTTTCAAGAAATATATATCATAATATAGTCATAACCCCCCCTATCTTATCCCTTTCCCTTTCTTTAAAAACTTAAACAACAACAACAACAACAACAACAATAACAAAAACGCCATGCCGATGCCCATGGTGATATGATATGATACAGAGACAGCAATTTATAAGCCCCTCCTCCTCATCCCGTACACCCATATATATGTACTTACACCCTTTCCCTTTGCTTCCCACTTCGCATTTTCATCAACACCGACTCCTTCGTTCCAGCTCATACAACTCCCTCCTAATATCCATGAGCATGTCCTCGATCTTGAACACGTCTCCTCTCGTCAGTACACTCTCCTTGTCCCCTAATAGACCCTGATCTCCACCCTCCTCTCGAATCAACGTCGCGTTCTTCAGACGTTGGAGGGATTCAGTCAGCGAGGATAAGATACCCTCCGCTGCAGAAGGGGGAGTAGGAAGAGCATGCTTGTCCGAGCTTAGAGGAGGTTCTTCGTAATCGTCATCCATCTGTTCGTCCTTGTCCTCGTCCTCGTCCCTCTCCACGGTGTAGCGGTCGACTACAACAGACTGCTGCGACTGCGACGCTTCGGTGATAAGCTGCAGATTCACAGCCGCCGTATCCGGGTCCACTTCTTCCTCATCTTCGTCAAGTGCGAACGATTGGATAACCGATGTGTCGACATCGTCCCGAACACACGAGAGGTCAGGCGAGCTCTGTGCATGCGATAGCGCTTCCAAGGTCCCCTGGCTCGCATGTTCAGGCTCTACCACGAATGACTCGACTTGACTCATAGCCGCGCCCGCAACTTCGACATCGCGTACATCCCCACCACGGCGCCTTTTAGCACCACTCACACCTTCGCTCTTATCCGCCGCAGCCGCCGTTCTCTTCCGCTTCCGCCCAGACCGCCTCACCACCGAAGTCTGGGAGCTGTCCGTTTCCACAACAGGTGGCTGGACTGGCGACTGAGAACGGGTCACCTGTAGACGCGTCTGTGCTCGCTGTGGCTCGGGTGCCGGGAGTATGGTAATGCATTCCTTCGCATCATTCACTTCCTGCTTTTTCTCAGGGGAATCGTAGCTGGGTAGAGGTTCGCATTTCCGCGAATCGATCTCTATCACCAGACGCGCCAGGCTGCGCTCTTCCGCTTCGCTCATCGCGAATGATAGGTTCTTGGACTCCTGGATTCGAAGACTGGTGGGCGGTAACAAAAAATCAGCAGGTTGTTTTGGTGACGACGCAGGGCTGGACAGGGCATCAACATACACCTCATTGTCAGAATCTGACAACACTTTATCAGTCGACGGCAGGTCCGCGGTAGGCTCCTCTTCTGCACAGACGGCCAATGATCCGGTGGTAGCCGGTTCACCTTTCGGTAGTGCTACCGAGCACGGCAGGGCTGCGACGTCAGTCTCGTCGATGAAGGATTGCTGCTGGCTCGTCATAGGCTCTACAGCGGTGCGAAACAGGGCGTCTCGTGGGATCGAACGGTCAGTTTCGTATCGGAATAAGGCCTTGGGCACTGGGGAGCCTGATAGAGGCGACGACGAGATGGGCATGTCATCCAACGGGTCCGAATTGCGTGAATGGGGCCTCATCTCGGGAAGCAGGTTCCGCCTGGGCTCCGGTGGGGAGGAGGGAACGTCGTCCGCCATCTCGTGGTCTTCATACACCATCGAGGTCTGGCCCCGTCGGGGTGTTGGCGTGGAGGACACATAATCGAAGCTCCGGGTCGCCTTGGGTGTCGCAGACCGATCTGTAGGAGGCGACTTCACAAGGGACTGCACGAGGTTGGATTGACAAGAGGCTGGGATCGAGCTGGGGATCATCTTCTCCTGGTCCGGCTTTTTCGGACTAGATCGGATCGACGGAAACAATGCTGCATTCTCCAACTGTCGCTCACGCACTTCCCGCTGGCGATCGGTAAGTGCCTGGGACTCATGTTCATGTCTCGAGGGGGACGGTTCCTCGATGGGAGCGAACTGGACTTGAGAATCATCATGTCGGAGTTTTGGCGTTTTGGTGCGCTTGGCCAACCTAGCCGATCTTGGTCGAGAACGAGGCTGTGAGTTGGTCGATTTGCCTTTGCTGGACAAAGCTGCTTGACTCCGCTTGGGGGTTTCTAGATGAGCAGGCGGCAGCACGGGATCACTGGCAGCGAAATTGGGATTCGTGAAATCGAGATCATCCTGGGACTCGATGAATAACGGTGCCAAATCACGAGTACCGGATAGGGATCCATCTAGACCTGGAAGCACAATATCCACGTATGGCCGGAGGGAAAGAAGCACGTCTTTCAGTGCATCCGGGTACACGACATTGTCCTCATTCTCGAAAGCCTGGTTCCACAAAAGAACAGCGCTGTTGACGACATACCTATGCTTGGAGGTAAGCGCGCAGCACAGGAGTTGTTCGATGGCGTCAAGCTGGAAATTCTTGAGCGTCGCCTCGGAGAAGAGGTCGCAGATTCGATCCCAGAGTGATTTGACCTGTATACGTCAGCGGCTGCAAGGGCAAGAGATATCGGATCAAGGGGCAGATGGGGGGAACTTACAGCTTCCGCGACGGCTGCGCGTTGTTTGCTGCCGTAACGCTCGTCGGCATCTTGAATCCACCGCACAAGCCCAGGCTGAAGCAGAACCAGAGACTTGAAGACGAGGACCGGGTTCGCACGAGACAAGAAGGAGGATGTTTCCGTGATAAGAGACGCGATTAGACCCTCGTCAATCGCGTCGATGCTGGTGTACGACATTTCGAGAAGCCGACAGGTGAGCCGATAGAGATGATCGAACGGATCAAAAGAGGCCGACCTGACACCGGCGGCGGTGGTTCCCCATAAGCGCCGCCTGGCAGCATCGAGCGCTTGACGGTCGCGAGGTTGCCTCGCGGCTTGGAGCAATTTCAACCCGCACTGGACAAGATTCGGGTTAAACGGCTCCTTTTCGTCCGATAAACCTTCGCCGATGGCTTTAGCCAAAGGTTCCACCACGGCCACGGAGCAACCAGCTTCACCAGAAACCTCAGTCGCTTGTTCGATCGCGAATTCGTACAGGGAGAGCCATTGAGTCCAAGGCAGGCCAGGCGTGTGGCTAAATACTTTCTCGAGATGCTTTACCAGGTCGCGGAAATCGTGGCCGATGGGTAGCTGGTTTGTGGAATCGGACGACGAAAAGCTGGACTGGCTTTGATCGAAAGGCGAACGCAACATGCCAGCGATGAATATCCACGGTCCGCAGCTGGCAGGGGCGCCTAGAGCAGGCGTATGTATCAGCTCCTGGACGAGCTCTCTTCGAGATCGCCGGGTGCGTGTGAGAACAAAGGGCTGGAATATGGCATCGAACAAGTCGAAGAGGGGTTGGCCCTCGGATATACCGGGCGGTAGCAGCGAGAGGATCGAGAAGAGGTGTTGGACTGGTGATCTGGCAGGGCCGTGCCCTTTCACGGATCGATGAGAGGGCGTTGATGCTGCTGCTGCCGTGTATGTGTTTTGACTGTTCATCGAGAGGAGTTTCTCCGTGAAAGGCAAGTGACCCAGGGAGACTATCATAGTGGTGACATAAGTCTCTACGGCTTTCAGGAAAGATTGCTGTTCCTCAGCTGAGCGCATCCCTTCGCCGAGACCAGTGGCCCATACTTTTGCCAGAAGACTCAGCGAATGCCCTATGAAATTCGCCGTCTCCGCCGACACTTTGATCTCCTTGGACCCGGCAGTGGCCACGGCACCGGTTAGCGAAACCCACAGCTTGGAGATGTTCGAGTCCGATACCGCCAAGTCCAGGAACGATCTGTGTAAAAGGCGATCGACAAGTGAGAAAACTCGGCCTGCGTTGCGTCGAATCCATTTGGGATCCAGAGCAGGCACGTCGCTAGGCCTAGCCACTGCACTCTCCTTAACGCGATCTTCCTTCCAGATTCGCAGGCTGGAAGAGTCGAAGAGCCCGGACAAGATGAGGGCGGCCTGGGACACATTCTCCGCGCCGGGCGCTCTTTTACTCGCCGTTGGATTTGCATCGTCCTCGAGAGATGTTAGTGTTTGCATCAACGGTTCGACGCAAGCATCCCAGTATTGATCGATTTGAGTGGGAGGAGTGTTGGGCTTGAAGGCGTAATAGTAGAGATTGCAGATGCCGCCGATGACGACCTTGCGGAACTCGTCTGTCTGTTTGCCCCTTCGTTTCAACTGGTTGAATGGCTGGCAGAGGATTTTAACCGTCTTGGAGAAAGACGAGGGGTAGAGATGCTGCGTGTACACCAGGCGATTCCACGCGTAGTTCGCCTCCAGCTTGGTCTGATAGTCAGTGCTGTTGAAGCACCGCTGTATGATTTTCAGCCACGGGTCGAAGAAGTCCCAGCGCTCTACCTGGCACCTGAGCAGCAGGATGACGACGCTCCAGATCTGAGGGACGGCAGCCGAACTGGACTTGTCCTCTTTGTCCTCCGTCATTGCACTGAGTCTGCGCGCATACCACTCGACATACCGGACCCCGTCGTTGGAAAGCTGCAGAATCTCCTGGACCTTCTTGGAGACCTGCTTTTCCTTGGCGGCAGAGAAACCTGCCTCGAGGCCCAGAGCTATTGCGGCAGCACAGATCTCTTTTATGCTGCTTTGCATGTCGGTGAAGAGATCCCACAGCCAGTCGGAGTGAGACACCATATGAGCCGGAGATTGCCTGAGCAGTTTCCTATATATCAGGATACGGGACATGACGATGCTCTTTCCCGTCATGTGGTTCTCAATGTTGCGAAGCGAGGCGACGAGTCGGCCCACGCGGTCACTCGACATGACCTTGGCTGAGAATTCTTGAGACACCACGACCTTCATCAGATGTCGCACAACGTCCTTGGGCATCGCGGGGTCCTCGAACGATCGGATGCAGTGGTCTATGATGAAGACGCCAAATTCGGATCCCAGGCTGGCAGCAATCGCTGGAAAGTGCAGGAAGGTGCATAGCAAGGTGAGTGAATGGTTGACGAGCGAGAAGTCAACGGCTCCATTCGCGCCCTTGCCCGCGACGTCGCGTTGTATGAACTGCGTGAAGAGACCCATCTTGCTCTGTAAGGCGATCCGGTCCGGGAGATTGCTCGATGCTTTCAGGGCTCGCACCAACATGGTGTAGGCATCGACTCTGGAGTCGCGGTCGTTGCCGGCCAACTGTTTTATAGTCGACTCTAGCATGGTCGCCAACCCCGCAACGGTCGCGGGCTCGCCGTGCTGGGCAGACGAGTCCAATGGGTTTGGGGGGCAGGGGCTTGACGTAGGCTTGAGGATCGATTTCAACGTCTTGACGCTGCTGGCGGACGACAGCGCAGCACTCGGCGTGGCCTTCTTCGCATCGGTTTCCCGGTCGGGGGCGTTTGGCGGGTCGCGATATTCTGCCAAGACTGTGAACTCAACCCTCTTCCTCGACCGGCGCGTACTATCGTTGGTCGACCGTATGGAACTTGGGGAGTGGCTCGGAGGGGTCTCTAGTAGGGCAATTCGGGAGGGGAGAGGACAACGGTCTGAGAGTAACTTGATCTCTAGGTCGTTCCGATGCTCTCGGGGCGGTGTTGGTGGTCTCGGCAACAATGCGTCCAACCCTGCTGGTGACGCCAATACTTCCGATACCATGACTTCAATCGAAAGCTGTGAGACGACTAATCGGTGTCAGTCAGCCCACCACACCGCGTCAAGACCAATGCTACAATATCATGAGCTTGTGTCTGTGGGGTCCAGAGACTGGATGGGTAGGGATTCGGAAAGTATGGCTTGGACAAAGAAAGTCTAAAAAGTCAGAAGGAAAGATGTGAGAACAGAATGGCAAATTAGCATCAACCCTGCTCCTGCTTCCTCTATAACCTGGACCGCATACAAACAGAAGACGAGCCAGCTTGCTTAGACAATTGGGAGTGAGTTGAGGTTGACTTAACACTCCAAATACCAAACTTAGGTAGACTATCTACTGCTGTAGAATACAGGTAACAGCAGTATTAACCTGGAGCTAGACTGCTGACAGGAAGCGTGACAGGGACCCCTGTAAACGCGATAAAATCTGGATGGCCGGGATTTTAAGAGGCCAAGAAGTCGCGACGCGTGACACCAGATTAGACTAATGATGTGGGGTCTATTTGCTAAAGTGGTTTCTGTGGGGTAAAAAGGACAGTTTGTAAAGACAGTGTGGAGCTATCTACAGAACAAGCTAAAGTGGGGTTCTGGTTTCTTTGGATGATCATTGATTGGTCACATACAGCAGGTTGTCATCAAGAGGACATCGAAAGCTCTTGACGTTACAGAAATGACGAGAATACGTGCATGAACAGCATTGATGCTGCGAATCATCGGGAGGAGTTATTAATAGATACCTATAGGACTTACTTTGTACCGCGACACAGAGAACCTACATGATCGGTCTCGCCGCCGTCGTTTGATTGAGACGGGCCCTCTCGAGTCTCCTTGTTGACTGACAAGGAGTTTACCTTTCTTCCATCAACGGTGAATCGGTGATCAATCAAACCCATCATCCGGTCTTCTTCACCTGACATAGTCGAGTTTCTCTAATTCACATTTGAAGGCCTTGATATCTGAGGTATGCAATCATTCCCTGATCTCATAATCCCGTAAGAAGCCCAGTGTTGTAGCCTGCAGGCCTTTCTGAGTATTCATTCTACCCGCATTACCACCATTCTTGTCCACATCCAACCCAGAAAGGGTCACAGCATCTTGGGCATTACACAACAAGTGGTATGCGTCCCTTGCGTTTCTTCCTTACTCCCATATCCCGCATCGCCCACGAGTCGTCGACCAATATGATTCCTCTAGAGGCCTGCTACAAAATCCATATGTCCTTGTTTTGCCCGCATCTTTCGCTTCCCCTCTGTTTTTGATTTGCCCCTACGGCATCTTCCGTTTCTAGTCTACTCATAATGGATCAACAGCAAACCCCTCTCCGTCGGCGTGGTTTCAGACGCCTATTCTCCATTTCTGCAGTCGTCAGAACTCAACCTCCAAAGGCGCCCAACCCTCTGACCTCATCTGAAGGCTGTCACCAAACCCACAGGGCCATGGAAACCGGCCCAGGTAAGGCAGACACTCGTTCCTATAGTAAACAGTGTTGCTGACAAGATGACGAAAAGCAAAGCTAGCGGCTGTAACCAGTCTCGTCGATAAGTTGACGCAAGACCTTGATACGGTCAACCTATTGCCACACCGTAAGGCAAAGATTTCTTCTTAGATACTCAGATAGGAAAATATCTAACCTCAAGGTACAAGAAAGAGACGAAGCCTTGGAACAGTTAAAGATCTATGGCCGGCATCCAATAAATGCGGAACCCATTTTTACCAGACGGGTAGGCACTCCGCACTGCCTAGATGGGGACTCGTGCTAACAGTGTCCGAAGGGGATAGAAATGCTCACGAGGCATGCGTTCAACAGCCCTTCAAGTACAACGTCTAAAAATGCTCTACGATGCCTTTGCAATGCATTGTTACTAAAGAAGGAATGTCGCCAGATGGTGGTGGACTTGGGCTACGAGGCAAAGGCCTGCAACAAGCTCAAGAACGATGATTGCGAGGATGAGTTCCTAGTATCCAGGGTCCTGTTCCTGACGACGTACGACACCGACTTGAAGCTGGGAAAGCTCATCGACGAGCACCATCTCGCCGATAACAGTGCTCGGAATCTCGAACGTCATGCGAAGCGCTCTCTCGATGTCAGGCACGTCGCCAGCCGGATGGAACTCATGGCCCTCGATGAAACCGCCAAGTTGTTGTTCAACGTCACACACCACTGCAAAGAAAAGGCTTCCTCTTTCACTGCTTGCATTCCTCACATTGCCACGCTCCTGTGTAAAGGCACCTTCGAGGTCACAAGGCCACTCGATCAGCCGGTGGGCTCACTAATCAACGCTCTCTTGAACCTCGATCTCGGAGCAAAGGAGGTCCACTCATCCCTCTACCCTGCAGCAGCACCGACCCTTCTAACCAATCGCCTGATCGATATTCTGGATCAATCCAGGTCGAGGTATCATACCGAAGACCTTGAAAGCATCACCCCTCTGACTTGCGTACTACGGGCCCTCCACCAGCACGCACCCAAGGAGGTGCAAACGTCGATGCGACAGAGACTATTACCTTCCGAGGCTGACAGAACGGAGGTCTTGGGGCGCACGGGCACACTTCCTTCATGGCTCCTCAAGAACTCTACGAATGCCGTAGCGGAAAATCTTCGCGAGACAATATCTGACTTGCTATTTGATCTCTCGGACAACGACGCATCCAAATTCATTGAAAACTTCGGGTACGGGTACGCGTCTGGATACCTTTTCAAAAGAAATATCGAGGTCCCTGAGAATGCCTCTCGGACATTGAGCGGCACAAGTCAGGGCTCTGATCGGCCAGTCAATCCCATTACCGGCCAGTTCTTGGATCTTGAACGGCATCCCGAGGGGCCGGAAATGACGGACGCCGAGAAGGAGCGAGAAGCCGAGAAACTGTTTGTTCTTTTCCAGAGGTAAGTTTCCCTCTTTTTTCCGAATCTGAGAATGCATCTGACAAAATTATAGACTCGAACAGAATGGTATCATATCAGTGGAGAATCCTCTTCGAACAGCTGTCCAGGAAGGGCGATTTGAAGAGCTACCAGATGATCATGAGGAAGATGTGGATTGACGCAGTTGAAGACTGGTGGCTTGAGCCTATGGTATTGGTGCGGTGCTCTTGGAAGTCTCTTCTGCACAGCCTGGTCCCAATTAACTGCCGGAACAAATTCTCTCATGCGCTTAAGGATTGGTTTGTTGGCTGTTATTCTGATATACTTAAGACGTTGTTCTGTCTGGTCCGGAGGGCAAACGTGGGGCTCTGCGTCTCTTTTTCTACTATGCACACAGAACATGTTGAATAATCAACGCACGTCTCCTAATTACCTTCTGGGAATGGTAGATGCATTAAGAACGAGGCAAAAAGAGACGATCTGTGCTGGTTGAGAAGGTACCTCAATGATAGTAGTTGCGACTCGTACATCCTGAGCTGCCTCCATTGTACAGGGTAGACGTGCCCAAGATGGAGATCTTTCTAAGATTATGTACCTACTGTGCCACTATACTGCTGTACTGCAGGAGACAAGTTTCTTGATTGAGAAGAGGAAGTGTTGACTGTGATTTGATTTTCCAGACAATTCACTCTCAACCTCAAAAGTACTGCAGTTACCTACTGAGATTACCTCTACTACAATTGTAGAAGGTGTGTTGTTCCTTCCCTTCCATCAGCAAACATTGCCATTAGGTCAAAAGGTACCGACTGGTCGGGTTGTTTACATTTATTTCATTCAATCTTTTTTTTGCGTTTGTAAATACCACGGCGCAAAAAGTCATACATACACACAGGCATCACTCACTCAACATCATAAACATATTTCCGTGACCCCTGCGATTTCCTTCTCGTGTCATAATTAACCATTCAGAATATCTTAATCGGCGACCAAGCAATCATCACAAATTCGTCGACATGGCCACCACACCGGCAAGTCGCGTCTCGACCCCGAGAACCCCGAATGACCACGCAATCGCCGATGATTCCGACTCCATCTTTCCCACCATCAAATCTGAGTAAGTTCTGCTCTCGCTTTCAATTCTCAGGCGCGTTATCTTTCATTGCGATTTACCCCACCGCGCATTTTGAGACGCGGTACAGAGATATCTGTCTCTGCACATTCACAAACAGAGCATTATGTCAGGAATTTGGTTGGACTCGCATTGAACTTTTGCTACTCTCATTATTTTTCTTCCTGAAAATATGACGTTATACGCTGACTGACGCCCTTCAATAGTGTTGCCAAGGGTACTGAAGAAGTTGATCACGTCAAAGTTGAAGAGAATACTAACGAAGATGGTGAAGCCAACGGTTCGCGCAGCGCGAAGTCGAAGGGACGACCTTCCGCCGTGTCGATTGTCCGTCTCGACCCGGCAGATGACGAGGATCTCGGAGATGATGTTAATGACGGTGATGATGATGTCGAGGCGGCAGTTGCAGATGACGACGGAGAAGAAGTTGGCGAGGTGAAGAAGCCCAAGTCTGTAGGAGGAGCGCGCAAGGCGAGATTCGCCGCCAAGGCATCTCCCAAAGTCCCCGCTTCTACTGGCAAGAGAGGACGTCCTTCTAAGAGCGCCACCGACGCCGCCGCCGCCACTGCAGCAACCCCCCGCAAGCGCGGAAGACCTTCGAAGGGTGGTAGCACCGCCGGCACTCCTGCTTCGGCACCCGTTTCTGCTACCAAGACTTCTTCTGCCGCTACCCCATCTACCGGAGGTCAGCGCAAGCGTAAGAGGTCCGACGGCAATGAAGGTGCGGTTAGAAAGTCTGCCAGAACTGCTGCGTCGTCTGCCGCCCAGCAGATCACCGAGCTAAGCGTAAGTCTAGCATTAATAAACACGTGTTCCCCGGACCATTCATTTACCTGGGTCAAGCTGCTCTGCTTTCTAACACATGGATTTTTACTTTTTTAGAAGAAGAGAGCCAAAGCCCCAGTCGCTCAGGCCAAACCCCCTGCCGCCAGAGGCCGCAAGCCCAAGGCCGCCACTACCGCCACTAACGGTCGGATGAGAGGCAAGACGACGGCCGCAAAGCCCGAGTACGAAGTTGAGACCATCCTCGAGAGCCGCCATAACAAGAAGTCGAAGGCGACCGAGTACCTCGTCAAGTGGAAGGGCTACAGCGCGAGCGACAACACGTGGGAGCCGGGGCAGAACCTGACGCATTGCGCACAGGCGTTGAAGGCGTTCAATAAGGGTGGCAAATAATTTTAATAAGCGGTACCTGCTAGGTTGTCTTGTGGCGGGGAAGACAGGTTTTCTTTTTTCTTTCTAGGTTAGAATCGCTTAACCTACCTGTGTGTATAACAAACAACGAACGAACGGCTGGGGAAAATGGGCGGGGGGTTTATCACCCTTTTTTTTCTCCTTGTGCAATTAAATGAATGGCGCAATTCCTGGACAGGGGGTTTCTTTCTACTTTAACAGGATTTCTTAGGAGAAGACAGAGGAGATTGCCTGTTTGTGCTTGACAACAGAGGCCAGGTTGTGACAGTAGAGAGACAGGCAGGCAGGCAGAGACAGATAATAGTATTGATTGGCCTTAGGGTTAATGAAAATGGTTTATTATCTATACTTACTGTTATGTTTTTTTTTGTTTTTTTTTCTGTTGTCTTGACTTGACCAGACCTCGAAAGCCGCTAGACTTATGCCTAAAGAGGTTCAATTCTTTTCAATATTCGAGACACTGGCGCGCAGTCATTTGGTCCAGGGGGTAGGTAACGTGATAAATAAAGGGTCACTCCTAGACTAGATTACGTTGTTCAAGTACGCACGCACTGCTTGAAGTGCAGTATAAAGGATTACAAAAACCCTCCCGACCACCACGGAAAACCACACTGAGGTGGAAAAGTAAGGTGACGGAGGGAAAATCCAATTTGCGCGGAGGCAGGCCTGGGCGAAACAGTGCTAGTCCTAGTTGGCGAATTGGAAACACCATTAACTGTGTTGTAGCGTTGGGGGAGTTGGCTTTCTGATGGCGAGGTGGTGAGTCTTGTATGGGGATGCAAGTGAGATCTTATGGTCTTTTGATCTTACGACCTTACCCTGCAGCGTCTTTCTCGGACCAGGATCTCGGAGTCTTAGGTCGTTATGCTGGCTGATTTTAAGTATTGAGTAAGGTGTTTATGTACTACAAGTAGATATGGTGCTAGCTGTTGTTGGGATAGGGGGTGGCAGGAGTCTCTTTTATAACCCCGAGATGAAAGTGGATAAGTGAAGTCTATGAAAAGACATGTCTATGTCATTGCATAGTTGGTGGTTCTAGTAACAAATATGGTCGCACTTAAAGATCACTGGACAAAGAATTCATAGGTCACGTGCTTAAGTGGTTACATTGTATGACTTCAGGTTGGAAAAGGGAGTGTGGCTATTTTTTATCTATCAAAATTTCAAACATGGGAAGGAGTGTATAGGTTCCGTCCATGCTAGGAAGGTGGATGGGAACCGAGAGCAATAGGGGGAAGGAAAGGAAAGCAGAGGGAAGGAAAGAGACGAGGACTGGAGGGCTAAATAAGAAGGAGGAAAGTGAATAGCCTAGGCTAGGCGGGAGAAAAGGGAAGGGGAAAACGAGAGAAGAGCAGGGATTGCAACTATGACGTGTGGCATTTAGGTAGAACCTTGTGCGTACACACCTGGGGGCAACATGTAACTTAAGCAGGAGCTTTCCCCTTCCTGTCCTTGTCGGCTGCTGGACGTTCCTTCTTTTTTCGGATGAAGACCAACTCTTCTGGCCAAACTAAGTCCAGGTATGGTGCGTGGAGCATATACGGTCCTTCTTCCTCTGTATAAGCTGGGTGCATAGGAGGCTTTGGATCTCCGCGCACGACAAATGAGCGCCTGGAGTTCTCCTTGAGCCACTCTGGTTTTGCAAATTTAACAACCACGTCGGGAAGACGGTTGTCTTTGGACGACTCTCTATACTCCTTCCAAAACTGCCATTCCTCCCTGAAGTGGGAATTTCTGAACCTCTGGCTATCCTGGGACTTAAGCCACTCCAAGCCTTGCTGTGTCTCGAGCCATAGTGGACCGGAACGAATGGAACAAAGCCACCACAAAGCTGACTCAGAGGTGCGCAGTCAGCTCTTTCCATCTTCGGTCTCTAGCCACCACAAGCCATTTGGACTCCCGAGCCAGAGATGGATCCGATTCATAGGCTGTTTGATGCTCTCTAATAGCACTTTGCCATTTGCGGCCATGAACGAGGCGACCCAGTCTTTGTGGCGTCGCATTGGTTCCTCGAGGCAGTATTTCACAACGCTTATGTGCCTTTTATCCTCGGAATCCACTTAAGGCTCGGTGATGATGTGATCCGAGCCCACCCCCCTGCCCTTCTCACTCCATTGAACTGACACTTCCTCGTACTTGCTGGGATTCTAGGCCTGTAGGTTCTTGAGACCGGGAGCGGGTCCGATGAGCACTCGAACCTTGTTGATCCAATTAGAGGGATGGAGTCCCTCTTTCACATAGTCAGGTTTGAGGAGAAACCAGGTCTTATTTTGTACTATACTATAATAGTACTTGAGTGTCTCTCGTGGTGGGAAAGCTGGACTGTGCGGATTATCGCCCAAGCCATCTGGCATGTTTTCATAGATGAATTTGAAGTCCAGAGCCCCGCTTAATTCAGCTAGGGGGAGGATAATGTTGCGGACCATCCCGAGGGGGCGACAGATGGGCATGTTCCAATGCTGTTTGTAGAAATAGTATACTGGCTTCGGCCCGACGAAGGCGTACGGCGTGGCGCTGAATTCTCCCCAGCACTTGAGATAGCCCGGAATGAAGAACCAATCCTTCTTGGGTCTCACAGCAAGCGTGCGAAGGCGATGATTTACCATCAATCTGAAACCCTCGTCTTTGCTGTCGAGGTTCTTGCTTGGTTTCTGAGCAGGCTCATGTTTATCTGCATTTGAACCGGACCCCTCTCTCTCTTCGTCCGCGAACCGGGCCGTGGTGAAAGGTATGTATACTAAGCGGTTGACTCTCCTGAATAGGAGGATGATTTGGGGAGGAATGGGATATTGTGATTTTTCTCTGAAGAACGTGAGCGATATTGAAAGACTCTTCGAGACAGGGTGATGAGGGTGATGTGAATGATGTGAATGATGTGAATGATGTGAATGATGTGAATGATGTGAATGATGTGAATGATGTGAATGATGTGAATGCTGTAAATGATGATGATGAGAATGATGAGAAGGATGATGCGGTATTGACGGGAGGACATGAGGAATACTTATAGACCGCGACACTCTCAACATATTCCTATCTGGTGTTGGTTTATGGAGCCAAACTGCCTTTACTGGGTGTTATTAATCTTCAACACTACCCTCATGGGCCAACAGGAAAGTGGAAAATGCGTTCTGGTTGGTGGTAATGCTTTGTTCGTCATGAGAAGGCAAATGGCTGTCATGTTAGTTTGATTCCGTTTGCGGCGATGATGGAAGGTGTTAAGGTATGGTGAGTTTCCAAGGCAGATTCCTCCAAAGTCGGGTGGAATGGTCACAGCATAATAGTCTGTAACGACATGTTCTTCTCAAGGGCCAACATACCATATATGTGCGTCCGACTAGGTACTGGCAGAAAGTAAACAAAGAATATATCAGATATCATATATGAGAATCAGGTTTTAATGTATGTATACGCAGGTACTGAAAGTCATCCTCAACCATTCGTCAGAAGAATGTATGCTGAAATAATGCTTAGAGTGTTGGTTGTGGTCATGTTGGAAAAGGGGGGAAGTAGAAGGGAGTAAAGGGGGTGCTTCCAAAGAGTAAACAATGAGAATGACGCTTGGGACTTGAGAGAATCTGGATTTGATCACTGCCCTCCCGTTTGTATGGCATTCCAGACAAAACTACTGAGATGGAATGCACATACGGATGCGGCACGAAGCCACCCACACATTACGGTCACTTGAAAAGAGCTTCCAACCGCTACATTGCAGTATACTGATAATAACAAATGAAGCTAACAAACACTCCGTGTGTTGAAACAAGTGAGTAGCGTACTATGCGTCCACAAGAAGCCAAAGTCACAGAAGTGTTGGACTATCAGAGGTCTCTATACTGTCTTCTACTTATATCATTGCTGAATAGGACAACACAAGAACATTGACTTTAGCCGTCACCCCGATCTCTTTATCTTACTTTCTCACTAACTGTCGGAGTTAAGTACGGCCTTCCAGTAGCACTGGCCACGGCGATAGCTAGCTACGGGAAACTTCGGGAGACCGAATCCGGTATGTAACCCGGACATGGTCTGCGGCATCTCAAGGGATTCATGTGGGTGGCCCTTTGGGCTATATTTCACATTTCAGAGACGTTTAGCGTCGAAACCTGTGGTATTTGCCTCCGGGCGCCGCCCGCTAGGGTCTGTTGTTGGAAATAGATATACGGGCATGGTATGTTCTGTTGGCGCTTAAGCATCCCTTGAAAGCCACACACTCCAACGCAGGAACCACCAACTCACCGGTTTTCCTAGAGAACCCCCACGTTCTCACTCACTTGTACGTCGTCCACATAAGAAGTACTGGTGTCAGAATGTTACTACAAGGTACTTTCCTAAATCCTCATTACCTCCACCTAAGTAGCTTGATTGTAGCAAAGCGCTTCGGGACATTTCAAGGCAACCTAGCCAATTTTGGCTCTTAAGGGATACAATAGACCTGCCAACAACCAACAACCAACAACACCAACATCGGCAGATAATGTGAGTTTCTTTTGGATCCATGGAACGCATGCCCAAGATATTGTATTCTTGTATCGGTACTTTGAAAATGTCTCCCGGACGAAGGACAGGACCAACTCGACATCGTTCAAAGTCATGACTCTCGTCTTATCCTCATGATGAACCACTCTCTCTACAAGGTTTAGCGCATTTAACAAAAAAGCAAGCAGGGACCATAGAATGATTATCCAAATAAACCAAGACTTAAATACGAGGTCACCATCTCAGCACAAGTAACAAGAGATAAGATGGTGTTGTTGATCAAAGGGGCTCACGTGCCAGCTTATGTAAGCTCAGAATCTGTACTATTAGCACGGTGCAGGGTAAGGAGGATCGCTCAGGGGCTGTCAGGCATGTGACAAGTCTCCCTTTCCGCCCTCATTGCACGCTCAACCATGGGACTGGATATAGGGCCAGAACAAGGGATAACAGCAAGAACTCCAAGCTTGGCAATTTGGCGCTCGCTAAGGTCCAAGGGATATACTTGGGTTAGGTTAATGTTTTTGTCAACTGACCCAGTGTCCCGGATCTTGAGTTCTCACATTTAAATTGGAAAGTGTAGGAATGAATGCGAGGGCTTGCGGTTCAGGCCCCGCTCTCTCCCCCTCTCTTACTCACTCACTCAATCACTTACTCTCACTCTCTTACTCACCACGCACTGTCTCAATCTTTTTTCTCTCACTCTCACTCCCTCACTCACTTACTCACTCCCACCCTCTCACTCTCCCCCGATTGCTTGATCCGGGTCGCTTCCGCCTCGTTGTTTATCCTGAGCTTGAAAACTAAGAAACCACAAAATGTCCAAAATCTTTCCCCGCTATTTTCACATTCACACAACTACATGAATCCAAATCTCACATGATCATGATCGTTGCGGTACCCAAAAAAACACTCATTCCCTCAAACACCCATCCCAGAACTCACGCGCATCCTGAAGCACACCACAGACAGTATCCTTGACCCCGAGCACGGGATAAGTCAGGAAGAAGTCATGCGGCATATGCTCCGAGCAGTGGAACCTGACCCTGTTGTCCGGTACACGCGCCATCGCTTCCGCGAAAGAAGCGATCGAGTCGAGGAGGCCTTCCCTGCCGCCCGCGCAAATGAACAGCGGGGTCTTGGTGGCGAAGGGATGACGCAGCGGACAGAGGTAGGGTTGAGCATTAGCTTCCGAGATCTCGTCGTCGGGTCGATAGGCATCGATGCCCCATCTGAGAAGCGGGGCCACGGAAACATCGTACTTTGACGCGGCGGATTGCTCATACGTCTGCACTGCCTCGACGGTGGGTTCTACCCACGGGGAAAATAGCAGAGCACATCCTATCATGGTATGACGTCAGTCTTCGATTGCTTTAGACACACAACGGTACTGGAGTCGACTCACCTGGCTGGGGTAGCACGGACTCTGGTGCTTCCAAATGTCGGAGTAATGCGAGGGCGTGGTTCCCTCCCGCAGAGTCCCCTACAAGTGTAATATTCTCATGAGACACACCCAGATCGAGCACGTATTTATAACTCGCCGTCAGATCTTGCAGAGCAGCAGGGAACCTGGCCGAAAGTCCAGCCAGGCGGTACTGAACGTACAAAACATTGGTCGCCCCGAACGAGCTACTAATTAAAACCTCCGCAGCCACACCGCCAGTCTCCTGCGGGTCCCAGCCAAGAACGAAGGCGCCGCCGGTAGCGGCTATGCATACCTTCTTACTCTTCAAATCGGGATCCGTCTTGCGGACCGGCGCCGGATGCCAGAGCGCGCCTACGGGCTTTGGCGTCGCAGAGTCCCGAGGGGTGAGAATCCCGGTGAAGAGGGATGCGGTAGGCGGCTGCTCGATGAGCACGAAGCGGCCGCCCAACTTACCGGGAGTGGGTTGCGGAGGGCGCTGAAACCGCACGGTGGTGAAGTAGTGGAAGAACGCGCGTAGGATCTCGGCTCCCATGCTCATCTTGTGCGTCCATCACGGGACGGGACGGAGGGGCTTGAAAGCGTATCGGATGGAGCAGAACGCGAGGTGAATACATGTCTTAATTACAAAGAAAACGGTGTAGAGTGCCTTGAAGGGATGAGAGGACCACATCGATGTCATTAGCACTGATGACATACTTTGTGTTGTCGAAGGGTATGATTTGATGAGAGGACTAGGGTGACGGGCAAAATATGAAGAGAGATAATGGGATAATTACACGGGTGAATAGACCCTTGAATAGGGGCGTATTTGTGTTATGTCAAATGTTTAAAATAAAGATCAGATAAGCTGCGGGGAATGATAGAGGTAATGCGGCGGCGTTGCAGGATTAGTCTAGTCTTTCCACGGCACGGTTGCTGTTGGTTATGCTGCAGCAAAGGATAATCCAACTACATGTACCTACCAACGACAGTTCCACGAACATGGAAGAAAGTACAATGCACTAGTGTGCTTACATAAGGTACATTGTGCATGCGATATATGAGTACCTACTTATGTATGTCTCAGTGTGGTTACCTGGTGCGACTGCAATCCAGAAACCCGGTAACCGGGTTTCTTTAGCAACTGGTATTATCCAAATGTTAAGTTGTCTGATTTTTGAGCTGCTTTTGTAGAAATCTGCTGGTTTCCGTACTCAGGTTCTGTCCAAAGTGGCTAAGTAAGTAGTAGCAATGGACAGTATAGTGTTTATAGATACATAAAGCTCTAGACTCTAGAGCCTTAGCTGCCGATAGTATACGTGATCTTGAGTTGTGGTCTGTTATGGAGCACTCCCTTGCTTCACAAGGCTGTATAAGAAGTACAATACTATAGTTTTCTGGCCCCCAAGTCTCCCCAGCCTACTATGTGACTTATAGAATCCCAAAATCTCAATAGAGGGTAATGAGCAACAGGCTCACCGGAAACGCTCCTGTCTATTAAAAGCATACCATTGGAGGCCAGCTGGATGCTATACGAACACTACCACCCTGATGACGTGATATATCTCCAAGGATACTAGTTTGGGTAGCCATTGGAGATGCACCCACCCACGGCGCAACCCAACCTCAACTATTTATAGATACACCGTTCAAGATGACTTGGCATAAGTATATTTTACCGGCCTTAAACCCTTCCACTTCTCGCTAATGCATCTTACTGTCCACATCTCTCGTCCCAGCTTTCCCTGCTCACTTCCAAGCTTCTGGAATGGCAGTATTTCGTCTCGTCCGTTGTTTTCATAGCATTGACATCATTGTTTGTTCTTCTGCGCCTTTTTATCAAGATATGTCAACGCCAGCCTCTCCAGAGTCCAGATTGGCTATGCCTATTAGCCGCTGCAATATTCAATGTTGGATGCGGATTGATCATCAACTGTAAGAGATCCTACCATAACCCGATGTGCGACAAACCCAATATTATTCCCACTGACCATGTGACTCATGTAGGATTTTTAATGTTTCGCTGTCACATACCTGGGACAACGATCCATCTTTTCCAGCTCTTGAACAGACCAATTTGGCCAAGGTGAGAGACTCGTCATAACGGCTGAGCCTTCGCGTATGTAAGTGTGTCAGTACACTGATTTGTTCACAGTACGTATATATAACAGAGATTCTGTTCGGTCTCGGAATCACCGTGATCAAACTAAGCATACTATGGTTCTACCACCTCCTCTTCTCTGTCGACAGGACACTACAACTAGCCATCAGGGCTACGGCCGTTGCGTGCCTCCTCTGGTGTTTTACCGCCACTTTGGCGATAGTGTTCCAGTGTACTCCTCCACAGGCATATTGGGAGGAATTTCCCAAACCTAAGCGTTGCTTGCGATATCCACAAATCCTCTTGGGATGTGAGATGACGAATCTGTTTATCGATGTGGCAGTGCTGTGTATACCAGCCAGAGCTGTGTGGAACCTAAACCTTACAACATCCAAAAAGGTCCCTATCATAGCTATTTCAATCAGGAGCCGTGTAAGTATGTGGTCAGTTGGCGCTATGGGTTTGTCTAATGTCCTGTCCAGGGTCTGCATCTTTAGTATTCTCCGAATAAAAGCCATATGGAACCCGCCCGATGTGGCTCTAAACTGTACGTCAATCTATCCTCCAGCCCGTGTGGTTTCTGTCTATTGATTACAAGCAGTCGACTTCGGGAACACCTACACTTACAGTATACTCCAGCTTGGCCTAGCCATCGTCACCAGCTGCCTTCCTACACTGGGTCCACTACTCGTCTTCGTCACTAAGCAAATATCTCATATAAGAAGCTGGTATCAGTCGCTATTGTTGAGCGCGAGTCACTTCCTAAACTCATTTAAGGGCCGTCCCACAGCTCCAGGTCCCATAAGTGATGACCGGCCTTGGCTCAGAGTTGGTGGCCAAAGACATATTGCTGGTTCAGAAACATGGACACATGGAGAGAATGGGGAAGCTGGAGAGTTCAGACTACGTGAAATGCCCTCGAAGACCATTCTTGTGAGCAGGGATATTGAAGTAGTTTGAAACTGTGTTGTGTCTCACACCAGGCTTGCACACCATCCGTTTTAGCATCCAGGCTGACCGTGTAACAAGCATACAACAAGCCGGACCAGGGTGGGATAGAACGGGCTTTCCATTCCTAGATCGGCAAGGCTCACCTGGCCATATAATAGCTGTCTACTGTAGGACAACTAGCCAGATTATTGGCAATAAGCCTGACTTGCGTTGCTGTTACACCTGCTGCACAGAAACCAGAAAATAGATCTAATTGCCTGCCAGTCTGACCAAAGATGGAACCTGGCAGTTTACCGCCTGCAGTTCAGAACCAGTTCTATGCTTAATTAGAGCTTCCTAATGGCTAACCTAATCTACATTTACTCTATCCCGGCGTCGTAATTGATTGTCCAGCTTGCCTGGCACACCCCCCAGCCCAAGTAGTCGGTATGTATCAACTGTGCACACCTCAGAAGTAAGGTCCCCGAGTTAGTCGATCGTCTCCTAGGTTACGTGGGCAAACCGATTAACACAACTTAGCAAATGTTGCTTTATAGAGCAACCCACTTGCACATCATAAATACACAGATTTTAACTGGGCAGCTAGGTCTTGCACGCTACACTAAAATATCTCACTGAGGTAATGAACTGGAAGTGGCCCTCTAACCTAAGGAGAAATGTCAATAATTGTCTTCCTCCAGGTATGCATCTACAGGCGAACTTCGAGGAATGACTCCAGTAGTCCGTGTTATAGATATAAATTGCTTGCGGAAAACTTCACACAAGCTTATATGGTTTCGTGGTGTAGTTGGTTATCACGTCAGTCTAACACACTGAAGGTCTCCGGTTCAAGTCCGGGCGGAATCATCTTTTCTTTTCCTCTCTACCCCCACTATTTTTGACCCTACTCCCTGTACGAATATCTCCTTTTCCCCTCATCATCTCACTTTGCATCCTGTCTTGCTGCCCATATTCCCTTGCACTTTACTCACTCTCCTAAAACAAATTGCAGCTTCATTTTTTCCTTTACAGAATTCACGTGCATGAAACTAGAGGTCCAGTTATATGAGGTCGCAGCGTGTTGATGCTTTGTGACATAGTCGTGACATCATGATCATACCGTCGAATGCCTTATAAGAACGACATTAATCCTCCTAAGGTAGAAATATAATTGATATATCTTGAACCCGAAACTTATACCAAGACATTTGACCTCTCTTCACTACGTGTTTCCATTCCTGGAAGATATCCTAAAAGACACATAGTATTACAAGCGCAACTGAAAAACACCAAGTCTCCCCACCCCATCCCATCATCAACATGTCCTCCCAAGACGCACACAAGGGCGGCAGCCTAGCCGACATGGCCAAGGACGGGACAAAGAGTAAGTGAAGATAAATAAACAAAACTCTAATAGCCTAACCTACTCCCCTCCCTTCCCCTCCCCAGACAAAATTACCAATCAAACTAACACGTACATTCATTCTCCTGCAGTCCCCGGCGACGCAGGCAAACACAACACCATCCCATCCAAAGCGAACCCGACGACCACCAAATCCGCCGGCAACGACCTGGGCAACACATCCCTGCACACGGCGGCCGACAACCCCGTGGGCTACGGCCCGGCCGACGACGACGCGGTCACGGGGACCGGGGACTCGTTGCCGGCCGCCGCGTTCACGAAGGCGAGCGGGAGCGGGGGGAAGGAGGGGAAAGGGCCTTTGTAGATAGGAGTGAGTAGATACATGTGTATCTTATTTATTTGGGGAAGTGAGGGGATGTATTATGGGTAAGCAGAGAGATGGGTATAGAAAAAGGAGACAACCATTTCTTCCCCGCCTTTAGCATTTATATTTTCATCTGCAAACGATGCGAAAGTATGTCGATCGATATTACCTATAGGCTATATATATATAAACTTCCTCCGCCGATGCTGCTATTATTGTAACATTGAACGATCTGCGTCGCATGTGCCTGGTGCGAATGTGTGAGTGCTTCTAGAAGGGAAGATATATTATCACTACTACTAGTTTCTCTCAATAATATGTGCCCTACAGTGCTAGTCGTTAGAGCATGGCTTGAGGTGTTTTTGATTGGGACTTTTATGATTTTTTGGCACGTAATCCTGCTAAACCTAGAGTCTTAACTCTGTGCAGAAGATGTAAAGTAAGTACTTACTTAATCCAAAGCCCGTTGTGATCGAACACTAACTATATATACGCTTCAAAGAAATAGCGGCCACACACGAACCAGGCGTCATAGTCAAATGGATACCCGGACATAAAGACATCGAGGGTAACGAGGCTGCCGACAAGCTGGCCAAGGATGGAGCTAT